>RPOG01000407.1:0-381393 GCA_008086565.1 Thalassoma bifasciatum | reverse complement strand
GATTGTTTAATGTACATATCAAGACGTGATGTGGGCCTTTTAGTCATGCAAACGTTTCCAAGCAGCAATCTGCACAGCTTCCTGTCACTCCCCTGAGGATATTTGAAGAACATTTGGGAGCTTTAAGTGTAATATGCAAATAGCATGCTCGGTTTGCCTGCAAGCAACATGACTGAGAGAGCGGCAGCCACTGGCAGTTGGCCAGTAAACTGGTTAGTGGCTTTGCATTAATGACAAACATGCAGAGACAAGACAAACAGGTCTGACGCCTGTTTGTTGTCTTATGATCAAACTATAATCCTTACAGGGTTATAAAGGTGGCTTTTTATGTTGTCCCTACATCCAAATCAGTCTGCAGGGCTTAAGGGCGTGGGCTTTGGCTTAACGCCGACATTGTGTCACACGATAGTTTTAGTAGTAGCCCACCTGTAAATACAACCATGGTTTGTAAGTGTGTGTGTGTGAGTGTGTGTGCGTGTGTGTGTGTGTGAGTGTGCGTGTGTGTGTGTGTGTGCACCACAAGTTTTCCTGCCATTAAAGAAGTAGGAAGCTGTGTGGCTTGGCAGGCGTTCAGCTGTTCCTGTGCCAAAACCTACATTTCTGAAAGGCCTGCTCGGCACGTGGAGCTCTAACTCTGTTATCCTGCCAAAAATGCAGGGAACAAAACTCACAAGTTACTTCACAGCCTGGGCTGGAGCCATGGGGGAATCCCGGCAGGCCTGACGCTGACGCAGGCTTGGAGCAGCGGGTCAGAGCTTTTGGGAAACCCTGCAGATCCAAGCCTCCCAGACTGCTAGAGGCTTTCTGAGCTCAGCAAGATGCCGACACTGTGTTTCAGTGTCAGGGCGATCTATCCTGGTATTGGTCTGCCTGGATACTAGCACACAGCTGCAACACGCAGACACGTCCATCAGATCTGAAGTGTTTGTATTTTATATTTGTGTCCACTAGCACTGGCAGCCTGCCCAAGTAATCAAAAGCTGATTTAATTAGATGCGTGCCAAAACATCCACATCCCTCAGGAACACACAAAGCTGCCAGATTTTAATAGCTGGAGCACCGGCATATGAAATTTTAATCCACATTTAGTGATCATATCTCTTTTTGGATGGCTCCATGTCCAAAACACAGAGCTCTCTATTAAAGATTTTCCACTTATCCATCGCCTCTCTGCAGACAAAGGAGCTGATTGTTACAGATCACAATGGCATGACGTGTCTGCACAGTCACCATATAAACCAACACGTTAATCCAGTTTGGGACATTCATGCCATTCAATGAAAATACTACCCATCCCCACATCCCCCTCCCCTCCTCTTTCACACTAGAGGAACTTCCACCAGTGTAGAGTTACAACAGCAGAGCGCTGAACTCTGCGAGCAGCAACATGCAGCCTGTCTCTAGAATCCCACTTTTTATGGCGTCAGTCAGTTAACACACACGGGGAATTGAGTTGTTGTTTTGCTTTGCAGCTTACCGAAACAACACCGATTTTTGAATGACACTGTTAACTCTTGCTTCCCTTGTTTCTGGTTAAACTGAGCGTTTAAGCTCACCGAAGCTGCTGCGCTTCAATAATGAGCTCTACAACCATTAAATGAGTTTGCATTTTGTCACTTCCTTCTTTTCAAAGTTAGTGGGTTTGTTGAATGAATCTTGGTTCGAGGACTAAAAATGAAGTTCAGAATGAACACAAGATTCTCTTCTTTGTAGAATACCCCTACGTTTCAAGTTGTAGTCCCTGCAGAGCTTGATTGCTATCAAGCTTTGGCTGCTAAAAATCAGTCAAAAATTGTGTGGGAAAGGCTGTCAGTGAATTGTTTGAACTGCAGGTAGCACAAAGAAAAAAACATAAACAAGAGCAGGAATAGGATCTCAAGCAGAATAGAGTTGAGTGTAAGAAAACCTGACGTAAGAAGTCATTGTTTTTCACTCCTGTAGTGACAGTGCTCACCTCTTTTAGAGTGGCCTCTGTTTTTCCAGCCGAGCTGTCAACACATGAGATTTATATTTGTTCTCACAATACTTCAGTCGCCATGTGAAGCAGTAACATAGCTGTAACATGGAGAGGTCAATATCCACCGGCAAGGCAACAAACATTTCAGCTGAATCAGCGCAGGCTCTTTAAAAGTCTAACTGTTTATTTGAAGACTTACCTGTCTTTGAGGAAATTCCTCCTTGTTGCACAGACAAATTTTTCTATATATTTTCCTTGTGGGTTGTCCTGTCTTTAAATAGCACCTGTCTAACATACATAAATATAATGTCTTCTCAGCCCTCGTAGGAATATAAGGTTTCACATGAAGTGTTTGACCCTTTCACCCGTGTTTTTAATACTACCAGAGCTCAGTGTGCAGCGTGTGTGTTAAAGCCCCTTTATACACTGATGATCATGAGCTTGATTGTCCTCTAATTGAACACTAATGTTACTTTCCATTAGTCTGATAATCTAACCCTGCTTTGGAGAGGAATATCTGTTAGATTAATACAAAAAGTGGTCTTTTCCTGCCAAGTATGAGGCGTCTAAAGCCTTTCTCTTTTCTTCTCTCATTTCAAAATGAATGAAAGCTTTTCAAGTTTATTGCGACTTGCTCCAGACTCTACATCCTGTAGCATCATCTACAGAAAGTTATTCCCTTCCCTTTTGCTCCTTTAGCTGACTCTTGATGCTTGTTCGATAGCTGCAGATTTTTCCCCATTGAGCAGCGGATCAGTGGATTATTTTTGCTATATGCCCACTTAATTTATGGCATAGCTGCAGCTAATCAGATTTGGCTCGCTGTGTCGCCCTGGCTCCCTCGAAGGGGTCAGTGGAAAGTGCGTGACGAGCCTGTGCGACACTTCCTCAATGATCTTGTTGTTGGTAGAGTGGGGCTCAATGGAGCCTGTGTTATTGCCTTGAGAAGTAATACTGCAAGGAATGTGAGAGAGGGACGCATAATCAAGACCAGCTCCACTGACCGACTTCTTGTTTTATCCTTTTTTTTTGTGAAATGCCCCAGTTTGGCTTCTCCATACCTCAATTAAATGCCTCTGTACACTGAAATATTGATGAGTTTAAAGCTACAAACAAAACTACTGTAGACATTTCACTTAATACAAAAGTAGTATATCACAACTTTCCAAACCTAGATATTAATGCATGTTAATTTAGTAAAACTCAATTTGATGCAGTCCCAATCTTCCCCAAATCTTTCAGTTTGACAGTTTAACCGTGTCACAGCTTGTATATCACAACCAGAGTTCTCTATATATTAGTTTCCTCTTTTTCTCTGCTCATCACATGGCACACATTTGTCGTCTCACATTTACTCCTCACACAGTTTTAGGGGCCTCCTTTGGATTTATTAAGATCCATAATTAGCTTCTCCTCAAAACGGACGGAGAGAAAGTGACACCACCCAAGCTTGATTTTAGCCGCAGGGAAGAGCCCAAAGCCGTTAATTGAAGCAAATGATGTCTTTGTGCAAAGCAAACAGCAGCAGCAGTTTTTAGCTGCCCGGCTGTTTTTCTGTTAAAGATAAGACAATATAAGAGCTATGAAATTTACATGTTAAAATACTTTATTTGCTATTGAAGCTATTTATGTAAATATGGACGTAAATAGACATTAACCTATGAATAAATAAAGAATGGAGCAGATGACAAGTTGTTATTTTCCCATTTATCTTTTTTTAATTCTAGTATCAGTACATTTGATGAAAGCAAAACAGAAAGATTGTAAAGCAAGCTACAGGAAGCTTCAAGCATTTCTTCTAAATTCCTGAAAGAGGGTTGAGTCACTGACTCACAACTTTGTAATGACACAGATTTAATGCCCCGATCGAACTGCGAAGTCTCATCATTTAATGACTTATCATAAAACAGAGACAGTCTCCAGTTAGAGGAACAAAGGAGAAGTATTATATTTGTCCAGGAATGTTTGTCGATAACATCAGAACAAAGCCTGTTTCACCGCCAACATAGCAGTAAAGTACACACTGACACATGCAGCATGACAACAGTGCTGAGTGATTTGATAAAGCCTGACAACAGTCTTCCATCCACACATTCACTAATCATGAAAATCACCTGCAGACTGCAAGTCTTCTCATTCAAAGCAGGCGTGGCATGAAAAAGACAACTCATTTGATAAAGAAAGTACAGTTCAGCAAGAACAACCGGCTGGAGCCCAAACTGCATCTACAGAAAATCCAGAGACGTTAAAATACCACCCATTTTAATTTACATGTTATCCATGTAAATTTAGGGCAGGGAAAGAAGCCTGTAGCATCATATATGGAAATAAAATCATAAATCATTTTAAGAACCTGCTTCTCTCTGACTTTCTGGTTGAGCAGAACAGACAGGCATTCATTTTCTACCCCAATACATGTATGTAGAGAAATAAAATATGTGTGAAGTAGTTTGTACATCACATGTTGTCAAGTTTAGAAACAGTGCAAAAAAAGATTTTGTTCTTAAAAAAGGTTCACAAATCAACATTAAAATATCACAGTCAGTGGTATTGGAAAGCTTCACATCTCTTTCTAGAGTACGCTCAACAAACCTCAAGTCTTTACAGGCAGTTGGCTTATATCTACATATGTGTGCATATGTGTGCACACATATGCATGTGTGTGAGGCGATGTGGGTCTCTTTATCTCGTTGGAATTAGACCCTTAGCTCTGGTTCTTATCGCTCGCTCCTGTTTGCTCAGACCCTTGCAATCTTCATGCCACTCAAAAGTGGGTTTAAAAAAAAAAGAGGATTAACCCTTTAGCTGTCATCGTTTAACCTTCGTTCATCCATCTCTCAAAGTTTCTGCACTGGCTGCTCAACCCTGCAACCACATTGGTCCCGCTGACACCTATCCCAGCAGGCCTTTAGCCAATTAAGGTGTTAAATATGAGGGTCTTATAGTGTGCTCTGTATTATGAGGGTTTGTCTTTTAGGTGGTGTAAAGCTATTTATAGCAGCATGTGATAGCAGTGTGTATCTCCTGATGGTAAACTGTGTCTTCTCTTGTCCCTCTACCCCCTCTATGAGGTCAAAGGTCACTGTGATGTACTGAGGTAGGGGTGCTGAACACCGGGTGGGTATGGAGGTTACGTACTTGAGACGAATCACTTAGAGCAACTTTTCCACTTGTCCTGCCCTCAATAATGTCGAATTAGAAGACAGAGAAGAAAGACTTGAATCAGCTAGCCAATCTGATAGCTGCTTTTGCTTTTTACTGTGTTGTTTTTTGAATGCGAAGCCGTCTCTGGGATATTCATTTGTCCTCTGGTCTTCTTCAAACACAAGCCGCTCAGAGCTCATCTTGATGCAAAGTCCTGCCTGAGGAAATCCTTCAACGAGATCATGATGGAAAGCGTCTGTTAAACTTTTATTTCCTCTTCAAATCTTTGCTTCAGCAGTCATAGAGAAAGTAGGTCACGATTCAGCTTCTGCAGTACTCTGAAAGGCGTTAAAAGACTTACATTCGGGAGCGGAATGGATTTGCTTTCTAGTAGCAACTCGCACCTCCAAATAAAAACGCATGACTGCCTAAGGCAACTAAAATGGCAACAAACTATACATTTCTGTCTTCTGCAGAACTATATCATCAAAGCCAGCGGCTGGTTCTTAATAAAGTGTGAGAAAATGATACCAAACATAACCACCAGCCTTTTTTTGCCGCAGATTGCAACAAAGAAATGTTGGGTTAGCATTTCAACCAGTTTCCTGAAGTGATGTTCTTACCCCAGATTAGTGTGTGAATCTGTATACTGCTAATGGTTATTCAGAGGAGATGCATTCAGGGTTTTTTAAATTCATAATGAAACGCTTCAGATGTTGATTATTTGTAATGTACTCTTGAACTGATGCGTCTAGTTTTGGGGGGGTGGGGGTCCTTAGTACTTTAGGACCCAAGTCATGTCCATATATGAACAATTCTATAAGCTCCAAACCTTCTCTCTCATTTGAGGAAGTGGAGCAAGTGTATATAGTAAATGGTGCAATGTAATTTCCACCATCTAGCATGTCTGAAATCATGCTCCCTGAGATGAACAGTGGCATGAAATAAAGCGACCACTTCTGCTTCCCTCCACATGGGAAGAGTCCACAGAGGAGCTTTGTTGTAATCACTTCTTTGAAATGGCATATGTGACACACTTAGGGGGGGGGGGGCATGAAGCGAACATGACATATTGTGCTTATTTGCACACAGGTTTGACTTCCTGATAATGTTGAGTAATGTGTGTTTTAACCGGAGCATGTGCAGGCTTTTCTACTGTGAATTTGCCTTTGTCACTTAATGTAAAATTAATGGACACTCCCAAGGTGCCACCCATGGATCTCGGTGTCTTACTGAGCCCACTCTCAGGTTTTATCTTACAGAGACAAGTTGTCTCTCAGTCAGGCCAGATCCAGTTAGGTAAGATGATTTAATCCTGCTTATACTGGTGCTATTCACCATCTGACAACTGCAGCCGTTCAGTTGTGCCTCTTTGGCTGTAAAGAATGTAATGAATCAATATTGAATAGCTGTCGGCTGCTGCGCTGCATCTGCTCCGTCAGTTGTCACTTCCCTCACCCGCTGAAGAAACACAAGTTTCACAGCTCTTATTTCCTTGTGTAACATTTCTTGAATATACAGCCAGTGTGTTGCTTGAATGGGCAGGCTTGATACGCCGTTTCTCACTTGAATTTTCTTCAACACCTCTAAGACTTGTTGCTGCGTCGGCAGAACTTTGTGCTTTTGTATTTCACTTTGTGGTTAAGGCATCTGACCAGCTGTTTGCTGACTTCAGCAGGTTTGGTGTTTTATCAAGACTGAGAGCATTTTGTCTTCTCATTTTCTCCTTACTTGTTATTGTGGTTCAGTCTTCGTTGATTCTCCCTGACCACAGAGACATAAAGTGCTGTTATTTTGACGCATTAGAAGAGGTAGCACTTTATGTTCCCTGCAAACAAATGCACTTTTCTGAGTTGTCAACTGAACAACAATGCATCACATAACACTGCACGTCTTCCAAGAAACCAGCACAGTGAAAGAAATACCTTGAACTGTTTTCTTCCATGTAAACAAGGTGAATCAACTAATCAGATGTCCCTCTTGTGGGTCTCATGATTTATTCTCGTGTCTGAATGTTTGAGATTTAGTGAGTAAAGAATGTTTTATCTCATAGATGAATCAGAGATATGAGAACTGGGTTATTGTTGGCTTTCATTCTTGCATTGTTCTACAGGCTGACGAAAAGTTTGTCAGAACATTCAGAGTAACACTGATATCCAGGATGCAATATATAGAAACTATGTACCACTGTCTCCCACTTGTTCCTCATCAGTGTCATGTCATGAAGTCTACATAATGTTCTGTAAGTTGTTACACAAGAGTCAAGACGGAGAGAGACAGCCTGCTTACTGCCTTCCATAGAACACATTACTTTTTTATCTTTACCTCAACTATGACTTCATTTGCTATCATGAATATTTTGAGCAGGGAATGGAAGTACAGTTGTGTGCATCCTAGAGATGATATTGTTCTTTTTTTTTTGCAAGAGTTAGGACAAAGAAATGTGAAGGTATCATCACCCCGACTCTTGTATTTGGGCATCAATAGACACCAGTATTGAATAAAAATGAGCTCTGACTCTGAACAGACTTCTCTTTTTCACTTTGATTTTTATTTAAAAGTTCATCCTGGAATTCTTAAATGTAATCAAATGGTATCATTCAAGGAAGATATGGTATGGAAGACAAGGGAAGGGTAGAACATGTATTGCATGGCACAGTAGTTTACGGTAGATTCAGATTCAGATTCAGACATCTTTATTTATCCCACAAGGGGCAATTCATTTGTAGCTTCCCAGTGAGTATGCATTCATTAGACTAGGGAGAGGTAGGATATACATAACATGTTTTAGTAGTTTGGGATAGGTATGTGTGGGATACTCAATAATTCAGTATGGTAGTTTAGGCTAGGGTAGTGTATGCATGGAATAGCACTGGTAATTGGGTGGGGTAGGGTATGCCTGGTATTGTAGTTCAAGGCAGGGTATTCATGACATGTTATGGTAGGGCAGTTTAAGGTAAGGTATACATGACATGGTAGGGTAGTTTAGGATATTGCATGGTATTTTAGGGTTAGGTAGGGGATGGTCGTTAAGAACAAAGTTGTGTCTTTTGGCTTTGTGTGTACGTGACTTCTGGTACTTCTGGAGCCAGCCTCAAGTGGTCACTTGACAAACAGTAGACTTCAGCACTTCCAAATTGTCCCATATTTTCAGACCAGAGGTTTCCGCTTGGGTAGGGTGTGCAGGGGGTGGTATTCTAAGTTAGGGTATGGCATGGTTCATTATAATATGGTGGTTTAAGGTAAGGTATGTATGACATAGTGTTGTAGGGTAGTGTTGAGTATTATATGGTAGTTTGAGGGTTGGGTAGGTTGCGGTAGTTATACAATACTTAAAACTCAAAAATGTCAAAATACCAACAAGTAAATGTTTTCCAAACAGGGAGTGCAGGCAAATGGCTGGCTTCAGCATAACTACGGCAAGCTCAAGGTTCCAAACAACTCAAAACATTTCTCTGTGGCTTACTTCAGTCAATAACATACAACAGAACAACACATCTACATCATGTGACGTGCGCCCTTTACTTATTTTTATCTATACATTTATATCCAGTGCTATCTTAATCCATTGAACAATTTCATATTCATTTAGTCATAAACTCAATAAGATATTGACACAAAAAACCTGTTAAGCCTTTTTTTTGCATACAGAAAATTAAAAGGAGGAATTGATAAGGGATTTAATTAAGAATCAGATCAATGAGCAGAATTGATAAGGGCATTGGTAGCAATAAAATCTTTTCAATACCAATCCCTAATAAAAAGACAACATTTCTAAAAAATATGAAGAAAACAAGCACAAATAAGGAATATTTGGAGGATAAAAGACATGAAGAGCTTTGTTAGGGTGTTTCCTGAGACTATATCTTTCAGTGTATTTGCATGCCTTTTGTTTTCCAGGGGAAGAGCATATGTCTTATTTGCTTGTGGCACCGACAAAACTTTAACTGTAACTGGTACTAAATGATTCATACTTTCATCCCGTGCAAAAGTTCAATGAAAGCGTGGACTTTCTGAGAGTATCAGATCAGTGGCTGGTGCCTCCTCAGATCTTTCATGTATTAGTCATTTGTTGTGTTTCAGTCACTATATCTAAATGAGTGGTCTCGTACAGTCACTGCTGCCTCCTGTCATGACTGGTACTTCAGCGAGTCAGACACCTGCACTCAGAATTTATTTCCCCACAAGCTGTTGACTCTGCACGCTGCCCTTATCTTTCACTGACAGATCGAAGCTGCAGCCTTCACAAACCCCTAACTTTGCTCTGAGGAAACAAAGTGGACAGGAGCGCCTATTATTCTGCTTCTTGTGCAATTCTGAGGTATCAAGTTTTGGATTATAACTGAAAACAGGGAGCAGGCATCTATCTTATAGCTGAAATATTTATCATATTGAAGAGGAATCAAACCTCATTATTGAATTGCATTTTTGTGCTCAGGTAAAATGAAGTCTTTTCTGTCTGTAGAAATAAAAGACGTTATGCAAAAGTGATCGTTCTCACTTATTATGAGTCATAGAGTCAAAATCGAGACAGATATTTCATTACTCTGTTTTGCATACCTGTGCTCTTTTGGGAACAGGTATGTAGGAGAAGATTTGCTGCCTACAATAGCTGTGAAGAAAAAAACTCCCAACTAGTTTCTTAGCTGTAGAAACCATTTCACTGAGGGGAAAAACACAGCAGTCATACCTGAGCCAAATCACACCTCTGAATATTATTTTAATCATGTCTGTCTCAGACAAAACTGTCTGATGCTGCTACTTTTCGCTGTTGGACTGAAATTGATGTTGGCTGTGAGCCAACCAGGTGAAGAAAGTGACGGTTCTTCCTGTGATTTCACTTCCCCTTGTTGTTGAGGTTGAAGCATTGTGTCGTGCATGAGCAGCCCGTCTGGTCTGATCGTGAGTAACGCTGCACGTGTTGCACAACCGTCATCCCCTCAAGCACTGCATAATAATGCTCTGTGTGGGTTGATGACTAAATTTGGCTTTTTTAGAGTGTAAATTTGGCAAAATTTTTTCTTTGTCTTAGTTCCCTTTATTTTTGTAACTCAAAACATTTATAGAAGTATTGCCTGTGGAAATGATGATTAATTGAACTGACTTCATGCTGGCTTTTTTTCGTGTCATCACTTAACACTGCTCATCTCTTTTTATTTAAGAAAAAATAAGCAGAAACAAAGAATGGAAGTTGCTTAAAATAGGACTGCATTTTGGATTCAGGGTATGTTGTGAAAACAGAGTATCAGAGGTGTCTATTGCCAATGAATGGAAAGTTGACTTTTTAAAATGCAACTGAGACAATGGGGAAAGTTGAAAAACAGCTTTTCCCCTTCACCTGAAGGTGGAGATGTTAGAAGACAGGGGAAGTAGTTGTCTAACCCTCCTGTTATTTTTTCTCTCCCCCAGGTCCTTGTAGTCTCTCAGCGCACTTTTGTCCTCCCACCTCGGCTTCCGAAACTTGTGCCTCTGTGACTTCTGTGCAACTCAGTTCACCCCTTGCTGCAGGAAAACCCATTGAGACGAGAGAGAGAGGCTTCTGTCTCCACCAGAGCTGCCACTGACCGCTGACTGCATGTCTCAGAGTTCTGAAAGACCCCCCTTCTCTTCCTTCTCCTCCTCCTTCCACTCCTCAAGGACCCACTTATCCATACAACCATAACCTCCAAGCCTCCAGCTCAGTTGACGATCTCTCCCCAGGCAGAAGGTTTGACCATTGTTCCCCTGCCTGGCCTCTGATTGGTTGCTTCTTCAGTGGAGGAGGCAGCTTCAACGCCGAGCCGCTCTCCCTGGAGATGAAGCTGCAGGCTGTCATGGAGAACCTGCACAGGCAGCAGAGGGCCAAGCTGCTGATGGAGCAGCAGCTTCAGCAGCAAGCAGCCGCACAGCACACTCAGATCCGCACAGGTGGAGGGGGAGTGGGAAGGGACGAGCCAATGGGGAGCCCTGCCCCTGAGACGGAGCAGGCCCAGATGGCGGCGCTGGCAGCCATGCGTGCGGCGGCAGCTGGACTGCAGAGGGTGTCAGATAGCCCCATGTCAGAGCGCAGCAGTGGTGGAGAGGATGAAGACGATGATAATGATGAAGGGGAGGAGCATTACAAGGACATGATGGGGTCTGATGAAGAGGAGCAGATGTAAGTATATAATTTAATCAGGTAGTCCTCATTTTGCTTCTTCTCCACATGCTTTTATTTTACAAACTTTGCTCCACAGTAAGCAGAAATGGGATGAGGAAGACTTCGAAGGTGAGATGGAGGAAGACTTTGACGACGACCTGGCAGAAGAGGGTCTGCCAACTGGCCATGAAGCAGTGGCTCCTGGGAAGGGCATCCTCTTGCTGCCTCACCGCCAGCTCCACCCGCACTCCCAGCTGCTGAAGGCCCGTCCCAGCGTTGACCAGGAGCCCAGAGTGGCTATCCTCCCTCCCAACGCCACACACGGCCACCTGGGCGCTCAGGACCACGGAGAATGGACCTATGAGGAGCAGTTCAGACAGGTAAAATGCCGGTGTGTCACAACATACAGCTGATCCCTCTCTGCTTTGATTTTACATGGAAGTATGCTCTCCTGTTGCACTTACTTTTATTGAAAAAACCTCTCACTGAACTGAGTTGTCAGCTTTAAAAGTGTCCTCACAACATGAAATGCTCCTAGTTTAAATCCGTTCAAACATATGCTTTTATTACCCTGTTGCCTTTTGTGTTTGTCTGCTGCTAAGAATTCACATTTTCTAACAAATATACCTCAAGAGAGAAAAAGAGTTATTTCCTGTCATGAATAGAACAGCAGGCTGAGGAAGAGAAGCTGAGCGCAGGAGAAGAAGGGAACAGGAGGGGCTGCATTTTAACAGCTTTACCATGCGGGCGTTTACTGTAAACATGCTAGTGGGCTGGATATTACGAGGGAGGCCCCTGTGGAATAAGACGGGCTGTTTACGTGAAGAGATTTAAGTCTGTCAACAGCTAAGTTTAGATGGAGGGCTGCTGGTGAGAGACTTGGGAACTGTAAAATCTACTTACTGGGGGCTACTGGTGACAGAAAAAGAAAAGAATAACTCATGTTTAATAAATGATTTCATTGCTATTTTTTGCCACGTTTTCTCTTTAGAGTGATAGCATCCATAATGCACAAGGGCAAATCTTTGATTGTTATGTAACCATATGAAAGAAATCTATTAAGGAAAATTTGATTACAACCTGGAACATTCCTTGGAAAGAATGACATACAACATTTGCTTTTACTTAATATTACCTTTGTGCCCTTTACTTGCATTGAAGAATTTGCACCAACTCTTTAATGTTAAATGTTGAGCAGGAATTATGCAGCATATGTAACATTAAAACCTGTGTGAGTTTCTGTCTAGGAAACTTTACTTGGAGGGTAGGGTGGCACAGAGAGCCACCATTTCATGTAAAGGCAGCCTATATGATGTAATGGAAGCTACTATTGTAGTACAAACACTGTCATAGCCTGTAGCCACATCTCAAACCATAACCTTCATAGAATGAACTTCTCTTTCTTTTGACTTTCTTTTCGCTTTCTTTTATGTTAAAGTTTTCAGTACATTGGAGGAAAGTTCAATTCATGAAGTCATGAAAGCTGCATGTGCTTCATTTTTAAGCTTAGCCGCAGGTTGTGTAATTGAAGGCCTATATCTCGTAATTAAAGAGCCCAGGGAGTTAAACAGCCTGTAAAAGCTGTACTCTACTCCTCCAAATAGTTGGACCCTCCTTGTGTAAAAGCTTTGTGTGAACAGTTGGTGGTTTTCATGTGTCAGGTAGGACATACAGTGTACATTTTTATCATGACATGTCAGTCAGTCACCGACGGTTATGTAATCAAGGCAGCCAGTATCTTGACTGCTAAGATAGTGTTACCCAATCCATTGTTGATTAAACGTATGTAACGCCTATGCAGCACTACGCCTACTTCTATGGAGACACAGCAGAAACTATAAATCTCCTTTAAAGCCCTCTGCTTTTTAATACAATAAAAGGAGGGGATGAAACATAGGGTGGAGCAACTGTCACATCTGTTTATAGGGAGTCTTGGCTCCCAACTTCTTTACTGCTGAGAGGTTATAGTGTTTTGAATTCAAGATTTTAGCCCTGCACATTATTCACACAGGGCTAATTTAGGGCTTGGATGATTACTGTGATTAGTAATAATTGTAGCTCTTCCATGTGAATCCACTGCGAAAGTGCTGCGTGTGCAATGTGTAAAGCATAAATGATAGACCTGTTATGATGAGGGCAGTCCCTCCCCTGATAATTCTAACCCAATGCATATCAAAGTCAGTGATTTCAGCCTTAATTTGTATTTAGTGGGTGCCATTTTTCTTCCACTTCTTCTCTCTTTCTGGAAGGGGCATTTGTGGTTTCTTCTCGTCATGTTAAAAGAAGACCACGCAGACGTCAGTGTTTCTAATGCTTTTAGAGAAAATGTCCACATTTTCTTTGCACCAAAGAGAAGTTCAGAGTTGGCATGATTTAGCATTACATTTTAATATATGTTATCAGTGCGCATTTGACTTTTACGTCTTGGTCAAATGAGCCCTAAGCACCCTGCCATATGTGCAATGTAGCATTGTGATTGAGTACAGCGGCCTGAAACCTCTGCAAAATATATGTTATCAGAAATGCTTTCACAGCTAAAAAAGATGAATCTAAGGAGTTGAGGTTTTACAGTGTTTAGTCATATCTGTCTGCTGCTGCTTACAGGCTTCAATAAAACTGAAAAAAAATGTAGATCTTAGCTGTATAAAAACCACATCTTTAAAAAACTGTTCTGTTGACCTTTCTGAAAAGCCCTTTTATTTCCTGCTTTTTGTTGAAATGCAATACAAAGAATTCTGGGTATGCTGCTGCAGTTGAAAGAGACATGACAGTAGCACAATTTCTTTGTAAGAACAGGTCACAGCGAAGCTAAGTAATGGCTAAGTATTACAATTGTTGAGATGTGATTAAGCAATGAATAATAATGGGGATAAAAACATTCTTTAACAACAGATTAGGGCCTCAAACTACACCAGGACAGGACCTCCATGTGTTCTGGAGTTAAATTGTGTTCTGTTTCATAAGGGCCCAGGGCAGAGAGGAAAGGGTTAAGGCTGTACAGTTTATTTTGGGCAGGTGGGTGGAGGCTGTTGGAATGTGCCTGAGGGAGGGTGATAATGTGGCCACTACGAACCCCAGATCCTCAGCAGAAACCCTGCATGCCTCTATCAGTCTGCTACAGTTGGATCACTTCCCCACTGAGAACTATCCTTTTCTTGATCAAATCAGGTCTCTTATGAGGCCCGTACAAAACATAATGTCTCTGTAGGCTTACGACAACAATAGATCCTGAACATGTCCAAGGTCTCTCTTTAAAAATAACACTTAAGGCGTATGGACAAAAATAAAGAAACTTCCTTTTTGAAGAGGAAATTCCAAGAGAGACGGGGATTCAAAAGACATTGTGTGTGAGAAAAAGGCTAACCAGAAAAAGTGGACAGAGAGTCCAAAAAGTGATGATTCCTCGGTTGTAATCCAACAAGACAAATTTGTGCAATGAAAGGAATCCAGTGAAATAAATGCAATGAATCTACCTTTAGTGATTTCCCCAGTTCTTCAAAACTATCCAGGCCAAACTATCTAGGTCAAAGGGGCCATGAAATCGAAGAAACATTATTCAAACCGCACTTTCAGGTGATGTTCTTCACCCCGAGGCTGTGCGCGTATATCAGTAAGGTCCAATCTACATTCCTTGTGGATCAGCCGGGCACCTTCCTCTCTCCACACTCTCAGCTGAAAGGTCAGACTAAATCCAGCCAGGACACACAGTCTTTTCCGATGCCCAATCATGCTGCGGTTGCCACTAAATTAATCAAATTGCTCTAGATGCTTTGCCAATGGTTTCATATCTGTCAGAGCCCTGGTACATTAAATAAAGGTTGAGGATTAATGTACATACAGTATCATATTATGCCGGCATCTTTGCATTTTTTTCTGTAATTGAAACTGATTTGCTTTGCTGCTGGAGTTACCTTTCAACAGAGTAATTCCAGCCCTCCCCCAAACCTTGAGCTACCCCCATACGTCCACCCACTCAAAATGCCCATATCAATATCACCCGTTGCATAGAGCTCTGCATTTTTTATTTACGGATAAAGTAGACACTCCTTTTAAGTAAATGGCCCAGGAGCTAGCCCTCAGCCAATAAACTCGCATGCATCCGGTTAACCACCAATCAAAGGCTGGGGAGGTTTTGAAAGAAATAAATTATCTCAACCTTCAGTGAGACCTGGTTTGTCGTTATGGCTGTGAAAGGTTTCATGGAGACAGTTTATGCAAGAGTTTACATACCATGAGCAAAAAATAAGCAGACATCTTTGTTGTTCTGTAAATTTGGTAGATATTTTTTTGTTTGAAAACCTTGGATAAAGCATGTTGACTTCTATTGTAAGGTAGGGATACAAAAGATAGATATTTCAAGATATCTTAAAACTTTAATCCCTGCATTGAAAATGTAATTTTCCAGTTATGTGTGTAGAATCATGTATGATTACATGTTCAATAAGGAAAAAGACAGAGAGCTCAAATTAGCATTAAAGTAACTAGATTCAGACTTTGAATACACAAAGTAATTCCACAGTGAACATGTGACATTTATTTTTAGCTTTAAATCAGTGTGTAAATGTCAGTGCTTCTTCATTTGTATCTTAAGCCGTGCTGGTCAAATAAGGCAGTTTCATCTAGCTTCCCTCATTAACTTATAAAGGCAATGTTGACCAGAAATTAATAATAATCTTGTCAGTTGGCCTGATGACGTCAAAATATATTCAACATAAGGGATGAAAAAACTGAATGACGAAAACTGGTGTCATTTCCTCTTTAATTAACTTAATTTTGCTTTCTGTCATTTGTATTTTTGAGTAAATTAAAAGAGCTAATTTGTTTGAAGACATATGATATTAATTAGAACAATTTATGCAAAATCAGTTTGTTTTATGAAAGTGATAAAATAGAACCTGATGTGTTGATGTTTTTAGTTCTTGTGAAACCAGTACAGATGTTAATGCAGCAACATAAGCTACGTGACATTCTTCAGCGTAAACCAATGGCTACCAACATTTTGTGTTGAGATTTTATGCTAATTTTTGAAGAGTTCATGACCACTTTTGCCTTTCATGTTTGTCTGTGAGCTATTCAGTTTTAAAGAAGCACTGAAATATTTGGCTTTAGAGCAACGTTTTATTAGCAAAATATGTGGATGTATCGTTACAGTCTGGTTTCATTAATGTTAAGTCTTTTCAATGCTTTGGAATACATTCATATAAGTGCCCCACTTCACTGCCCCCCTTTATAAACAATATCCTCCTCAGGACAGAAACGGTCCAGAGGCCATGCGGAGCCTTTGAAGTCTCCTCCTCTGTGTCTCTGTCTGCTTTAAACATCAGCAGCTGGGCAGATGGAGCCCAGATGGACAGTAAAGAAGGGATGTCTTTAAAAATTCATGGCACTCACCATGATCAGGGCAAATGGAGGGGAGCTGGCATTAAACATTAAATTGCTTACACACACAGCCACACTCTTTGGGAGTAGGGGGAGGGGGCTGTTAGTGACTACAGGAAGTGAAGCTCGAATGTGAGCCAATTGGGAGCGACACTTATTGGGATTGCCAGTCAGGTTTTTGCTGATACAGCTGTCTGATAAGTGCTTGTTGGGTTTATATCCCTCAGTGGTCTCATTCAGGTCTTTTGATCTACCTAAGGGTTGTATGAAGAAGCTGCACTACGTTGTTTTTGCATTTTAAATGGTGGGAATTTTAACAGCTGTTCATTTGTTTAGTTAAAGAACTATTGGGAAGGGGAAGCTGAAATCTGCTGAAGGAAAATCTTTTGTTGTCTTTTCTGTCTTAAACACACATTAATTGTTAACATATAAGAAAATGCTTATAGTCTTTTATATATTTCTAAGTCAACAAATACTTTCCTACTTAGAATCACTTATTGTTGTCATTACTTGAGCAACATTTTACACTCAACTATTTTCTTTTTCTGCAGTCGTCTTTGTTTCTCTGCTGTAAACCTTATTCACAGTTGATTAACTCAGAGCAACACAGCTGTAGCAAGCTGCACTGTCTGGTTTTGTTTTTTTTAAACTGCATTTAGCCAGGGTTGGATTCATCAGCACAGCAGAGATTTCATTAAGTCATTGTGTCATGCCTGAAGGAACCTCAGCAAGAAGCGATCTGTGTTTAACAAAAAGGGTCTTTTTCATGACTGGAAAACAAAAGGCCAGGGCAGCATGGGAAGACCTCTGTGAGTTTTCCTGTCGAGAGGATGAGGAAGAGCGAGAGAGGAGAGAAAGTAGGTGTGACTGAGGGAACAGGGAAAAAAGTCAGTCGTTTGACTTGGCACAGAGCTTTGAACAACTGCCAAGTTGAGTGTGTACTACATGCTCATTTTGACTGTGAAGCACAGCCGAGCTGTAGAGTCAAACGCCCTGCTTGCAGCATGCAGCTGATGTCAGAGACTGTACAGCCACGGGGATTCTGGAAATTGGCAAGCGCTCAATACGAAGGAGGAGAGCGGGGCTGGAGCAGGAATGTAAACAGAGATTGCGTAAAGGCTGAGGCTAACTTTTCTTCCTGCTGTTTTCTTTGGCTGTAATGCTATGTGTTATTGATTTTAGTTTTTTCATGTGATTTCTTGTGTAATTACGCCCTGAAGTTTTCCCCCGACCTTCATCTGTTGAAGAATTATTGAAAAAAAAAGAGGAAATCAGTCTTTTGAGCCAGGGATCCTTGCACATCTCTCTTTGTGTGTGAATTGTCTTGATGATCCCTCTTTGCTTCCTTTCTGAAGAAAGAATCCAAGCGCTGGTTCATGTGTATAAATATATATATTTATACTTTTTTTTTTGCCCTTTCTGCCCCAGTATAAGAAACCTTTTACTGTAGGCTTGTGTCTCAACACAGAGGCACAAGAGAAGATCGGCACTGAATGGTTGGCATAGTCCACAAACAAAAGCACTAAGTGACATCTTTTCATACGTGGACCCGGAGAAGCGCATTCATCTGAACAAAAGCAGTGCATGTGTGCTGTTCCCTTTGCATGCTTCTGAAAGGTCGTGTGTGTTGAAAGCATTCATTCCTAAAAGAATCAATTAAGAAATTGCTCAAACACAGATAAAGATACTTTGCTGCACATTTTCAAGGTCTGAATCCCATCTGTTTGATCAATAGTTCCAATATTATGAAGAGCGGGGTTCACGTCTCTGACACTGTCATAAAAGACCCTGCGAGTACGTTGATCCATAATCTTTCAGACACTTTTGACTCATGGAACAACACCATAGCAGCTCTGTCCTGTTCGTATGATAATGGCTGACCTTCTGTTATTGTGTGTGAGCAGTAGGAGGTCTGAGGCATCCAGCTTTGTTGACACCACAGAAACAAATAGTGATTCTTGACCTTGTTCACTCTGATTTCACACCACTACTTACTGATAATGGGCTTTTTTAAACCCCAGATGTTTGGACATGTCACAACAAGAAAAGCCATGTGAGCGACTTACAGCACATAAAGGCTGCACACTGTTCACATGTGGACGAGTTTGAAGCTTTGGCTAATGCTCGCTCATCATACTCAGGCTAAAGGGGCTGTCTTATCCTCTTTTTTGTCTTCTTTTTTATCACTTTTAATAGGTTTGCTATGTATTGTTAGCATTATGTCACTGCAATGAGTTTGGATACATAAGTATCATCCAGCTCATTTGTACTTTTAGATATCTGCTTTCCTCCATATCTGTTGTGGGAATGGTCGTATTAAAACAGACATTGGGATGCATCCTGTTTGCTCTTACTTTCTTTCTTTTTATTCAAGATGTCAGATTTTCTGTGGTACATTCAGTTGTGATTAAATGTTTTTCCCTTTGGGAACATGAGCTTGGAGAGAGCTGCTGACACAGTGGAATCGCAGACTTAAACTAGCGTTTTGTCACTGTTGTTGATGTAATTAAGCAGCAGCCGCTATGTTTACACCTGTGTTTAACTTGTAGCTCTAAAACTGGCCGGCTCATTGGCCAAACAGCTGAAGCACAAATGAGCTTTATGGTTAGCGAAAACTTGTCAGTGGGCTTTACGCCTGTCTTGTTACAAGGCTAAAAACATTGCACCAACCACCCAAAGGTAAAGAGGCTCAACAAAAAAAGTCTCATCTAAATGCACCAGCAAAGGCAGGTGGGCAAATATAATGCGAAATAAGGTCACTCACTTGAATATTTTGTTGTACTGTCTTTAGCCTCAATAACAGCACACATTTGCTGTAGCATTGTTTTGATAAGCTTCTGCAGTGTCACAAGATTTATTTCCATCCAGTGTTGCATTAATTTTTCACCAAGATCTTGCAATGATGATGGGAGAGTCTGACCCTGATGTGCTGAAAACGATGATTCCCCACCATCCTTCCAGTTTTTAATAATGCGTTAACCAGTTCTTAACCCAATTTTGGTAGTTTCTGTGTCTCCTCATATCTTTTTTCTGCTTGATGCACACCAATGATTTGACCCTTTTTTAACAGACAAATATCTTTTCCACGACCACAGGACATGTCTTTCGCCAAAGTTGTCTAAGAAATGAGAAGTTACTCGTTGCATCAGTCAGGGTTAAATAACTTGTGCCGGCTGAAAAATAATCGCCCATGCAGTAATTATCCAGTAGGAGGCTTGTACCTGTTTACTTAGTTAAAGCCAGGCAGTGTATGAACAAGGACAGCCAAAAGAAGGATCTGTGACAGTACCTTTGTAGAAACATGATGTAAAAAAGAAATTTAGCTTTTTAAAGGTGTATTATGTTTGAGA
Source organism: Thalassoma bifasciatum (assembly GCA_008086565.1). Classification (NCBI taxonomy): domain Eukaryota; kingdom Metazoa; phylum Chordata; class Actinopteri; order Labriformes; family Labridae; genus Thalassoma; species Thalassoma bifasciatum. Next base: position 361,445 of record RPOG01000407.1, on the reverse strand, counting down.
ATTCAACACATTTATCAGAGCAGAAGAATACAGAGATGTTTAATGATAGGAAACTGTGAGCAGATACGTAAGACGTCTGGAAGCATCTTAGCTTTGTATCAAGTACTCTTCATGAGGTTAAATTTTTGTGCCAGCCTGTAATTAGACTTTAGAGCCCACTCCCCATGTAGAGGACTTCTGGTAGCGTGAGGTCAACCTGCAGCCCCTCCACTTATTGATCAGGGCAGCAGTCAGCCACGTGGCTATGACATCACAGCCTCATGGCAGATATCTGCTCTACATGGGGCTGCATGTGCCAGAAATGTTTTTGAGACCACCATTCTCAAACACTAGTCTTGTTGCTCTGCCCTTCCATCATCCTGGTTTGACAGTGTGAGCCCCCAACCACCTTTCTGTACTCCAAGGCGTAACACAATGCTTGTCTTTCCTGGGCCTGATTAAATATTTCTTGCATGTTTTGCTCTGTTGTTTCCCCAACACTGCTACAAACCTTGTTCTGAACTCCCTTTCACCTCCTCTATCTCTGTTTCCATCTTTCTGCCGTCAGACTAGAGTTATCATGGCATCTTTGCTGGCGCTGAATAAATACCTGCAGCTTTCACACAACGCTCATTAGATTGTAACTGAAATCAGACTTTAATCTTGACAGTTTTGTTGGTGAAATGATCAACCAACTAGTTATGGAGTACTTTTGGCTAAATGAATTCAGCCAGTCTTTATCCTGCCCAGTTTGGGCATCCATCATCGCACTACTACTCATTAGCTGTCGGGTTGGAACAGACCACTCAGCCACACACACACACACACATCAGACCCTAAGAGTCCTGGGAAATCTGCCTGCTATTCCTGATTCTTATCCAAATATGCACGCTGTGTCAGCTGGCAATAGCTAACAGGAATGATGTGCATGTGTGCGTAGGATGGTGTTCATTCTGATATCATGTAATGTCCTCATCAAATGGGTTTCACTTTTTACTCATGTCAGCAGGGAGATTCTTTGTATCCAAATATATCCAACTGGAGCAGAGTATATAAATCCTTTGGCAAACCCTTGCAGGAGTATATTTCACACTTTAAAAACCCATGTCCTCAGAGATTACTGTCTTCATGGCATGGCACTGAACTTCTTCCAGTACAAACAGTTCTTTGTGTTTTTGAAATTCATACATGAGCTATTTATTGCAACATAAAGTAGAGAGCTTCTCCAAATTTCTGAATCAGATCCATGTTGACCAGTGTTAATGGCTTCAGGGATTTACAAATCACTGTTGTTTGGTCTTGAGCCATATTTGACCAGTATTCAAATCTTGGGTTTTATTCAGCAGCTATGCAAACTGCATTTGTATCACTCTCTCTTTTTTCCCTGCTTGGTTATTTCTATTGTTTTAAAGGTAAACGTGTGTAGCAGATAAGACAACATTAGATACAGTCAGTCATTATTTGCTCCTCATCCTCAGTCAATGCAGTTGAGTTTGACGGGGTCAGCCGGTCAGCGTGGATTATGATGCGTTTGATCCTGCCTGTCAATAAAAGAGAAGCCACTGAATCTGCGATTGGACAGCTCTATTGTTGCTGTTAATTGTGTGCGCACAGGGATGGGGAAGGGCACGGAAGAAAGCACAGGGGACAAAGATGAATTAATTTTAGATGTCAAATTACGCTGGCAAGGCCATGTACTTTCTGTCATGCTGCTGTCAACTCCATCCCCTGGCTGGATTAACTACCACTCCTCATGGACATGGCACGCCAAAGGACGGCCTTTAATTTCTTACTGATGAAGGGCTGTGGCTAATTTCCTCTGTCTAGCAGACTTGATGGCACTTGTTATCTTTTTTTAGCCCTTTGTCTCCATAGATGTAAGAACAGTACATTTAAAATCACTGTAGATTTCATAACAGGACTTATCTGAGACAGTTCCAGTGCTGCAGTTTAAAGGAATCCCTCCTAGATTACCTTCAGAGAGAAAACCTCGAAGGCAGAACACAGATTTCACAGGTATGAAAAAAGGTAGATAGTTCTCATACCTTGTCTCTATGCTCACTATCTCCAGATGATTAGTGAGAGACAGCATGGCTGAATAGGCAGAGAAGACGCACATATTAACGTGTTTCCACATTAGATGAGTGGAAAGAGACGTCACAGCTCTGCTCCCTCATTGTTTGATTAACTGGTGATACATGGAAAGTGTCGTGCAAACAGCGGCTAAACACGATCCTCAGCAACAAAGACAAAGAAAAACAAGAACATGGGCTTGTCGCTGCAAGACTCTGATGCTCTTTGTTTAGTGGTCAAGCAGAACGAACAGATTAAGAAATCAGTAGGAGCGTCATTTTAATATCTGGTTTCTCAACAAGTCCTTATCAAGTGTGGAGCTGACTTAGTCTTTCAGATCTCACAGGGCATTGTGAAATCTGGTACATGTATTGATGGTTCAAATACAGTTTGACTGACAGTCAGTGAAGGTAACAATGTGTTTTTGAGGTTGTTCAGTGTTTTGTTTCTGTTTTTATTCACTCTCTTGTTTTGTGACAGGCAAACAAATGAAAATAGGAAACAAAACAGCCTTTTATTATTCCCTAGTCATACACAAGCTTAAAGGCAGCCTTCTTTAAGCTGGAAAAACATGTAACAAGCATTTTATCCTGCTATAAAACTTTCTGAAGAAGTTTTTCAAGACTCACTAGGTCAGGAATAACTTTTGAATAAAGCTTAGCACCAAGCCTGTACTGTATCCACGCCGCAGCCTTTGCTAGGGGTCCCCACGCTTTTCTGCCTTTGACTTCCAAAAGAGCAGCAAGAACACAAACTCCCTGCGGTTGAGATACACTTAGCCAATCCCAAAACAGGAAACAATGAACACAAAAAAATCAGAAGATTCTTAACTTAGCTGAGCTGTAGAAAATTGAACTGCCCATGGGCAAATATTGCTGTGTTTTCCTATTTTAGTCTGCTGCTTTAAATTTTCATTCTGGCTCAGTCACTCAGAGATTTCAGCAAAATCAATATGTGGTGGAAACCGATCTAACATTCTTGCATTATTTCATATCAAATGCCACTCCTACATTTTTTGACAACAATGGATGAAATATACAAACAGTTTTGGATTTTGGGTGGCATTTTTCCATCCCTAGGGGCCCAGTGGGTCCCAATACTTTATTTTGGGAACCACTGGTGGTCTTTGACATGAACTTCCTCTACTTCCTCACCCTGTGATTGGTCCGTTGGGTAGCAGAGTCGTAACTAGATCACAGTGTTTCCAGAGCCACCATACAGGGTGGACCATAAGTTTCTATACATAGGAAAATGTTTTTTCAGTTTCAGGTGCCCTAGAAGATGGGTTTGATTATCTTTGGTTATCTTTGGGGGCACTTGAAGGCCATGGTGTATCAGGTAAAGATATAAGACATACGTAAATAATCTCAAGGAACGTATCACCAAAGCCATTACAAGCATAACTTCAACTGTCCCTAGGCAAGTTCATCAACAGTGAAACACGCTCACTGATATGTGTTTTCGAAACGATGCTCATCATATCGGGCATATTATATAAATAAAAACCATTGTTCAGCATAAAATGTTTGTTTTTCAGATGTATAGAAACTTATGGCCTACCTTATACATACAACTTCTCCATTCTGTTCCTCTACATGAACGCTGCTATATGATCAACAGCAATGTTTGTGAGCGCTATGTAACATAATACACTTGGAATGGCAACAGTCCACTGTGGACAAACATAATGGGACGTAGAAACAGGCAATCTGACCAGCAGAGTAATCGCACTGCTTACAAGCATCCGGACAGAGTGACGCAGACAGTCCGACAAACAAATATTGTGTGTATTAGTCGATTCAGAAGAATTAATCTGTTTATTGATTTAATTGGCCCTTTAGAGAACATTTACTTTTTTTCAAACCTGTTTCCAACCCGCATCCTATCTTGGTCAAAAACAAATGTGGCTCATGGTTTTTGTGTCTGTAAATGGTAAAAGACTCAGCAGATACCTTCCACTTCTGTTTCTGATGAAAGTAACCAGATTAGAGCTTCAATATTCAGACAGAAGACTTCAGTGCGCTAAAATTAGATTACGGTCTGACCCCACTGGATGAAATTCTTTCTGTACATAGAAAAATTTCTTTTGATAGAAAGCTGAAAGACTGTTTTTACTGACATTAAGCTAATCCTTGACCTGTTAATGAGATTTTTCACCCTGAATATCCTCTTCTCAAATAATCAGAGAAGAAAACGATACCCTTCCTTTGACAATTACTGTGCCTCGACAGCATTCACATAGAATTTCTTTGTAATTCAGATGAAAATGTATCATTGCTGTTGTCTCATCACATTCGGAGAAATGAAACGCACCTTTGAGTAAACACTCAGAGCTCATGCGTAAATAAAAAGCAGCATCATGTGCTCTTTCTTCAATCTTCATATTCATCACATGATAAACACCTGACTGTTGACTTTACACCGAGCAGTAAATATGGGTTTAAGATCTGAACTCAGGTCATTTTAACACAGTCCTTTTATATTTTATGTGCATTTAATGTCCACATCAGTCATCTGAGGAACAACAACAGCCCTGCATTTAGGACTGGATTAACACACACTCACGCACACACACACACTCGCTGTGACTCTTTTTTTGTTTGTGGGAACTCTGAAGCGATGCTGTGCTGGTGCTTGTGTTTGCTCTGCTGCATTAATGACACTCATAAAAGGGCTTTGGCCTGGAACAATGCAGTGTTTGAATATGGCTGATCATGTGTTCATGAGCCGCATCAAGACCCCTACCCCAGCCCCTCCCTCTGCTAACTCCACACCCCATCCCCCACTCTAATGTTTACATGTGTGTGTTTACATTTCAGCTTCTTTTTAGCCTTCTACATGCGTAAAACGGACTTCTCATTCCAGTTCAGTTTATACTTAGTTACATTTAGTGACACAGAGAAACCTCACATTTATGGAAAAGCAGCATTTGTCGTGCGAATCAAGCAGGTCGAGAGCAAGTTCATACTAATCTCCTTCAAGAGAAAAACCACTCATGGACTCCTGAGATTAATGTGAAGTTGTGAAACTGGTCCTCCGACATTTGGTTAAAGAGGATTTGGTCTCAGTGTAAACCTGGTTTCTGCTGCATACAGCCACAGAAAGAAAAAAAAAACAACACAGAGACAGGCATTAAATCAAACACGTATTATGCAAAGGAGGGGATGGAATGCAGTCCACAGCGTAGCTACATGTCTTTATTACACAACACATAGATCAGCACATTACAACAAGAAACATCAGACTTTAAACATTAACAACAGTATTCAAATGGTCTTTAATGGCCTTAATAAGAGGAAACACATTTTTTCCTGATGACAGGATTGAAAACAGTCACTGCTCTTTTATTCCCAACCTGTCTATGTCTCAACACCCCTCCCTCAAACTCCTGCTACTACTACACGCTTCATTCTTTTACCTTTGCCCCCCCCCCCCTCCTCCCCTTTGTGTTAGTGTGTGTGCGTGTGTGTGTAAGCTCGACCTGGACATGATGGAGGTGATTGGCAGGTGTAAAGGAGCATGTAGACGATACCACCGCTCCCCTCTCAGTTTTGGTTTTCAGTTGCAAAGCCTCTATTATGTGCTATGTGACACTTGTGTGCTGCCGGCTCGCAAACTGCCATTTGCATTAAGGGAGAAGTGGACCCCCCCTTCCCCCTATTTCTCTCTCCCTCTGACACACATGCACCCCTTTACTGTATTACCTTCCTCCAGGAGCAGCTCTGCTTTGATGACTGCAGCAACAGGCTGCTCTTTGGTCACTGATTATTTGCAGAATAAAACCTCTGTGTTTGGTGTGTCTTGGGCCTGTTTGTAATTTATATGCAGACGTTCTGTCGCTGACCTACATGCACGGCTAAGGTGGTGAAAGTATCACACTGCAGTCAAAGGCAACTTGTTAAAATGTGGCAGCTAACCTGACAGGATTTGGTTAAGTTTCCTCTTTTACCATTACGACATTTTTAGACAGCTCAAACGACAGATCTTTGTTAACTGTCTTCTCTGGTTTTGTTTCTTTGTTTTTGTCTGAAAGAGTATATAAAATAAAGCTATAGAAGCACTAAAACCTCTCAAATGTCAGTCTCACAGTCAGCCCTACAGATTAATGGTCTTTTCACATTAGTGTGTGTGTGTGTGTTGTAGGGGTGTGAACTGGCTCCCAGCGTTACCAGTTGGCCCAGTTTCTGGTGGTTTATCTTGTTTCTTGAAGTTTATCTGAATAGCAGAGCTTTAATCCAGGAGGGGCCCCCTTCCCCAGCACATACTATACACATGAAAACCTATAGAGGCCTACAAAAACCACACCCACCTCAGCCTGATAAAGTCACTCTGTATACGTGCTCATGTGTGTGTATATGTTGTGTATATGTTGTGTGTGCGGTTAGTGGCAGCAGGGGAGTTGTAATGTACACAAGGGTTATAAACATGGAGCCAAGAGGGGGGGAAGAGACAAATAGGAAGTGAGGGAAACTCAAACGAGATGGTGGATAAGTGAAGAGAGGAGGAGAAGGGCAGAAGAGTGAAATACAGATAGAAAAGAACAATAAGGGAAAAGACAGTCACAGACGGACAGAAGGAATTTATATGTGTGTGGGTGGTGGGCGGCAGTGGTCCTGCTGGTCAGACAGGATCCTGATTGAAGCAAACTGAAGCATTATACCCACAACAGCTATTACTCTCCATAATGCAGCTGGTCCATTACTGGCTTCTTTTCAACCACAGGTCAACATCTTTTAAAGGGAAAAAATCGCACAAGGAGGGATGTGTGCATTTGTCACCACAACAAGCGTACATTTTTTTTCTGTTTTATGTTGTCTTTCCCGATCAGCTGTCATTTCTCTTATTTTTCTAAATCTTGCTCTTTGGTTAGATCATGAATTTTGAGTTTGTATACAATCATATTAGTTTCATTTACACAACATTTTGTTGATGGTAGCATGCGTGTACATTTGCCCTCTTCTTTTTCCTTCCACAAATTCCTGGTAAAAAGTCAGGAATAGGTAGAGAAAGTAGCAAGCACATTTGCAACATTAATTTACAACCAAAACAGAGACAGAATCATCATAATTCAGTTTGATATAAGAAGGGAAAACACCTTAACGTCTTTTTTACCTGCTATAGACAACAGCCTTTCTCGTGTCAAAGTAAAGTGATGAAAAATGTCTCAGTTGTGGCTATGGTTGTGTACGGTGTCCTTTCTTGTACTCTTGAAACTCATACAACACACCTCAAGAATGCAGAAATGTCCCTTCAAACTGACTTTGATTAGATTTCTAGACCTCAAGATGTACTTTTCTTTCGAAAGAGCCAATCAGAAGCTAGAATCTTTTATCAGTCTCAAACTGACTCATAGAGTACGACTGGGGATCTGTGACAATGAAGCAGATAGCCTGTCTTTGTGATCCACGTGATCAAAATGTGATGCATAGGACTGTCTTCCTGCACAGGGGGTAAAGCAGATGGGGGTCTCATTCAGAGGGCTTGTGTTGGGATTACAGGTTTACAACTTCGTCTCATTTCAAACATTTGCACTCTTTTTTTCAGGCCTTCAACAGTAATGTAGAATTTTTCATTCAACATTAAATCACAACAGATTGACAGAGAGTAGAATATTAGCCCAACCTTTCTGTTTTCATGCTGTAATTAATTTTTGAATTATTGAAATTTAAACCAAATTACATCAAAAGGCAGTTTCCTTAAGCTCATTGCAGTTCATGGCCCCTACAAGTGGCTTCAGTTGTGTTAACTTTGGCGCCCTCTCTGGATAGACCGCTGTCATCCTTCCTGATTGTGCCCTGTGCATGTGTGAGTTGTGTTTTCTGACATATAAGACAAACAAGCTCATCTTGATATCCTTTAAACAGTCAAATGTGTCACTCATGGTGAATATTTGCAGTGGAAAAAGTCAAACAAAAGGCTTTTTCTTCAGCGAGCTGTAACTCTCCTCCCCTGACACTTCCCCCTCACGGTCATAACATGCATTAAAAATCACAGTAGAAATGGTCAACGTTGTCAATGATGGTCCAGTTTGTTTTCTGTTGGTCATTAAGAAGGGTTAGAGGAAAAGTTAAGTTGAAGAAATGATCCCAGTATCACTGTAATGCAGCAGTTGTGGAGGTTTTCTTTTTTTTGAGGTATAGGTTTACTGTGATACTTATAAGAACATGTTGTTATGCTGGTCTTACATAACTGGTGGATACAAACAGTTCAATATCCCGATGTGACATGCACGAGTGGGAAATGTGATCTTTGTGTCCTGATTTCTGTTGTTTACCCCACTTATTATAAAAGTCAAATCAAATATAAGAAACCCAGCTGCTGACTGAAGCACAAAGTGACACATCATGTGTGGACTTCTCAAAGGGTCATGTTTGTTGCTACAAAGCAGGAGACCGTGCCCATGTTCATGTTAAGAGCGATTAGAGAATGAGACTTGAAACTGGATATGCATCAGTGAGAGGGGTACAGTGAGCATGTTAACACCAAAGACACTTCACCGGAGACTTAAAGATCCTTCTGTTGGCAGGGAAACAGTGAAACTTATTGACACACGTCCTTCCATCAATATGTTGATGCTTTGACACCTCTTTAGTCACCGTGTGAATCGTCATAACATGAAAATATCTGCTTTAAAAGTTGATGCTGAATTACTTGATATGTTCACTTCTGTCATATTGGAAGTAGATGTTCTCGCTACAGCGCAAAAAATCCAAAGTTATTTTTGCAATTAATTCTACCCCATGTAAAGGACTATGTTTGGTCTGCTCTTAACACACCACAAGGGGAATGTTTGTTTGTTTGTTTTTAGGGAGAGAGCAAGAAAGAGAGAGAGAGAGAGAAGGAGAGCAAATAAAGTAATACGGGGGGGATGGGAGTTAAGGTGGGTAATTTCCAAGATTTATGGTGCGGCACTTCACGAAATGCATGCATCCTGTAATTAAAACTCCCCCTTTGCCTCTAGCAGGCCTGTACATCAGCCGACATCCCCCCACAACTCCCATCCACCTAAACCCCCCACAGACCCCACCCCTCTGTTCCCCTCCAGATAATAAGATCTGATGGCAGCGCGGTGTCAGTAATGAGGGCTGAATGCCACGATGAGGGACAGTCTGTTTGTGGTTAGAGGCCACGACTACTGTCACCGTCCTCAAAATGTGGAAAAAAGGACTTTTTCCCAGTGAGATTCTCTGTATGTTTTGAAATAGTCAATCCTTTTTTTAAAATCCAGAATAAGATTATGCAATCATCCTTTTTGAAAGATGGCTCTCCAGAGCAAAAAAATGAAAATTTGCTAGACTGAACATCCAAAATTCATCTCATCAGAGGTGTCGCCTGTAAGTGCTGCAGGGTGATGTTCACAGTTTTTCCCCCTGATGTCATTCAATCAATCAAGCATTTGACAGACTGTTTTCTTTTTTTTTTTAAGAGACATGTTTTTTTTAATAGTTTTCTAACTTCGCAATGTAACATACACAGCATTACCTCCACCCGATACAAAACAGCTGTTGTAGCTGATTTTTTTTTGCATGGAGATCAGAGCTAGTGTTCATTTCTAACTTCTGTTCCTAGTTCTTCTTTTTGAACGTTAAAAGAAAAATGACCCTAAGGTTACCTTAATAAAATGCATACAGTCGCTGTTGTTTTGTTCTGGTTGGCAGTTTGTCCTAAATTTCAGAGCCTTTAATGGAAGAAGCTGTCTGCTTTAGGGAAGTATTATAGTGTGTGATTAAGTAGTTGCCTTTAGCTATGCTCTTGGTGTTTCTAACACTGTTTTGTTGGATTTTACTTTTGCAAAACAAAATTTTTAGAACAAACAATACTGCTTCATTAAGGGACGCAGATGCGTTTTCCTGTTCTTTTGTCCATTACTTGAAGTGTGATGCAACAGATTTAATCAGAGTCAAAGGGGACTTTTCTACACGCCGACACACTGACATAAGAGAAAAAAAATCATCCAAAACTTTTACAGCTATAAAGCTTTGATACTAAAATAAACATTAGAAGATACAAGTACAATTTACTGATTTCAGTTTATTTCTTTCAGATATTTTTGTTCTCAAATATCCAAAATTTGCTCTTTGCAGATTCTTCAGAGTTCGCAAAAGACATCTTCGGCCCTGGTCGATTAAAATGTTTCATGTTACTTTAAATAGACATTGTTAACACTGCAAAGTCAATTCAATTATAATTTAAAAAGTCATCATAGCAGAGGTTGTTGTATTGTCATTTTACCAAAGGCTGAGCTGAACATGTGAACAGTTTTTTGTTCCTTGGACTCATTTGATCTCTGTTGTGTCAAAAGAGAGTCAAAAGGGGACATTTCAATATTGTAAAGCTCGAGAGGTCTAAAAAAATATTAGTTTTATGAAAAAGGTGTGAAATCCAATGATACTCAATGAAAATATAACTCTTAATTTAAGATAAAACTGGCAAACCTCCCGAGGACCAAAGCGTGTTTGGCGTTATCACTGATAGAAACTACTGCTGTTTAGTTCTTTGTCAAAGAATAAAATCTTTTAGCTCTGCTGTGAAAAGGTTTCATGTGGTAAGGTCAAATCTTTCCCTGTGATGCGATGAAATGCTCTGCAGTAAAACATGAGGCTGAGCTGTGGCTGTGCCCGCTGGCTGTGGGCTGTTGTGTCTGTGTAGAAACAATACGCTTCTTTTGTTTGGCGGTGCTCAGCTGCACACAACATTTCACAACCTTTGCCATTTTCAATCAGAGATTATGAAACTGCCTGACCTCACACAGATACTGTGTCAGTGTGATATGTGTTTGTCAGATGAAGAGTCCTGAAGTTAAATAGTCACCCTGAGCCTCTGCTCACCCTCCTACAAGAGACTGTGTTCACACGTATGTGACACTCAATTATAAGACTACCGTCAACATTATTATTTCACTATCACACTGGTAAACTAGGCTGGAAAAACAAGCACGGGCTCAATGGCCTCTCTGTGCTCTCCCCTGAGTGGGCGCCCCACTTTTACTGCTCACTTTCCCCGAACTTTCCAGAGCCAGGGGCCCCGCCACCGGCAGCTGGAGCCACATCAGGATTTCATCAAGGCGGACAAGTCCTTAACATTTCTTTATGTTTCTCTCTGTGTCTGTCATCTCTTCTTATTATCAAACTGCTTCAAAGTGCATGCTAACATTCCTCATTTCTGGTTTTCCAGGTTGGAGCTCAAATATTATTTTGTTATAAGATCCAAATTCAGAAGTTGTTGCCTCATCTCTCTCCTCTTCCTCTCCACAGCTGTATGAACTCGACAGAGACCCAAAGAGAAAAGAGTTCCTGGATGACCTCTTCAGCTTCATGCAAAAAAGAGGTATGACTCTTTCTGTGCACTCGTGTGTTTGTAAACCTTGCTCATTCTCACTCATCGAAATACATTTACATCCATTTGATTTCTCTTACACTGACATGTCCATGTGTCAGAAAGACTCATTAAAGAGACCTAGTACTCAGCTATAGAGAGGGCTCACACCCCTCCCCTCAGATCTCTCACTGACACATGACACAGCACTCTCTTCTCATCTTTCACTCACTTGGGAGGGGTCTTTATTCATTTTGGAGATGATTGCTTTATAGCCTCGCAACCCTTCGTCATTCCCAGGCTAAAAGGAGAAAAGAACACATCGTGTCATGCCTTGGAGTGGATTAGTTTACTTTCCAATACGGCTGCTTGTCCACACAGCCGTGTTCACACTCTTGACCATGCACAAACGGACACCGGCTCACCGAAGCAGCAGGGTCTTCAACCCAGTGACCCACAGACCATCATGTCTGCAGACTTAGTGGAATAAAATCCAGCCTCTCCTCATGCAGATAGTGCAATATCATCTTTTGGCAACTTCAGAATTGCATTTGGATGTTAAATGGTCACTCAACAAACCAAAAACTCCAAATATCTTGTGTCATGACATGGGAGCAGCTTTATTAATTCGTAAGAATTGGGTGTTTAAGGAAGTTGACTGATTTATTAAAATGAGGTGCTGGAAGAGGCAAAAAATGCATCCAAACTGAAATACAACTAAAAATGTTTAATGTCAGAAACTCTAGTAGTGGGCAAGTCCACTCTGAGGATGTAAGAGCGCCATCTGCAGGTTGTAGTCATAACTGAGGCAACACAGTTGAATGATGCAACCAAGCAGACGATTCCTGCCGTATTATTAACAAAAATTTGGCCTTTAGAGTGTGATCTGTGGGTTTTAGAGAGAAAATGAGCTGGATAAAAAAGATTGATTGGTATGGGCTTTCAATTTTTGAGGTGTTCAAAGTTATATCCTGTTTGTTTTTGTCATCCTATGTTGCTCAAGGTTGCCTGGAGTTTTTCCCCTGCCTTTGCCATGATTTTTTGCTTAAATTTATCTGTATGTACGCGCTTTTGTATCCACAGGGCACATTTCTTTATACATTTGTATAGCAGCTCAGACTTATCTGCCACTCACTTTGTTTTTCTCAAAGTTAGAGGAGTGAGTCTTCCATAAGGATTTCTGTTCTTTAAGATGAACAAAGGCATAACTACAGTGGCCTCATCCTGAAACGTGTGCAGGTTTACTTAAGTGCAGAACCACATTATTTTGTTCATGCGTTGAAGGCTTAATAGACTTGTTTATTGTGATTTGGCCATTCAGATGGTTTGTCTTGTGTCCATATTGCATGTTTTATATGTGGGTTGTATACTTTTTCCCACAAGCCCTTTTTGAAGTACTCTGCATGATGTCAACATGAAAAGAAGTTTCCTGCATTGCTTTGTTTTCTTACCCCTCCTGTGTGTGCCTGCGTGTGTGTGTGTGTTTGTGTTTGTGTGTGGTTTTCCAGGAACCCCGGTGAATCGTATTCCCATCATGGCCAAGCAGGTCCTGGATTTGTACATGCTCTACAGGCTGGTGACGGAGAAGGGCGGCCTGGTGGAGGTCATCAACAAGAAGCTGTGGAGGGAGATCACCAAGGGACTCAACCTGCCTACCTCAATCACCAGTGCAGCCTTCACCCTCCGCACACAGTCAGTACACAGCACAACACAAAATCCAAACCACGTCTTAACATTCTCCTACCCCCATTTATTTTCTTTTTTTCATTTGTCGAGCATTTAGAGCTGACAGATATTGATATTGAATTTTTATGAATACATCTATTTAGATGTCAGCTCATGTTGTTGTATCAGAGCACAGCAGGCTATTGCACCAAGTTTTTGCACTTCCAAGCATCCCATGCTGTATTTACCTCAAATAAACGCATGTAGCTCTTCAAATAAGCCATAAATGTATAAGAAGTAGAGTCATACCTGTTCTCACCTTCAGTTTTAGTTTCCTCTGTGTGAGTGAAACTCCAAAAAAGGTCAGCCATTTCCCACAATTGTCTTTTTTTGTTGTTTCCTTCTTCTCATCATTAGTAGCTTGTCTTTGTTACAAAACTTGTGGAATACCCCTTTACGTTGACCAAAAAAAAAAAAACTTTATGTGTGTTTTTGGTTTTGATGAGAAATTTCACATTTTCATCAGAACTGATTTGCAGTTCAGGGAATCCCCATGCAAACAAAGTTTCAGGAAATAAAAGATCCTCTGTGTTCCCTCCAGATACATGAAGTACCTGTACCCGTATGAATGTGATAAGAGGGGTCTGAGTAATCCCAACGAGCTCCAGGCGGCCATCGACAGTAACCGACGAGAGGGCCGACGTCAGAGTTTCGGCAGTTCCCTCTTCACCTACTCGCCCAATGGGACGCCCACGATGCTCTCCTCGCCAAAACTCCCCACCTCCAGCATGGGCCTGACCGTGGGCACTAACGGGGCCTCGCTGACTCCCATCCAGAAGATCAAGAAAGGTGCCAGTTCTCTACAGTGATGCACTCAACACACAATGGATTCATTTATTTAAATTACTGCGTATTCATAAATTCTGCATTTCAGTTGAACTCAACAAAAAAACACAGTTACATTCTTCTCTGTTGTATCTGGTCAGAAGAGGAGGGAAGCCAGTCCCTGCCGGGGATGGGTATGGCTCGACTGCCTGTGGGGGCTTTGGCAGGACACTCGGTAGCTGCTGTGCAGGCGGCAGCAGCAGCTCAGGCAGCAATGGCGGCTCAGGTGGCTCAGGTGGCAGCTCTGGAGCAACTGAGGGACAAACTGGAGGCGGGGGAGCCACCAGAGAAGAAGATGGCGCTGCCGGCCGAGGAACATCACCGACTGCTGCAGAGAGCGCTGCAACACAACCTCCTGGCCATGACCGCTCAGATACCCATGAATATCCGCATCAATAACCAAGGTACGACACCCAAATTTTACCTGAGTACGACGATGACGATACAACGAAATGACACAGACCTCTGAAATTTTATTAATCCTACTGCAACCTTCAGCGTTACACTTCGAACAACTAAAGGTTGAGTTTGCCGTCACATTGATTTTAGCACAGGCAGCTATGGAACAAAGCGGTTTTGTCTTCAAAGTCACCTGTATGTCTGACAGTTTCTGTGGCTATTTTTGTTAGTCAAACCCTTTTTAGGATTAATTACATCCATACCCGTGTGGATTGGATTGGTTTTATCAGATTAGGAAAGGATAATAAGGTTCCACAGACATCAATATATGCATATCATCTGCATAAAACACGATTATAAACCCTGATGATTGATGACATGTCCTCAGTGAAACATGCACATGCCTTACATGGTTTAAAATCCACACTCACACATTCAGTCAATATGCACAGAAGGTGTTTTCCCACAGAGATACCTGTTTTCCAGAATACACTGGACCGGAAAGGTAAAAAGAAACAATTTCAGTTTCTCTGCTCGAAACTGACTTTTGACCTTTAAAAAATTCTTGTGATGTGAAAAGCAGACTCATCTACGCATATGCATATTACTACATCACATTAGCATTGATAATCATTGAGGATTTAATATTAATCTTTAACTCACGTTCTAGCACGAGATCGGTTTCACACACTGTCAACTCCTCGTGACAGTTATTATAAAGTGATTCTTGACATCTTGCCACAAACCACAGCACCAAGCAGTGAGGAAGTGAAGCGACAGCAGGCCTATATGTTTATCTGTTGAGCTTATAGAAGAAGCGTGCGTGCATTCAGTACATATATTCATTTATAAAGGAGGGGATTCCCTTATGCTGCAAGCACTTTGATCCTATAGTGTGTCTCTGTTATCTGACAGAACATACAAACTGTTTCTCAGTACTGATAAAATACAGGACTAAGGAGAAACACAAAACAGATGATTAGTTTCCTCTCCAAATGAGACACATGACATACAAAGAAGTGGCATAGTTCAGTGAGTTTTGTGGTTCAAATTGAAGTGAACAAAATAATTCAACACCAGAATTTTGTTTCTTTTTCACGGTAATTCTTAAATTTAAACATGTCCATATTTATTTTGCCAAAAAATGTTGGAAATCTATAGATTGTATTTTGTTTCCTGAGTAAGAACTGTTCTTCTTTGGTTTATAAGTAAACCAGAGAAAAGTCATTTCTCGACTCATGTTCCAGACATTATCCTGCTTTGACTGTTAACAAACATAGAAGAGAGAGAAAGTGTCTGTTATTAACATTTAGCTGTGTGTTATTCTGTGCAGAAAGCAAGCAGGACTCAGCTTTAAACCTCACCACCAACGGCACAAGCAGCATCAGCATGTCGGTGGAGCTCAATGGAGTGGTTTATACTGGTGAGTATCATCCACATGAAGCACTGAATCACTTCATTCCCCCTCAGTAAATGTGAACTTTTAGTTCTTGCACAATCACAGTGAGTTCCAGGACTTTGTGTTACACATACTTCGCTCAGCTTAGCATGAAAACTAAGAAAACTGCCGGCTGTGCCTTCTCTGAAAACATAAATCTGCCATCCAACAACCTGAACATCACCACTGAGCATGTTCAGAGTATCTTGTTTGTTAATCTGTGCTCAAACAAGTCTGCGGTTACAAGGAGTTACATGTTGTAATTATTTAATGACAGTTACATAACAACTGGGTGTGGTGACTTCCCCGTCTTGTTGTCACAGTGTGTGTCAGATTTAATTCCTCTGAGGGAGCAAATAAATGGGATCACTTTATTAAACATCTTTGTTGAACATCCTGTGCTGCCAACATAGTGCAAACAAAAGATAAGAAAGTATGTGATGTGTCGCCTTCGACTATTATGGCACGATCAGAGCTGTAAATGCTGTTACTCAACTTTTCTTCATTTGTAGAAAAGTCATAAAGTCCTAAGCGCTTCACAAAGCAATAACGGAGGAAAAACAAAAACAGAAGTAAGTAGTAAAAGTGAAACTCAAACCGTAGGGAAGACAGTGATCGAATAATTCTAAATAAATAAGAAGAAATAAAAAGTTGAACAAATAAAAAATAATACAGTGAAAGACCAATGAATAAAATTGTATGTACTTTTCCATCCACATAAGATACCAAGTGACTATAACATTATGCAATTCCTGCGAAAAACAAAACTTCGTTTTAGTTACCAGTCCAATACATTTTTTTGTTGAGTGTGATTTGAACTTCATAAATTCATGCTAAGTGTGACAGCTTGTGTCCAGGCTTGGTGCTAAATTAAGTTAATCTCTCTCTCTGCTCCCCCTCCTCGAGCAATCTACTTACTCTGATTCTCAGGAAGACTGTTTCTGGAAATTAGGGATGCTCAAAATGTGAAATACATTTGGATGGAGCCAAGCTGGCTGTTTCGTGCGCCTCATGAAGAAAACATGTCCTTGTATCAGCTCGGCTAGTCCTCTTTTGGCTCTAGCTTTTGTGTAAATAAGAAACAAGAGATTATATAACTATAGCCGGAGCAAAATCATCGTCCTGAAGAATATATTTTCCAGCTGGTACCATATTGAGGTCTGGAAAATATTTTAAAAAATGCATAGAAAGGCATGGAGTGTGAAAAACAAGCACACTTGTTTTAGTTTTTTTCTTCAAACTCAGTAAAACTGTCGAACACTGAATCTAGAATGGTTTCTTTACTTTGAATAGTAATTGCTGTCTGTTCTAGCTTAAATTTCCTATTTCTTGTCTCTTTTTCCTCTACACAGGCGTCCTTTTTGCTCAGGCAGCAGGGGGCTCTGTCTTTTCCGGTGCGTCCGGATCATCTGCCTCCAACAAGACGGTCAGCAGTCGTGTCGCTCCTCAGCAGCAGCAGCAGCAGCAAAACACACCTACCTCAACCTCCAGCAACTCATTGTCTTAACAACCCCCCCTGCCTTTCCCCTTTATTATTATTATTATTTTTTAAATACCACGCTAAGTAAAGCCAAAAAGCAACCTCATTTTCTACACAACCTATGCCAAAAAGAGAAGAACCGTAAACCTTACACAAAGACAAAAAACTGAAACTCAGATCACTTGAAGTACACTATCTCAGGTTTTCTCTCACCACCTCACCTCTTTTGTTCTTCGCAGCCAAAGTGGTCTCAGAAAAAGAAAAATGTCTCAACTGAGTGCCAGTATATGCTAAACAAATATGTATGCACAACCTGTGAATTATTTATTCCTGCATAAATGTACAGATTATCGGAGAACAAAAGAGAAGGTAATAACTAGGAAGGGTAATGCACTGTTTACACACACAAACACAGCTACTGATTGACTGCGATGTTTTGTCCTCTAGGGGAGAGATATTTCTATTTTATTTTATCTTTTCATTGTCATTATTATCGTTATTGTTATCCTCTTTATTGTGTTTTATCATTTAAATCTTTAACCATCCTCCCAGTGCAGGAAAAAAAATCTATATATTTAGAATTCTATAAAAAAGAAAATATGAATATCTTCTATTTTTAATCAGAAAAGCTTTAAAGGTATATGTTTTTTTTTCTTCAGGGCATATAACAATGTACCGCTGTGACCTCATTTTGTGTAAAACCTGATAACCTTATCCTGGTAGCAGCTGAGTGGATCTGTGTGTAGGAGAGTGAATCTTAAAATTTATCAACGCCACAGATTCTCCAGTGAACCACAAATGTAAGAGAACTGGATCTTCGGAATATGCCTGCATATTGATTAACTTGGTAACACATTTAATCCATTATTGATTTCTGCCAGAGTAAGAAGTAGCTCATTGGCTTAAATGCTATGTAGCTGCTATGTTCAGGTTGTCGTGGTTCTTCTTCCTGAGACAGCTGGCTAATTTTTATCTCATCGTCCTCACCTGTTCGTTGACGTAGGGCCAGTCAATGTATGTCCATGCCAATCGTGCAGATAGTTTGTCAAGCTCAATGTTCAGAAAGGCTGTTTGTGTGGGAAAGGTCAGGTGTCCAGGTGTGAATTGAACTGAAGCCTTTCTTGAGGGTGTTTTTTTCACACCCACTAGACTCTCAGTGTCATCAATGTCCACACCGACTGTTCCTGTTGTGAATAACACATTTACGATTGTTCTCAGGTGTCTATCTGCTCATCTTGTAGACAGATAAATGCTTTTTAAACATCTTTCTCTGAAGGAAGATCAATATTTATCCTTTTTCTAACTTGGCCTTCTTGTGGAGTGATTGTCTCAAGGACACATGCATGCCCGTATTTGTACATAAAGCCCTTCAGAAGTGACACAGGAAAGATATAATTTCCTGTCTTAAATTTACAGGAGACATTCATCCACTAAACCAATCATTGTGGAGACTCTCTCATAGACAATCGGATGTCAGGAGATTCTTTCCGAGTGTAAGAAAATAATTTCTTGACAATTATATCAGTTCATATTTGCAATTTTAGTGTTTTTGTATCATAGATGCTTTAATTTTCTGTCTGAGCTTTGTGTATTGCATGACTTAGTGCTACTTCTGATCCAAGTGCTTGTTATCCTGCGGTGTGACAAGGACGAGAGCTTGACACCAGTTAAGGGTATAACGGAGAATGTCTTGTGGTCCTCTGACTTTTTTTAGATGTTGTGATTCGGACGTTTGACAATGTGAGCTCAAAGTGGATCAAATCTGCAGCTTTTTCTCTGCAGTTCAAGATTTATTGAAGTGAAATCAGCCACAGAGGAGATATCTTGTATCGTTCATATGTAGAAGTGCATTTAGAAGCCGATCAATCATTGAGCTTTTTGAACTTTAGACCTGTGTTACCTCTCTAGACTGTTAGCTGTTAAAGATTTTTACCAGACCCCCATCCCACCGTTATGCAAAGCAGCCCTAATTCCTACTGATGTTAGGAAGTAAATCAGGCTTTGTACGCGGTTTCTGCTCTGAGGCCTTAACACAGCATGAGATGTCCATCGAGCGAGCAGTACCTCCATCTAATCACTTTTTACTGTTCCGGTCAAATTTCACCAGATGCCTGTTGTAGCTTTGATTCTAGACTCATTTCACAGTGGGAAATCATCCCCAGATGCTCCGCAAACATCACTCAGTCGTAAAAGTCCTTTTTCTTTATACTCAAGACGTCCTCATTCAATCACTGCCAAAGTCGCAGTCAATGAATGCAGCTCTGTGATTAAAAAAAATCAGAGGAAACTGTTCAGCTTCTGGTAAAGGAGAAAGCAGCTTCAGCTTATTTGAGCTGTTGAGTCGCATTTAATTACATTTTTTTTAACTTACAAGTGATCTGAAAAGGCATCGCCGAACTCAGTAACAAACATGCAAACATATCATTTTCATGCCACATTTAATCTTCAGAAAAATAATATATTTGTGTGTCACGTTAGATGTTTGATCAAAAGGGAAAATGCACACACACCCAGCAAGTATAAATTATGGTGTTTGTTATTCATTATAGCTATGATTTGGTTACAGTGACTCATTTTTGATCTATTGAAGTTGAAAGTAAATCCAAATGTTCTTTAGAGATCCCAGAAAAAAAGATAAACTTGCTTTGTCCAAAGCTGACTGCTAAGGTAGCTCAACTGGATAAAGCATTGCTCTGTTTTCCAAGAAGGTTTTCATCCATTTTTCTTCTATTTTCAAATAGAATATTATATTATATACTAAATTATATGTCAAGGTGTGATATCATGTAATGTTAAGTTAAGACTGTGGTTTATTTTGTATGTAAGTAAGGCAGCAGTCTCTACAGTAATGCTGGAGAGAAATGTGTACACATGCTGTCAGAATCACATTAAGGTCACAGCTTCACTAAGAATGTTGTGTTTTTGGTTTTAAATACAGCAGGTCTCTTTCTGCTTCCAGCAGCAGATGTCACAGTTGCTGCTAAAGGCTGACAATCAAGAAGAGACCTGCTGTGACTGAAAGCATTAGTTTGTTGAGGGGGTGCTGGTAGAGATAGCTAAATTAAATCAATACTGATCTAAAGGATCAACACAGCTTTTCTTAGATCTGACCCTGTGACCTTTTGGCCCATGAGGCAACTCTGAAGCACCTGCCCCCTTCAATAGATCCATGTTTATCGTATATCCATCGATCAGCTCTGTGAGATATTTGCATTTGAACAGTGGAGGTACTGCAGCTCGCTCTCGCTCTCCTTAAGTATGTGCTCATCTGCACTTTCAGGGAAGGTTGGCATCTTGTTCATTCTGCGTTAGGGACAATCAGGTGATGTTGTGACAACACTGTATACCTCCAAACACACCCGGGCATACCCTCAACCACCGTCAAAGCCTCGCCTCTACCTCAAGAGATTAAGCTTTTGGTAGGCTTCTTCGCTTCAAGCCACAACAAAGACGCTTTTAAAGGTTATTGCCGGAAAACCTCAAGAATCACTTTATCACTTCATCGTGATTATAAAAGAGATTGTAGTGAACACAGACAATCAGATATCAGCTTTAATTGTAACCTCTAAGAAGTGTCTGTTATGCAAGTACAAAAAGAAGCAGCAGTGAAATTGCTGTTTCAGCTCAAGATTTGATGTCTTTACTGGGAGCTCCCCCTAGTGGAAGGTTTTGCTACGACGCACAATCAGTTTGGATTCCCTAAAAGTCACCTTCTCGGTTTTCATATGTTTTCCTTACGTTCTTCAGGTTCTTACTCTTTTTTGGGCCACACAGCCCCAGAAACAGTATTGAGATCATAATCAAGCAGTGAAATGCTCAACTGGCACCGGACTATGCTTTTTAAAATTATTTTAGTTTATTTTTGTTTCCTTTTTTCACAAAGAGATCTATTTAATCAATTAATACACTGCAAAACAATCAATGAATAATGAGATGTTATTTAATGGTCAGGCATGTTCCTTCATATCCTAGGTAGCTGAAATTTTATGTTTGAGTGTTTCAGCTGTGAAAACTTTCAGACTCAACTCCGTTTGTCTTATGTTTGTTTCAGATTTTAGTTCAGTTTTTCTTGTTTGTTTGTTTTGCGGTCGTATGCAGTCACAGCTACATTAACAGCAGGAAACGCTGGCAGATTACTTTCTGTCTGCAGTTCTTGGCCATATTTCCAATTTGTCATAATTGCATTAATTTTTGTGCAGATTGGAGGCTGGGAATAATTTCACTCTGCTTTTGTGGTGCTTTTGTGTGCTGTTGTACGGATCAGAACTTTGTCTCAGCTGGGCTGATTTACATCACTTCTTCAACATGTAGTTTTTTCTGTCGTGGAGTTTCCTGACTTAATGTCATGGTAGTAAAAATATGGCTTTAAAGGGGGCTGTCAGAGCTTCCAGTTAGCACAAACTCAGCTGTCTCGCTTCATGTCATTGTAGAAGAAACTCATGGAAGTTGCTGCTCATAATCCCACTGGACCTGTTGCTTTAAGAACTTCTTGATGAAACAGAAATTGAGTCTGACCTCTGCTCTCACATGTTGGTGATGTGGAAATGTAGCTGGACCATTTATGGGTTAGGATGCATGTGGGCCTTTGACTGGACTTCACCACTGATTTACCTCCATCAGGTGGACTGTAGACAAGACAAACCATGAAAAATTACAAGATGCCTTCTGCTGTGACAATAGTTGTATGAATTAACCTTTATTACTAAGATTCATTAAATAGAATATTTCTGAAAAATGGCTTTTAGGGCTGTGAATTATATCATGTTTATACTTGTTTTGTTTCTTTTTCTTTGCTTCTTTTTCTCCTGAATTTGCTGTAGCATCCCCTGCACACAGAGATTATACTTTTTGAGCAGATTCATGAACATAGCGATAATGATGATGATGATAATGTGATTATTTTAAGAAAGCATGTGATGTGTGTGCGTGTGTGTGAGTGTGTGTGTGAGTGTGTGTGTACGCATGTGTGAGGGGGGCTTCATGTGTTTTCAAGTTATCTTCAGAACTGAAACAAGACTCTTGTCTTTTACGACTTCTCAGGAAAATCTACCTCTACCTCCAGTTTGATGCATTTAACCCAGGAAGGGCTCACGTTACAGTTCAGCAGGTACACAGAGGGGAGGTGACGACAGGCGCCATGTGAGGTCCAAAAAGAATCTCAACATAGCTTCAGAGAACATTAGATTAGCTCTAATCTCACGTAACACATGAGATTGTATTGAAAACGAGTATTGTGTGACGTTTTATCACTGTCTTAGCTGTAAACAAATAAAGAAGTTTATTTGTCACCCTGTTGGTGCAAGCTGAGACGCTCATGTCAGATGCAGTGGCCTTCTGTCTTTCTCTCTGTGTGGCAGCTTTGTAACGCTTCTGCTGTTAAGTTTATTTGAGCATCAACTACAGGGAACCTCCAGCTCAACTACTAGTAGTGCTTCAACAAGTACTGCCACGAGTACCACTGTTAGTACTGCAACTTTTATTTTTCAGTCTGTTCTATTAATGTGTGCTTATTCCTCCTTTTTTTTCTATAAATGATTAAATTTTTGATGAATGGGATGTTTCCCGGTAACCACAGAAACAGTGAAGTGGCAGCGGGCAATGCAACTGTTTATTTTTTTTATTTTTCTTTGTTTTTGAAGGGTGGAGAGCTGTTCTTTCCTATTTACTCAACATGTGTTTGTGTGAATACTTTTATTTTGAATCTGAAATTAATAAATATCACTTTTCTTAAATGTCACCAAAGCTTTTCTTGTTTCTTTTATGTATCCCAAAACTGTATTAGAGCAAACGTGTCAATCACAATAACCCTGTATATGTTAGTTTACATTTTCACAGATTAATTTCTCATATGAGTCACACAGGTATTTTCCAGGGGTAGCAAAAAACTTGTGATGATTCTTTTTAATTAATGGATATATGTAAGTTTTTTTTTTTACCCTAGAGCACTGCAGTATAAAGCATAGGCTATAGATTGATATCAACCCACTATTATTTCATCATTCACTGCAGAACGAAATAAAATTTTGTATTTCTGCATTTTTGCCTTGAGTGACCAAACCTCCTCCTTTGCCTGCACGTCCTCTTAATTGGTTGTAAAATTATGTCCAGTGGGACTTAATAAAAGTCCCCAAAATGTCCAGGTCTTGCTCATTTCTGACAGTCAAAAAAAAAAAGAAAAGAAATGAAAACTTCACTTTGGTGAGAATTGTAAGTGCCCATGCTAAGTCAAGATTTTGAGATAAAAAGATAAAATCTTGACCAAAAAAAAAAGTGGAAACTCTGAGGTTCAGTTGAAATTTTGAGATTATCAAATCAAAATGTTTAGATAAAAGTCAAAATTTTTAGATAAGTCATAAATTTGAGATGAAGTCAAAATTATGAGTAAAAAATGGAAAAAAAAGGAGATGAAAACATGAAACTTTGGGGTTTTTTATCTCCTTAATTTGACTTTTTTCCTCAGATTTCCACTTAAAATGGGAAAGAAATTCTCAGCAAAGTCAGTTTTTCTTTTCTTTTTTTTAAACTGGCAGAAATGGGCTACTGTGCATTACTTATATTAACATTATAGCAATTTTTTCACTCTAATTTTAAAAAGGAATGTTTTAGATAATTTTACTGGTTATGAAGCTGTCATCTTTGAGCATCCTCGGGTATTTTTGCAGTGCCTATTGTTTGACAGACCCGTTTTTTTTGTAACTCTTTTTTTTCACGCTACATTTCCGGTAATAAGTCTTTGTTAATAGCATGAGAATGATTTTTGTGTGGAAAGTTCTCAGTAAGAATGGTTCATTTTTTGATGTTGGCTGTATGACCTACATTTGAGAGTCATTCATGAACTCAGCCTCACACGCTCTTTCCCTGCAACGTGACTCGTGTCTCACGTTGACGACGAGTCCCGTGAAGCCCCGCCCCCCTCGGAGAGCCCACAGGAGTGAACCTATCGCTGCCCGGCAGATTTAAACACTCAAACTGATTCGAGAAGAAACGGGGATGAGCGGGGCGGGCGGTGCTATCACACACTGGCGTTGAATAAACCTGGTGGTCGTCGGGGGGGAAATCAAAGCAAAACACCAGAGTCTAAGCGATTTTTTCCCAACACTGTGGATCAATTACTAGTTTTATGCCTGACAGTCTTTGGTGAAGAGGAACAATGAGACTTCGGTCTCAAAGAACCGTTGAAACTGGCTGCGAGACTCCGAGGAGCAACCGCCGACGGTACAACAAAGCAACACCGAGACCAGCGCACCCACCAGGAAACGAAAACCCGCTCCAAACTAAGGTAAATGTCAGCTTAAAATATATTTTATGAATTAGCTACATGAGTCAGAAAAGCATACATTTGCTGAAACACAAAGTAGGTCGGGCGTTTTGAACCACCGTTTGTCACTTAGCGACAACGTTCACTGAAAACAAAACAGTAAACGGCAGCGGCGGCGTCAACTGTTGTAGTTGTAACAGATGGTCGATAGATGGCTTTTCTTTCCCGATCCAGTTTTATGATTTGGGGTCTTTTGTTTGTTTAAAACTAACGGCTGAAATCGATACTTGATTTAACCTGTTGGAAATTAAACGAAACAAAGGACTGGACTGATCACAGGATTGTCAACAAAGTCTGGTTCCCCCATTTCAATGGAAGCGCCTCAATCGAAACCAATGCAAAGAGCTGCTGATTGTTATTGTTGACTGAGCGACCCCTGGACTACTACACACACCATATTACATGTTTGTGACACAATGAGGTTTAAAACATCAGTAAATAGTCCTGTGGTTCCCACGTGATGTTGTGCCTGGGCTTCATGGTTCAGTGGTGCAGACAAGCAGCTGTTTGACTCTCTCAGTCTGTGTCTGCAGAGGGATTTAACTCCAGCAGCCTGGGTGCACGAGAGAGAGAGAGGGTCCAGTAAAAGTAGGTCATCAGGACACACTCACAGACTGTTTACACCCAGGACTCCTGCCTGGTTTGTTTAGGGCTCACGTGCGAGCATTTTACTTTGGGGGTGAATAATAAATGCAAGATAAAATATTTAATTGATAGTAAAGATAGATGCAGGGGTATTTAGTAGTGCTTCTCTTTCAACGAGAGCTTCACTCAAGTGAAATACCCCAAATTAAAGCCTCCTGAAACCGAAATGATGACTTAAATTACAAAACTAATCTAATTGCGATTATGTGTTCCCTAGTATTGGAAATGCAATTTATTGTGCAATAATTTTTAGGCTTCCTTGTCTTATGTTTTGTTGAACAAACAAAAGCAACAAATCACCTTTACTAAAAAAGAGCACCATATTCAAAGAATAAATCAGGAGAATATATAACTTTAGAAGAAGAAGGGTGACTTGATTCATATAGCAATTTGATATCACTTGCTTTATGGAAGAGATGATGCATTTTTTCATCCCTATGTCAAAGAAGAAAAACACAAGAGAGGAAAGAGGGATTTCTGATTAAAAAATCCACCAAAAAAACTGTTAACATATAAGTTCATCAGAAAAATTAGAATATCACCAAATAATTAGATTTTTTTTGTCACTCAGAAAGTGAAACCCAGACAGTACCTGGACTCATTATACATATAGTGAATTATTTTATCCTTTATTTATTGAAACATTGATGATTATGGCTGACAAATAAGAAGTGTCTGGTTTGTGAAAAGTAAGTTAATCTCTGTACCTTTTTTTGATTGCTATGACTGTGTTTTGCCCATGTTAGTCACTTCTCACTCTTATTTTTGACGCTTTTGGACCATTTTCCAAGTTTTCTCCCAATTTTCAACCCTCTTCACCCATGTTTGCTGCTTTTTGACAGAGCTGATCAGCTGATGGCTGGTATTTAATGCTGACATCATTATGTTGTTCTTGTTTTATAACTTGATAAAACATTTGAGCTTTAATCATGTAGTAAAAGATGCCAATGGAGACAGATTTTTAAAGGTTACTGTTATTTGTTGCTCTTTCAAGGATGAAAACACCTCAGAAGCTGATCTTCATCACTCAGACGATGACATCCCCACACTGAGAAGGCGGCCGTTGCCCCGAGGTCGGCCCAGGAAGAGAGCTATCGCTGTGGATGACAGAGAAACAGGTGTTTTAAAAGCTTCAGATCATTCTCAGTTATTCTTTCTTTTTTCTCTTTGTGAGTATATAAATTCCTGACAGCGTCCTTTTTTCTGACCCGTGGTCTTCCTGTGCTCCTAGATTTGGCGTTTAAGACTCCAATCAGACCAATCTTGCACCGTGAGCGCATTCTGTCTGAGATCGACCCTGTGACTCCACGTAATACAACAGCGCGGAACATCTACTCGCCCATTGTGCGTTTTCTCACACCCAGCAAAGAGAGTGAGTACAGCTTCAGCCACTACACAGTATAAGTGAACCAACATGTCTTTGGTGACTTGAGGTAAATTTACTCCTCCACCCTCAGTAAGAACCATGTGAACGTCACCGTCCAATCAGCATCATTGTGTTATTCTGTTGTGTTGAGCTGCTGGTTGGTAGAAGAGTCATTACCATCTCAGAACCATGAGTCAATATTGTTTTCTGTTGACCAAGTCTGAAACTACACTGATCCTGTGACTGGTTTAATGACTGTTTAGGTTTGCACATTATGAAAGGGACAAAGTTTGTGTACAGTGTGCAGTTTGTTTTAGAGTAGACAGGAAACAAATGTCCTCAGAGCTTCCCATCAGCAAGACAACAGAGGGACCTGGTTGTTAAAACAGACTTTCCTGGATTTATTTCCACTTATTGTACAGTATTATCAACTCTTGTCTTATCCAGACTTGAATGACGTAAGTTTCCCTCTTTGCTTTTCAGTCCGTGTTGCTTACACATACTTTTCTGTCTCTTCAGATATCAGGTGTCCAGAATTGGGAAGCAGTGTACTGCTGAGTCCAGAACAAGGTTTCTTCGCTTTTGGCGCGGCAGACCTTCTGGCAGGTGACGAGGATGACGACGTCTTTAATCCGTAAGTTTTAAGCCCCTGTCTGGCATCCAACTCTGCACGCTAATCCCAGAGCAACATGATGGTGATGTCTGAATAAGCAGCCCAGCTGCTTTTTTGTTTTATAAAAAGACAGGATGTTGATGTAACGGAGCCAGATAGTTTTGAAATACTTTCATTGCATCAAACCTAAGAAATACCATATAGACGGTGGTATGGTGAAGAATCTTAACAGAGAATCAACCCAGGCTCTGCACTATTTCTAAAATCCTACAAATGAATCACTTGCATGCTGAATTTGGGGTATTAATTGTACTTATGTTTTATTTGTGTGACTTCAGACATCTTTTTTATTAGAAATAGATCGATAGGTTTTTTTTCGAAGCCGATACTGATTATTCGTGGTCAAGGAGGCTGATAACTGATATTTGGAGCAGATATTCATTTGCAGTAAAAGTGAAAATATTGGCATCAAAATTTTTAGTTATAAAAACTGTAACACTGAACTTTGTTTCGTTGCCTTTTAGTGGTTGCTTATTAAACAGACTGTGATGAGTTTCTCATTGATCTTGAAAAAGTCTCATCTTTGGATAAATGCTTGATAATATTCAATGACTTAAAATGGGATTATCAGGGTATTTCTAAATGCTGCTTCTTGGCTCCCTGATTGAGTTGAGTAGGACCGAAATGATTGATGGTACATTAAAGTCTCTATGAAGACCAGAGATCTCAAGAACTCTTGATATCTTTCTTTTCCTTTCTTAATCATCCCTTTTTTGCATCCTTATCAAATTATGACGTCGTTTCTTTGTTCCAGCT
The DNA here is from genome assembly GCA_008086565.1 of Thalassoma bifasciatum. Classification (NCBI taxonomy): domain Eukaryota; kingdom Metazoa; phylum Chordata; class Actinopteri; order Labriformes; family Labridae; genus Thalassoma; species Thalassoma bifasciatum. Next base: position 333,453 of record RPOG01000407.1, on the reverse strand, counting down.
TTAACTTCATCAAGAACGTACCGCTACAGTCTCAACATTCCCGACCGCAGCTCAGAGATATTCCACCAAAGACCAGGAGCACCCCAGAGGCCACACTGGTGGTTGACCTGGTGAGTTACACCTTTAAAACTTTTTGTCATCACACAGTCTTCATGTCAGAAGCAGCACTGTTTTGTATATAATCATTTTAAAGGTTCAGATTATTTGAAGGCAAAAAAAAAAGAGTCACCTGTCAGAGGTTGAATGGGTGGGAGATGTATTGAAACATGCTGCAGGGGTTTATGGATGTGAGAGTAACTAGCACCTGACTAATACCTGATAACATCCAAAGTACAAGAATCTAATTTCTGCAAACTACATAGTTTTGAAAATACAACAGTCACAGAAATTATGTGCAATAAAAGATCAGTTGGTCTGAAGGAAAGTTTGGGTCATCATTTCAGAATGAGATCTGTGTGTCTCTTAAAGCTGATATCACTCCATCCTCTGATGCTGGACCTTTGTTTTGGACTTTATCAATGTTTGTCTCTATTTTCCAGTCTGTACTTAGTCTTAGACTCTTTCTGTTAAGGGGGTTTTCATCTGCTGGTGTCCAGAGGAGGGTTTTAGTTTTTGGTTGATGTAATGATTGAAGAATCTTTTAGGTTGTTCTGTGTGGAGTCACATTCGTGTGTGTGTGTCCCTGCAGGAGGAGACCCTGATGTTCAGCTCTCTGAGTGTGATCGAGGAGGCAGAGTACACTTTCTACACCGGCTTTCAGGACCACCAGTACAAGGTATCACCTTTTGTATGACTGTCACAAATGTAAAAGAGAGTGAGGGAATGGTCCAAGAATCAGTCAAGAGAGTATCAATAGATGACAAGAAACAGAAATAAGATGATCTCATCATAACCAAAAAGATATTATAAGAAATAACCTAATAACCTAATTTTTCCCTGTTTTAATCATTTCTTTCATTCTCTCTTGAATGAACAGGTGTATATGATCCTGCGGCCACATGTCAAAGAGTTTCTGCAGTCCATGGCCAAAATCTATGAGGTATGTGCATCAAACCCCAGCCAGAAATCCATTACATATAATGTTTAGAATACAAATGACCACAGCGTAAGTGCTTACAGGTTAGTGCGACTTAGATGAAAAGCATGAGCGTTAACTTTCTCGAGGCCTGTAAAATGAAATCATCAAAGACGATACAACACACACACAGAATCCAACACAATATTTTTGTTTTGTGGTGTTCGATCTTGGTTGAGTTTGTATGTGTGGTCCCAACTGTTGTTTGTGTTCTGCTGCAGCTGTTTGTTTACACGTGTGCAAAAAAGGAATATGCTGAGAAGATCCTGAACATCCTGGACCCACAGAGAAAACTGTTCCGGTAAGTGTCCTCAGAGATTTGCTTCCACTTGAGTTTTATAAACTCTAGTTTGAGCGTCCAGACGTGTACAGTGTCAGGTTTGTCAGACTCTGGCAGTGAGTGTTGTTCTGATAACACACTGTGACCTGTGACCTCCTCTGTAATGTTTGAGGGTCTCTTTATGGTGGGATTAGTTTTCATGGGTTTATCAGTTATTGTAACAGAATAAAACAGAAAAGGAATGAGATGTTTCTAACATGTTTCTGAAATCTTTCTTTTAGACATCGCCTGTATCAGGAGGACTGCGCTTGTGTTCTCGGTCACTACGTCAAAGATCTCGGCGTGTTGGGGAGGGACCTGTCCAAGACAGTTGTTCTGGACAACGCACCCCATACATACCCGTACCATGTGAGCACTGATCAACACCTAAATATGAGCTCATGCACATTTTTGCTTCTGATGGACTGAAATGTTGAAATATTGAATACTTCTTTGTATCAAATGAATTCTTTGGGTGTTTTTACTTTACAAAAATGAGAAAAGTATATTAAATCTGATTTAACTTCTCATGAGAAATATTGCGTAGCTGTTCTTTTATGTTAGGATGAAATCCTCATCATCAACAAAAACTGGATCTCGTTATTTAATATTTTTGTTTTAATTTGTTTTTCCAGCTGATGAACACCATTCCCATCAGTAGTTGGTCTGGAGAGTCTGATGACAAAGAACTACAGAAACTCATCCCCTCCATGGAGAAACTGTCTGCAGCGGTGCGTCACTCATATTACCCGTTTCTCATGTTTGCTCTGCAGTAAGAAATAGTTTCTGTCATTGAGTCTCACTGAGGATGGATGAAAATTTATTTTCTGTTATTAATTTCCTTTTTTGGATGTTAAAATTCCTCTTAAGTTAAATATTTCACACAAAGCAGAGAAGCACCATTGGCCTAGTGATTTTGCATCTAAAACACTTAAAATGAAAAAGTAAGATGTACAACTTGAGCCTGTAGAGGGATAGACAGTACAACAGGGGGCGCCAAAATCAACCTGAACCTAAGTCTTTACCAGGAGCATTTATGGACAAAATGTTTCACCAGCTCAGTAAAAAAATAAAAATACAGACACACAAAGAGAAAAAGAAAAGTTTTCACACAAAAAGCTCTCTTTGCTGTCATGTGTCAAAAATTATAAGAGTCAAATTGAAGAATCAGAAAATTTTAGACATCTTTGAAATCAGATTATCATCCATGATAAAATGTTGAGGCACAAAAATCGATGAAAGTCTTGATGTTGAAGAATTAATACTTTTGTAGAAGTATCTGCCATGATGTCTAAATTAATCAACTTTGAGCCCATTGGCCACATTTTACCAATCAGTTCAGCCCCTTGTGTCAGTGCTTGAGCAAACATTCAGCTGGGAATCAAACCTCCAGGTATCTGCAGCTGCATCTGCCTGTTGTCTTTCCTCCCCAGTTTCATGGTTCTGTCTGAAAAATCTCCTGCTTTGTTTTTTCAGGACGATTTTCGGGAGGTGCTGAAGAAGAGGAAGGATCACTTCCACAGGCTGCTGTCGGAGGACTAACAGGACTCTCCTCACTCTGAACACATCATGTGACTTTCACAGCCCATGTTTGCTCCCTCAATGCTTTGGCTAAAAGCAGAATCCAGTTTGAATCAGTGGACCTAAAACCCGACCTGCTTTCCCTTTTCATCCTCCCTGATGACTTTAAAGGACAGCAGATCGGTATTTCAAACATGCAGCTGGTCGTTCATCACCAAAACCCCTTTTCTCCGAGAGTCATTCCACAAGGCAATAAACGCCACCCAGTGTATGTGTAAATATCCCAGACCAAACTCAAAGTGTTGTTTATAGTTCTAAATTTAAATTTATTGGTTATATTTCTAATCATCGGCTCTCATCTGTAAATTTTAAATATGCTTTTTTTAATGCAATAAACTTATCCTAATGTTTAAAGGGACAACAAAGAGTTATGGATTTATTTCAGCATATTATTTTATTTTCATCTGACAAAGTTAAATGCTTTGGTGGGTGCGTGCTTTGTGCTGTTCTTTTATTTCCTAATGAAAACGCCGTTCCTGTGACTGAAAAAATAAAACTTATCATTTCCTGTGCAAGAGGAAAGAGCCGCTAGTGTGAAGAAGACGAGTGGATGGAAACTTTTTGTAAAACTAAAGGAATCACTTTAAAAAACTGAACAGAAGCTTCTATGCACCTGATTTTTGGCAGCACAGCCAAATCTAAAAGAATTCACTTATCTGTGACAAAACTTTTAGTTTTTGAGTGTGTTGATGAAGTTTGTCTTAAGAATAAATCATTTTAAGCAATAATCAAAGTCTGTTGCAGTCAATCATTTTATAAAGCCCCATGAATAGTCCTCGCACACTGCAAAAACTAAAATGTAAGTGTCAAAGTGTTTGTATTATTTCAGTAAAAATGACTTATTATACTTGATATGAGCTACATTCAGCTGAAAAGGCCAGATGCATGTCGTATTTCAAGATATAAAAGACAAAACTGATGCCTGAATTGCTCATAACAAGTAAAAAAAAAATAATCTGCTAATCTGGTGGTTTGCTCTTCAACCCTTGCATCGGTTTCAGATTGACTCTGCACCGTCTGTTTGGACTTATAAATGACCGATGTGTTTTCTCCAGATTTTTTTGTTGTTGTTTTTAGTGAAAATGTCTCCAAAATATTCACATATATTTAACAATTACTTTTGTGATTTGTGGCATGATAGACCTTATCCCAGTAGAAAAAGCAGATTTTTTTTCTTTTCTTTTTTTCACTAAGGTTATTATCAGAGGTACATATGTTGATGTATCATCACAGACTGGTATATGTGTAAGTGCACGTGTAGGCAGGATGTTGTTATAAAATCATTTCTATGTTTTTACTGGAGGAAATATGCCTCAATTTTTTTTAATAAAATACACATAAATTAACAAAAAAGCCACAACTAATATCAAATAACAATTGGACCACCCATGTAATTCTCAAGCACTTCTATGTCAGTAAACCTAAGTGATGACAAAATAACTTTTAAAACCTTGTCCAATTGACACAAAATCCCAAAGGTTAAGTTTCTTGACATCTGAATAGTTTCTTAATACAGGAAACTTTTTTTTCTTGCCTCATTGGCAGATTTTTTTGACTGGTTACATTGAATGTAGACATAATTTGTGTTCGAAAATAACTGAAAGTAAGAGATTTATGGACTGGTCTGGTGAATGTGGCTCATATCAAGTACAATTTTTTCCAAAGGTCAGATGCAAACACTTTCTTAAATTTCAGTTTTTGCAGTGCAGTTTAAAGACTGGAACCCAAAAATTATTGATTCTCAAGTAATTATTACCTGTTAGATAAAAACAGTGTTGTTCTTTGGTTACTCTACAAAGGGTCATAATTTTCAGATTTAAAAATGTCCATGTACATTACTTCAATATAATTCCAAAAGAGTCGAATCCACAGCCACAAATCTGTATTTTTCAATACTTTTATAAAGTATTTACACTGTGTATGGGACAGAAGTACACACTGTCATCTTGTCTCTGAGTAGCAGAATGATGAGGTTTAGATACAGTGTAAATGTTTACTGTCCTGTTTAGATAAACTCCTTATTACTAATGTTGAATTTTGAGGTAAACTGAGAGAAAGTGCCTCCTCCTCCTCCTCCTCCCCCTGCTCCTGTTCCTGCTCCGGCTTTATTTGCTCCATATGGTGTTTGACATGGTACCCTGGAAGAAAAAAAAACACTCCTGTGTGGGCGGAGGAAAAAGCCTAGTATTTTGTCCGTCTTGAAATTTGATTCAGAAGTTCAGGATCCCTGGAAGACAAAAGCAAACGGAGGGGGAGGGAAGAACGTCGGAGAAGGACGGAGGGATTTTTTTTAATGCGCGAAGAGTAAACTCACCAAACAGTGTGGAACTGCTCCGACCAAAGTAAGTCCATTCACACCAGGCATGTTTGTAATTGAATAACTTAAACTGTATCTGAATAAATCAACTCTCTTTCTTAAATCTATGTGTCAACTCCAGTAATTGCTGCTGAATGGCCACTTAATATAAGGTTTCAAGGCTGCTCTTTCAGAATGACTTGTGAGTCCTTTACGCACAGATTTAACGCAGACTCGTGCGCATTCTTTCATGGTTCGATTATAGATCACCAAATTAGGTATCCTGCAGCTCTTCGACTGATTTTTACTACACCAGACTGCATTTGTTTTGTGGATGAGGAATTTTAACACATATTTGTTTGAAAGAGTTGCTCAGCAGCAGCAGGGAGAAAAGTTCAGACAGCACATTGTCCCCCCCTACGCGCGTTTCCACAACCACACAAACTCTGATAACCGCCGAGATTTATTCTCCCCTGATCTTAAAAGAAGGAGCGCGACGACTCCTGTATTTGCGCTCTATACATGGTCAAATCCTCTTCTGTTTAGAAAAAGATTCTCACCGCAGATTTTGAGTGCGGACTCAACGCCGTCGTTGGATGTGCGCCAAAAACATCCAGAGTAAAATGCTCCAACTCAAAGAGCAGATGTTAACGGAGGCGTCTGAATTAAAAAGTAACGGGGCAACAACATAGGTGAACTATGAGAGGCTCTCGGGCATTTTATTGGAAGTTTTAGTTTCCAGTTGTGGTCAAAGAAAAATCCAGATCCTTTAAAAAAAGGAAAAAGCTGCAATACCCCACTGTAAACACTGTACTTTACTTTTTGATGCTGACAAATTTCACTGGCACTGAAATGCATTTTTATGACAAAAAGTTAAACTCATATTGAAGATTTTTGAGTTCAAGGTAGTAATGAATAAGTTCAACACAGCTGAGTTTAAGGAACAAGACAATGTAATTGTGGCACAAACAAACAAACAAAAACAGGAATTATACTTAACTTGTGTTTTGTGTGGGTTGGATTTACTTATTGGTGCAATTGTTCAAAACACATTGTGATATTCAGAGTTGATTTTTTTTTTTTAAGGGACTGTGAGAAATTTATGTGATCCTGAAAAAGTTTCATTTCTTGACAAGATCTGCTTAGAAATAGTTGTAAAAGAGAAGAAATGTACATTCCTCCCAGTTAACTTACCATCGCAAGTAAGACAGGAAATACAGAGAAACAGTTTGCCTGATTCTGCTTTAAGGTGTCAGGATCTGATCTTTTCTTACTTGGCTCATTTAAACCTAACTTAAGTCTAAACTTTTTTCATGTTTGAAATGGCGAGCTAGTCCCCGTTTTTAAGTCCAAATGCTGAGCCAAAGGGCCAAACCAACTGTCTCTGACCACAGTGTTTTAAATTTAGGGGACACAAAAGCTTGGTGTCAGTTTTCTCAACTCAGTATAAAGTTAGATAAGCTAAAGTAAGAAAATTAGAAGTTTGTTGTGTCAGTGTCTTTAAAATATGTCTCACCCTTCTTTTTGGTGATTATATATCTTTCATGTAGAGAGCACTAGGCCGAAAACAGTGATATTTGGAGTTTTCCTCAGTTCTTTTTTCTCCAAGAGTTGATCCACCACAAGTATGGCACAAAAACGTAGATGATAACAGTTCATACTGCTTTCAGGCAGCATCACCTCACAGCGGAAAATAAACTCTGTCTTCCTGTCATATCAACACAAACCAAAGCCAACTTCCCTTTGCCCTAAAAAAAACCTCTTTCCATTGAACATCATCAGTCTGCTTTAAACTCATATAAAGATTTGGTTAGAAGGACCAGGTGCTAAAAAGCCACCAACTGACTAAGAGCAACGAACTAATAAACAAATGTAACAAAGGGATTCAAAGAAGGTCCAAATTTAGGTAGTTTGACAACTGTTTCTATACTTCCTCAGACTTCCACTGACCTGAAATTCTCCGTCAGGGTTTGTGTTGATGTGGCTTCCCTCTGCACTTTGCCGCAAGTGCCACCAGATGTTCAAAAGAAAGTGAATAATTGACTCTATTTTAGTGAAAGTCAAGTTGAGTCACAGTTTCTTTTACAGTAACGGCTCTGATCTGGCCTCTCTTTCACTCTGGGGACTGGAGGTGGTTTCTCTGCCCTGTTTGACCCTGGTTTTGGTGTTTTTAACAGGTCTCTGGCCTGGTTTTTGTCTGGTTCTCTTCCTGTTCCCCTCAGGCTGTGTGACTATGAGCACCTCTGGGCTTCAGGCCACAAACCGGCAGAACGTGAAGGAGCTCGACAGTATGAAGGAGTCCATCAGCGACATCATCAACCAGCTCCAGGACATTGATCCTACCAGACTCTCCTTCTCCCCTTTCCTGGACCTGGACACTCAGATCTCCTTGGCGCCGGTGTCTGACAGTCCCGAGTCTTCTGTAGAGGAGCTGCACTCGTCCTCCCACTCCGTCTCTGGCTCCCAGCATTCCCTTGAACCGCCACCAGCAACAGATCAGCCAAGGAGTGAGTTATTACTGTGGCTTTTTTACTGTCAGTGGGAGCTGAAGGAGCAAAACAGTTGGAGCTAAAGTACAGGGCTTTGGTACAGACCAAGTTTAGGGTCATAGTACATTTGTGATCTCATGATGCACTTTGATTTGAACTGTCCAGACCACTTTTGTCATGAGGGACAGGTCTGCTTGTGTCCCTAAAATCAGAGCCAAACATGGAGGGGCAACAATTATTTTTTATGCCCCTATATTTTGAAAAAAAACCTCCCAGAAAGCCACAGTCGGCAGAAAAAATCACTTCTTCTAAATATGGATTGAAGGAAACTGCCATTTATCCATCTAATTGTTGAATCATTTAAAAAATATATTTACATTTGGAAAATACATAAGTAATTATATGTCTTTAGGTTGTATCTTTAGCCTCATATTTCATATTTCTCATCATCTATGTTTCTTGTTTTATTCAGTTTTTATTTTTCCTTCTCTGCTTTTTTACAACAAGTTCTCTCCTCCTTTGTTTAATGCTTTGTGTGGTGCACTTAGTATTACCTTTCTGTTGAACATACCACATGTTTGCTATTCTTAACTTGGTCCAGAGAGCACACGAGGGTGAACAAACGTCCTCTTTTGCCCGGAACTGTCCTCCTCTTGGGTGGTAAAATTGTGTCCGGGGGTGTTTTATAAAATTCCCCAAAATGTCCTGGTTTGCTCCGACTGCTTGTTCTGTGCTCCCAGACAGGAAATGCTGAGGTGGAAATGCACTTTTACAGATGAACTGCAAATACAAGGCACTACCCCTTCACTGTGGTCCTGACTGGTGTTGAGAACTTTTTTTGGCACGTGTTAAGTCAAAATTTAAGATAAAAACTCACACTTTTAAGATAAAAAGTCAAAGTATTAAGACTAAAAGTCGATCTTTTGAGATAAAGTCAAAATGTTGAAAGATTTAACCCTCTGATGCATGAATTATTAAAGCCAGGGTTGGGATTTTTCCCTTGAGTGGTTTTATTTGTCTTAAAGCATGAAAAAAGTTTTCTTTTTTTTCCCCAAATATTTGTAAGTGAGCATTCAACTTAAAACAGTGTGAACTTAATGTAAAATGACTCTTTTTTCGTTTGAGTTCTTATTTTTTGTAATTTCATGAATAATCTTTTTTAATGCTTTGCGAAACATTTTAACTGTCTTCATCCATTTTAACACTGAATAATTTATAGTTATTACACTGTTTCACCCTCTAATTTTGTCTGTAACTTTTTAAAAAAATATATATATATATATTTGGAAAAAGAATTGAAAACATTTTTTCAGGCCCTAAAAAGAATAAAAATATCCTTTTCTGATGAAATTTTACTTCATATGCGCCAAAATAGGAAAAGAAATCTCAACAAATTCAGTTTTTAATTTTTATGTTTTGAACTGTTGGAAATGGGCTTCAATTAAAAGAAGTTAGTTTCATCTTGGGTTAGATTTAGGATTACATTGACCTGGCTACAGCTCATAGAAGCTGGAAAGTGGGGTCAAAAAGGAGCCCAGCAGCATTAAATGGTGCCATGGTTTCCCAGTACGTTGATTGAGCGTTGTACCAATCGATAAAAACTTTTGCACAAGGCCGATATTTTTGCTTTGCCCTGTTTCTGACATGCAGTGAGGGAATGGCTGATCAGTACAGGCCTGTTGTTGATTTATTTCAGTATGTGGTTTTATTTTCTGTACTAAAATGTGCTCTGGTTTGAACAGGCTCTGCTCCCTGCCACCAGCAGCCCAAAGACGACCTCCTGGAGGAGCCACGTGCAGATCAGAAGGAGGAGGGGGAGCTGGATCAAACTCTTTCCAGTCCCATCATCGCAGCACACGATTTGGACGCTGCCACGGAAAACTGCATCAGCTTTCCAAGCCCGACCTCTCAGGGAGACATTCCCAACGGGACAGACACGCCAAGATGGAGTCCAGAGTCAACCAACTTGGATTCGACAGTGGATGAGGGTCGACCTCTGATAGGTCCCCCACCAGAGAGCGTGGAGCTGACTGTGTGGAGTTTAGAGGAGCAGGGAGAGACTGCTGAGGCTGCAGAGGAGGCTACAGGTCGGGGACGGTGCTGCTGTCGGTGCTGCCAGTGTCGATGCTGTCAGAGCGGCCGAGTCCCCGCTTTCATCTCTGTCCTTGCGTCTCTTCTGTGTGCTGCTGGGCTTCTCTATGCACTCTATTTCTACGTACCCATAAAACCTCCCGACTACCCGGACACGACTTCCCGCATTGTCTTCACCCTGTGCTGCTGTGTGGTGGCAGCTGTCCCCATCCTTCTCGGTAAACACCTGTACACCAACATTCAAATAAACAACCGTGTGAGCGATGCATATGAGAAATAATCATTAAGAGAGGATTTGGTTCGTCTAGCCGCCTTGTCTAGGAATGTTTCAATGTCCCCTGTTCCCTTTAATTTCATGCGCTTTAAACCTCAGTGCAGCAGACGTCTCCTTGGGCCTCAGTCGAGAGAAGCATAATTTCCCTCTGCTGCACATTGCTTTAAATGGAAACTACAATAAGAAACTGGCTGGGTTTCTCGTCTCTCAGGCTGTGGCCTAATTGTTTCACAATATTCAAATGTCTCTCTGCCCTGAGCATCCACAGAGAGAACGCAAAAGCAGGTGGCAAAACCATCTAAACTGTCAAGTTCAGTGGGTTTAATCTGCTTTAATATCTGCATGGAATAGAAGAAGGTTTAAGATAACCATCAAATCCAATTTCTTACAGCTCTTTTTCTTCATATTTTAGGTGTTTTTCAGAGAGTAAAAGAAAATTCTTCCCAAGACTGAGTGAATTTATTCTATTTCCACTTTATCTACCCTTTACAACTATTCAAACATTTTATTATTGTCTGGAAGAGATAACTATGATTCACCAAGTTATAAATGAGTTCTTTGTCCTTTTACCTTTCACTCATTTCTCATTTTGATGCTTGTGAGGATAGTTTGCATGTGGGGCACTCTGTTGGCAGTTGCTGAATTCAAATGAAGATAAACAAAGTGTGCAGTCAGATGAGATCATGTTCTGCTGCAGGTGTTGAAAGTAGATTTATAGAAATATGGCTCCAGGTCAAGATATTGAATGATGTATTTATCTTTTATACCCCACAGCAATGCTCATAGCTGCAGTGTGCCAGTTCTGCACAGCCTCCTTTGATCCGACGGAGCCAATTCCCCGAAGGCAGGTGATCCAGCAGCTGTTTGTCACAGGGTCCTTGGAGCAGTTACTCCTCTACGTCCTCAACCTGGTGGTAATGGCCACATTACTGTCTCAGGACCAGCTGAAGATGGTGCCAATACTCGTCGCCATGTTTGTTATAGGAAGGTGAGTCAGAAAGTAAAATGTGGTCATGCTCTTTTATGACTGACATGAGAAGCAGAGGGAGATCACATCAGTTCAGTCTCAGAAGAATGAACATACACAGAAAGTGTTAACCACAAATTAGCAGGTGTTAAACACTTGGAGTAGAGTGCACCGGCATTACAGCTGCTTTCTAAACTGTTCCTCTAAACTCAGTAGATCATTGCCAGTAATGTTTTCCAACCCAAAATGATTAGGTCACAGTTATTCCAGCGGAGGGAAACCTTTTTGGTCTGGCCAGATTAGCCAGTGTGAATCTCACCAGTCGATACCAATGCATTACACAGTATTTTTGCAAAAACCTTAGTAATGTGTTTCCTCATGTACACATTAGACAGAAATCTGTGCAAGACTCAAACAAGGAGACCCAAGTTAGACTGAAGTGCTTTTTGAGGGATTTTGAGTTTGGGGCTTTAAGAATATGGTCACCCTGGGTCTAGCACAAAATTCAGAACAGCTAAAATGATTTCCATTCACCATTTGTTCATTCCACTGTTGTCTGCCAATCCTTATTCTGAACAGGTGATTTTATCAGAGTCAGTATTTTATCAAACCCCAGAGGAGAAAATGGGAAATTTCATGGCTATGCATCCAGTTATGAACCATTTATATGGTAGCACTGGAGCAAAATTCAGGGGGAACTTCAAAGGCAGTGCAATTCTTTCTTCAGGAACCATAAATGTCCGTACTGAATTTTGCATCCATGCATCCAATAGTAATTGTGTTATTGTCTGGATTAAAGCATTGGACTGAAAGACCGACACGAGAGCCATGTCCCATGTTCATGGCTAAAAATGAACACAACCACTGTCATTAAGTAAACCCAAAGGACTTTTGGCAGAGAGCTGTAGAGCAGCAGAAAGCTCAAAAAGACACCAATTACATGAACTCAGCTGCACTGAACTCTACTATAAGCCCAGTTTTTGTGCAAAACTTTCTTAGGAGTTCAGTTTATATTTTAATTCTGAGTTGTGCATCAGATTTGTGATCTAAATGGTAGAAATTGTGCATTGAAACCTTCAGTCTCTCATTCTGTGTCCCCTTCTTGAAATAAATTGTATGACTATCAGTATCTGCATATGGCTGCTTTTATTTTTCTTACTTTACTAAAACTCAGACTGCAGATCTTTAGATTGCAGTGGAATAATCTGACATAGCTGTAACAGTTTATTGACATCAAAAGACTTGTTGACTCCTTTGTACTTTGCTGGTTTGACACCATCAGAGGGATTTTGAAAGTTATCAGTAACTTCTGAACTTGATCAGATTTCCTGTTTGTGTTTATTTTTGTAACCCTCTGCAGACTTGTTTACTGGGTTAGCCTGAACATGTGCAGCTCCTGGCGAAGCTTCGGCTCCGGCCTGACCGTGTTCCCACTCCTCGCCATGGTTGCTCTCAATCTGTTCCTCATCTACACCCTGAATCTGAAAGAACCACTTCTTGGCTCTCAGGACATCCTCTTTAATCAGGTCACCCCCTCTTCCTAGTCAGGGGAGACATCACAGAGCCCAAGTGGCAAACCAGACATCCTACCCACAGACATCCTGGACACTCAGTGAGCAGAGGAGAGGAGAGGAGAGGAGCCGAGCTTTTCTTCTTCTCAGAGGTGGAGATCTTTCTAAAAATAGGCCATTCCTGTGGTCTGCAGTTCAGCACAGCAACACACGCTGCCACTATAACCTCCCAAGTCTGTGACAGCTTTACTCGTTTGTCTGCTCCTCCTATACGAGACTCTCTATGTGGATTCATGCTTATTATCTGGAACAAAAGAGCTCTTTCAAAGCTTGTGGTGGAGACAGCCTTTGAACAATGCTGTAGTCTTAAAACATTCATCCTTTTAAGCTATTCCAGTGCCTGTATTTAATGTTTGGAAATCTAAAGTACTTAAAAGTTCTCTTATACGTGGCTGGATCAGGAAACACCACACACAGCATTAGTTTCATGACTGTTTTGTTTCAAAATGTTTGTAAATGATGAAGAAAAATAAAGCCATTTGTAAAAAAAAAAAATAATAATAATCTTTCTTTTTTTTCAGCATCTAGTATTTGTTTTAACTTTTATTCCTTGACTGAGTAGCTATTCCTGGAGAAACTACAGAATGTTTCCAGCCTGAGTCTTTCATTATGTGATAACACTCTTCACATTCCCCTCTCACTCTTCATCTCCACCCTGCAAACGTCCTTCACTTCCACTGCTCTTTGTGGAAAACTTGTTTTGTGGTTCAAATGAGGCTGAAACAAAAACAGAAGGCCAAATAAGGCAGCACTTGTTTTGACAACTTAGTCAAAGGGTAGATAAAAGACTCATCCAAATTACTTTGATTAAAGGCAGCACATTTCACTGATGGTATTTATCATGTCAAAGATTAAAAAAACCAAATCTAGATCTATTACTGAAATGTGTCTCTATACTCTTTAGTCTGGTGATGCAGGAAAAGAAGAACTTGCTTTATCCAAACTGATGATATGAACTCTCTTTTATACAGCTGATACACCTTATCATCCCTATTATCATTACCATTAAACATTCAGTTCTAAACAACATTAAGTGCCCACTGGATGACCTTAACAGTGTACTAAACGCCTTTTCCATCAGTTAAATGTTGAAAAAGTACCTGATCTAGAAACTAAACCTTAACTTGTATATTTGGTTGTCATTAAAGGTGTGTGTGTACAGTGAAATACGTCTGCAGTAGTGTGAAACCCAGTGTTGTGGAATAGACACTTCTGTTATATTTCATTAAAGGACCCCTGTGTAAGCAAAATACAGTTAATTCTACGATTAATTAAGATAAATTAAACTTCTTTGTTTCACATTTCCCAGAATTAAGAACTTAGCTGAATGCCAGAAGAAAAAGTTTTTTTCAACTGTTTGTTTAACTCTGTGTTGCCTTTTAGTTTGTGTAATATCAACAAAAAGTGTCTTTCACCAGGAAGAAAGGGGGAAATGTGATATGCTGAAAATGTAGTGGGAGAGGGATTTTTATTATTATGATTATGATTATTTTTATTATTATATCAAAACATTATCCTGCCTACACCTTGACATATTCCTGTCTGTGGTAATACATTAACACATTTAACTTTGATGATAACCCTAGTGAAAAAAAGATGAAAGCAAAAAGATTTGCTACTTAAAGAGAGGTACACTTACATTTCAGTAAGGTCTATCAAACCATACATTACAAAAGCAGATGTTCAAAATGTGAATATATTGGAAAGATATTCTCCAAAAGGGGAAACAAAAAATTTCAAGAAATCTAACACTTTGTACTTTTTAAGCAGTTAGAAGAGAAGGTGCAGAGTAAATCTAAAGGCAATGAGAGGGTTAAAAATAAGCAAAAACACTTAGATAAGAGCAGGTCTGGGGTTATTTCCATAGATGGAATAATAATAATAATAATAATAATAATAATAATAACAATAATAATAATAATAATAACAATAATAACAATAATAAGAATAATAATAATAATATTCAAAAACAAAAAAGCCAGAACTGATTTTACGTGCAATATTTTCAAGCTATTCTACGATAGACAACTGCCTTCTACCAGGCGGTAACCAGGAACCAGGTGTGTTTATCCACTTACCTGATGGTTACAAAACTTGAAGGTGTGGAAAAACTGCGCCCTCTCGCGCTCGCGCTCATAGTGACGCAGGAAGTTGTCTGTCGTAACCAAAATCCCAAAGATGGCGGCGTTAACTGGTGAGTGATGTTTTGGCCAAAATGATTCACTTTTATTTAAATACATGGTGTTTCCCGATTCTCGGTTCGTAAAGTTTTTGCTAAACATGAAGGAAACAGAGTGTAATCCAGTAGGATTATAGGATATGAGCGTGTTTTGTTGACTTTTAGAGGAAATGCGCACACTGACCTTGCTCTGCCTGCGTTAGCACCGACGCTAACATGTTAGCTCTGTCTGTTACTGTTACATGAGTGAAGGATCCAGCAGGAAGCTACAACAACAGCTAACACACGCAGGGAGAAATATTTACTTCAAAATACACAATGTTTATGTTCCTCTTATTTCCAACCTGACTGAAAAACTATTTGTCTTTGTTCTGCTGTAACATCTCAACCTCGATGAGAAACTCAGACAAATCAAAGTCCTGATAAAAACTCTGAGCTCGGATTGTGGTTGTGTCAGTTGCGCTTGGGAAAATTTTGACTATTCGATTTTATTTTGAGAACAACTACAAATTGACATGGGCTCATATACAGTTTTGTAATGGTTATACATAACATAGCACGGAAACAGTATTGCAGATGTTTTAGAATAACCTGTATGTGGGGCTTGGAGATGTTTATCTTGAGGTATTAGTTCGGTATTAGTGAGGTAAACTACCTATGGTGTCCAATTACTGCACGAGACTGCACATCACAAAGTTCATAAACTGTTTGCATGATCATTTCAATACTCATTGTTGTCCCCACTTCACAAGGTCACCTGGTGGTTTGTGATTACTTCGATATTTGTTATTAATATGTATCCATTTTTGATGCTTTATTTTGCAGCGCCTCGCCTGGCCCTGTTTGGCTGTTTTTCAACAAGGTAAGACCCTATAATCCTATTCATGGTTGTGAAATTAATTCAATCCAGTCCAGAGATGTTGAATAAGCATTGTAAGTTTATTTTATCCAATTAAAGAAAGGTTTTATTTGGTAATTGTAGAGATGAAAATAGGTGTAAGTGGAGGGTTTCCAAACATTCAGTTTCACAGCATCTCAGTGGGATATGTAATAGGGGTATAACATAGGTATCAGATTTTTTTTTTCACATTTTTTGTCAAAAATAGATTTATTTTCTGATAAAAATGCTTCATTTTACTCCTCAAAGCAGGCTATGGGAAGAGAGTATAAAAAGTTGGTTCATATTGCTGCTGAATAAATCTTAAAGACTAACTCACACAAGAACATGAGTTTTCTTGAGGAATGTGACTCCTGATATATATAGTCTTCGTTCAACTTTTTCACTCATGTTCAGTAAGTAAGCTGAAAATTGCAATAAAAAAGTCAATACTGAAGAATTACAGTTTAAATCACAAAGGCACGCTAAAAATCGCATTAATACAAATCAGGACAGCATATCGAAAGCAGTCAAGTTAATCCTTTCAGGCATTTCTAAATTTAGGAGGCACAAAACAAGTCATTGTATCACACACAAGATTCTGCCAAATTATTATCACACATTAACTTCCAAGACCCCATGTCAGTATATTTGGACATCACATTCTGCCTCTCAGACCCATGATAATTCGTTTTTTAAAACTCTGACCCATTAGCCACATGTAGGGACACCGCCAACGTCATCTTTTGGTGCTATCACAACATTTCACCCCTTTCAGTGAGAAAAAAACCTTATGAATCTACAATAACACTAATAGCTTATAACACTTACTTCCTGTTCAAGGAGCAAATTTAGTTGTTATACTTATTCGGTCTTGATTATCCCAGATAGAAAGGAAAAAAATAAAAATTGCACACCAGTCAAAAGCTCAGGTGTGAGGAGGTTAAGGTAAAAGGATAACATTTTAGCATAGGGTGACTATCTGTTCTGAATTTGTGTGACTGTCACTTGCTTTATTCGCTGTTTTCACACATTTTACTTCCAGATCAATTTTACTTTTTTCATCCTTCAGTTTGGTGTGTTTGATGAATTGTCTTATAACCACTCTTAGTTGATACCTTTTCTTCTTTTTTCTTCCTGCTGTATGTCTCATAGGCCCATTTCAGCATTTGCTTTCCATCAGAAGAATCTGCACAGCAGTGCAAAAAGAGAGGACATCACAACAAGGTGAGTTTACCAGGTATTTTGTGTTGAAATTTTATGAGACTAAAAAAATGGAAGTTTTACATCTTTCATATGTCTGTTGCAGCGTGGTTCCTGTCAGAGCGAAGAGCACAGCAGTGGCAGCAGCCAAACCAGCAGCTGTCGCCAGCAGCAAAGGAGAGTATGTTATCACTAAGCTGGATGATTTGGTGAACTGGGCACGAAGGGTGAGTAGATGATAGGATTTTGTCTTCGTTAATATCCTCAAACTAAGGTAGATTAGACGTCTTCACCTTATGAAACAGACACGTCTTTGCTTTTAGTTTACAGAAAGATTGTTAAAATGAGTCATATGTGTAAAGCATCCTTTTGAGACTGATTGATGTGGTCTTAATTACAATGTAGTTGGATCGGCGTCGCTTTTATTTTATTCACCAGGGGTTATAGAAGAAGTATTCCTGATAAAGATTGCTTGCTGTTGAGTTTTATTTTTCTCATCAGCAGGCAAAGCAATTCAAACAAAGAAAGTTACACAAGTGAGTCATGCTCAGTTGAATAGCGCTGAGCGATGATAGCAGAAGTCTGGGAGTCACATTTGTTGAGTTATAATGGCAAAACAAGTCATTTAGCAGGTGGTACAAAGCCTGGGTGTGATTGTCCGGGTCCCTGTGGCTTTAGCTGCAAACACAGCTCAGCTAAGAAGAGACAAGACTCATTTTAAATCTCAACAACCAGTAACCAAAAGCATTAACAGACCCTTTGGATGTCTTTGTATTCTTTGTGTTAATTTTGAATTATTTGTATCTGTGTCCCCTCAGAGCTCTCTGTGGCCAATGACCTTTGGTTTGGCGTGCTGTGCTGTGGAGATGATGCACATGGCGGCTCCTCGGTATGACATGGACCGTTTCGGCGTGGTGTTCAGAGCGAGTCCTCGGCAGGCTGATGTCATGATTGTGGCAGGAACACTGACTAATAAGATGGCTCCGGCTCTGCGCAAGGTGAGAGACAGAACGAGTGGGATGCTTCAACAGCGACCATCGCTTCTTGATATTTGACACCCAAGGAAATGTGTCTGGAAAGTGGAGGAAAAATTGGAGAAATTCTCTTATACTGCATTTCTCGTAGATGATCAGCTTCAATTGTTCTCTCCCAGACATTTCTGTGTGCAGGATGTGAGCACTGAGAACAGTATAGCTGTTCAAACGTAGGCGGGATTAAGACCAGGCTGGCGGTGGATTGGTAGACTGGCACAAAGCCTCCCTCCAGCTGAGAGGACAGATTAGTTCTTTGTCAGACGTTATATATGTGTGACTTAACTTCATCTTCTCTCCAACAGGTGTACGACCAGATGCCTGAGCCCAGATATGTCATTTCCATGGGAAGGTGAGTCACCCACTTGGGATTTAATTAGGTTACTAGCACTTATGTCTTCCCTGTTCCCATTTGCAACCACTATGTTCCATCAGATGTTACTCTGTTTTGGTAAACTTCTGCTTTTGCATAAATTTTGCTCTGTAGCCATTTACATCTGATGTTATGACAGTGGCTTATTTGAGTTGTTGAACAAGTATTAGTGAAGTAATCATGTCTGTCATTTAGATCACACTGTTTTGTAAGTGTTTTTCTTTAATTATATTTGTTTTTTTCCTGCTGTGTGGGTGCAGTGTTGCATTCAGTAAGTATCTCATAAAATGAAAAGTACCCTTGTGATATTTTTTTCTTCCAGTTGTGCTAACGGTGGAGGCTACTACCACTACTCCTACGCTGTCGTAAGAGGCTGCGACCGAATTGTACCAGTGGATATTTATGTACCAGGTAACTTATCACAATACAAAAATGAACGCATTCTTCTAAGGCTGGGCAATTAATTGCAAATTAGATTGCCCAGCCCAGTCAAACACAATATGACCTGCTACAATATTCAAACTGCAAACAGTTCAATATTTCTTTAACCTCAAATGTGTCAGAATTCCAGAAGAATTTCTCTGGATTAGGTATTTTATACTTAACACCAGTGGTACTCAACTATGCTCAACCAAAACTCACTTTGCAAAAGTGATCTAGTTTTTTTAGATGTACCTGTACATGCAAAGTTTCTTCTTATTTGTTTTTTCCTTCTTACAGAAATCTCACATTTCCCCCTCATGTTATTATTTGAAACAAGAATGGTAAATAAAAAAATTATACCCTTCAATATAGTAATTGATACCAACAACACATAAGATAGGGAACCTTAAAATAATCCCACAAGAAATTGTAACTGCATTATAAGGAAAAATAGCGGCCATTAGATTATTTTTGGATATCATTCAGCCCCTATTTCTTCCATCTTATCAAACAAAAAATCATTCTTTAAGAGCTGGAGAAGTATGTAGACACCCAGTTATCCTTGAACTCTTTCAAACAAATTTTTGGGCAGATTTTTTTCTTTAGTTTGATGCCGGTGTTTCTGCTGATGTCTTGAGAGAAACTGTCCTCTGACCTCAGTGTGGTTGTTTTTTTGCCAAACACGAATGCAATGTGAGCCAGCTGGTTGATATGGAGAATCCTCAAATCTATATTTCTGCGTTTAAGCTTCTTTGAGAAGAAAGGTGGACAGTTTACTCTAGAGTTCAGACTTCACTGTTGTTCTACTTCATCCTTTTTTGATTGAGATGCATCAAGAAGTCTTAATAGCAGCCACTTAAAGACACCGTTTCTTTTTCATATGTTGAATAGTCAATTGTAGATTTATGTTGTGGTGGTCATAGACTGTTTGTGTTATGAAATTTGTTACTGCAACAAAAATGCATGAACATAGGTTCTTTGAGATTTCTGTTTCTTTTTCCAGACAAACGCAGCTGTATTCATGCTGTTTACTGAACAGTAATCATGTCTTGTCATAGCCATGTCTATGAGTCATCTGTTGTTCTGTTACTCTGACTTTAAAACCACTCACTGTGTAATTTATCCCCTGTGCTCAGGATGTCCCCCTACTGCAGAGGCCCTCCTGTACGGGACTTTACAGCTGCAGAGGAAAATCAAGCGTGAGAAGAAGATGAAGATCTGGTATCGGAAGTAATGTGTCATATATATATATATATGTGTGTGTATCTGGTATGTAAATCTTGTATTTTGAGTTTCATTTGGAGCACTGCTCCTCTTCAATGTAGAGCTTCAGGAACTATTTCAATAAAATCACTGTTCTAATTTACGCACAGTGCAATGCTGCTTACCATCACCCATTCTTACCTGTTCAATTTTTCCTGCTTTAATAGTTCAGTTTGAAAGGCATGGGGACTTTCTGTAACAGGAAACCGTAAAATGAATCAAGTAGCCACTCGCAGGTTTTCCTCCTTATAAAACTCGTATCTTGTGTCACCAAGAGACAAGTGTTATCCTGTATGATCTTAAATAATATTTTGAATAAACTGAGCTCATGAAAAGATGTCATTGTGGGTTTTTTTCTCTTTCTACTCAAATCTCTACAGCCATTTTCAGCCACTAGGGGGCTCCAGTTATCTCGAGCTCTGACCTTCACAGCTCTGCTTCACTCTGCACCAGTTCATTATGTGTCATTAACCCACAAATCATGATGTGCTGTTACAGTTTAGTGATAGTAGTTTTTTAAGGAAAATATTTATCGTGCTTTATATGATAAGACAAGTAAGAATGGTACAAATGACATAAAAGATGCGTGAAACCATCAACATAATCCTTCCAAATGGAATAACGTGATACATAGATAAATAAAAGACAAGAAAAATAACACCAGTAATAGAAGAAAATAAGTATTTACACTTTGATATAACACAACACAATTTTCAAAGTTAATTGGCAGCATAACATCTGAGAAAGTTAAAGATCACCCTATTTCTTGAACACACACACACACACACTTTCCTTTGACAAGATATGTAAGTTGTTAAAGAACAAGGCATGATGCTATCTCCTTCACCCACATAAGCATTGAGGGCACATCCATCGCCCTCCAGTATAAAGGTCTCTACCTCTTTGGCCTGCAGGAGTCCAAAGTTGATGAGTTGTCTTGAGGTAAAAGTGCAGTTCTCTTGGTGTAGACTGAACACACACATTCACTCCAGTGATCTCAGATGAAGTTTGTGTGACTGAACTATAGCAGTTCTGTAGTTTTGGACAGCCCCAGACACAGGGAGAGAGCGAGTACATATTCCTTCAAAACATTAATTCCAAGTAACTGGGATGTTGGATGACCAAAAGTTCAGTTTGACCTGAGTAATATAAATTCTTATTGTCCACTTGTATTGTATCATTTTTTTTTATCCTTGTGTTAATTGATTGCTTTTGAGCTCTTAAACATGTCGGCTCCCAGTCTGCCTCATATGTATCCTCTTGGAGGTCAGATCTCCAAGCATCCAGCTTTAACCGTTTTCTTAGCAAGTGCTGTTAGAGCTGTAGAAAGCTGTATGTGAAATTTGACCTCCCTCCTTTAGATTTTGGAGTGTGTTACTCCAAAATGCTGATGTGCCCTATACCAAATATCACTGATGGTTTTTTTTTCAAGTTGTTTTGGATTTATAGAGTACAAAAACATCTTTCCTGGGAGCTTTTTGCACTGATGTTTTTTCATTATTCTTAGTGAAAGGTTAATGTTACAGCTTCAGTGTTTTTGCATATTCAAGCAGATATTCTGCTGTGAACCAGCCACTGTGATTGTGTATGCAGAGCGAGCAGAGCTGCATTATGCACTGTGAATAAATACCCAACACTACACTGCTCTGTGGTTTTAAAGTGCTTCCTTTTAAAACACAACACTCTGTCTAGCGTTAGGGTTTTCAGTTGGATAGTGAGCATGATGGTTGTGCAGTTAAATTCTGACACGGTCTTTTAAACATATACCATGTTCTTGTTAAAGGTTAACTGATGTGTGTTTTTTTCTTAACCTGCATATTTATGATCCATGATCTATGCACACTAGCTGGGGATCATTAACATAAAAACACAGCACAGATAAAAGTCATGATTTCCTTAGGATTCTTGAAATTCCTCCATCATAGTGTCTGGACTTGGTTTTCTTTAGTATCTCGTTGGCAATAATATATACCAGAATTTTGGACCATGTAGAGGCAAACCAACATTATATTTCAATGCAAATTTGACCTAAATTTAATAAAACTCTCAAATATCTGAGCTGCAGAGAAGACAAGATGCTTCACCTGTCTTATCACCACAAAGAACATTGAGTCTTTGGTGCGAGGTCATGTGCAATATTTTTCCCCCATGCTTAAAGATTTTGCTGTTGGTAGAAGTTTTATTGTGTGCCAACCTGCTTTATGTTATATCAGGGATCTCATGGACAAAGATAGTATTTTTTCCTATATGAATAATGTTGAAATGCTAAAAGAAATGAACATAAGTCATGATCCACTGTTCCTTTTTCTTATCTTGTTTTTATCTTGCTCTCCGTTCTTCCTCTTCTTATTTCTCAGTAGGTAGTCTTGACTTTATATATGAGTCATGTGCCCCTGATTCAGGTCTGAGCTCCACCAGCTGCTGTAGTTCCCCCACTTGGCTGCAGCTGCTGTTGCATCATCTATCCTTCAAATGATTAATGTCTCCCGGCCAGGTGGTGACTTATCCCCGTGCGTTTTGATAACATCCACCGTTATCTACCACCATAAATTTGTCTCACTTAGTATTACTCTGAATTCATCCTGGACTATTCTATAACATTATCATACACTGCAGGAATAATATGTAAAATTTAAGCTTGAAAATTCATAAAGAGGAGACCAAAACAGTCAGGTTTCTCCTTCAAAAATTGTGCACATCCATTAATAACACTTCAAACTACATTTGTAAAGACCCTCTCATGACATGCATAGCTATGAAGCTACCAACACTCAGGAGTTTGAAACAAAGTACACATTTGATCATACTGTGGCATCTGCATCAACACATGGAGGAGAGGAATAGGGTGATTTAAGGTCTTAAACAGAGGAGGCTCAGCAGGGTAGAAATGCGCTTCTCTTGGTTTCATGTTGTTGTAGTCTGTTGTTTTCTCACATATTTTCTGCTGTGAAGAATAAACTGCATAAAAAGCAGGGAAGGAGCAGCTACATCAATTCAATTTACCTCATAAGAAATTCATCCCATTAATAGCACAATGTCCTGCTGCGTAGGAATAAAACCATATGTACAATAAAATCCAGCACCATACAAAAAGAGATTGGACGGTTATTTATTGAAATATGGTATACAGTGAGACAGACTGAGAAGATCAGATAGTTAAGGCACTTCAGAGTAAAAAAAAGTTGCAGCTTTGAACTCTAGTCCTTGCAGATAGTGGGAGTGATCATCTTGTTGAAGGAATAGTATTTGCATTCACTGGGTGGTGCAATGTCCATGGTGGTAGTGCTAATCTTCTCCTTCTTAAAGCCGGACTCGAGCAGATGAGGCACCTGGGTCTCCTGAAAATCATTAACAGGCGGAGGAGGTCATGACAAGGCGGCTCAGTCTGATCACATTTATCAGTAACCTTGAAGTGGTTGAACCTATTCAACCCTGATGGTCAGAATCAGAGCTGAGCAGATAAATACTCAAACCTGAGTCTTCACAGTCCTTTAGTTCATGAAACTGAGGAGGAGGGTCACAAATTTTAAGTTTTCAGCAATTTTCAGCTACTGTTAATACCAAAAGTGCTCACAAAATACTGCATTTATGGCATTACTATCATTTGGTTAAATAAAGTAACTTTAATAATGGGGGTGAAAATTGTTAAGTATTGCATCATGAAGTTAAAAAAAAAAGTTTCAAAAACACAAAGCTGAATTTCCTTTTATTCTTTCTTTCTTAAGCATGGGCAAAATGATATTTTAAGAGTGCGATAGAGTTAGGAATGGGTATTAATGAGATTTTATTTATAACAATGCCTTTATGGATTCTTATTGCTTGTTGGTATTATTCTCTATCCATTCAAGTAGGTTTTATATGTTTCTTTTTTCAGCAACATTTTATTGAGTTTATCAGTAAAAATATATGAAATTGGTCCCTGAGGTCTAGCTATCGCTGGACATAAATGAATAAAAAAAAAGTAAAAATCTCACATCACATGGCTTTAATGGATTGTTTTGTTTTATGCTGTTGCCTAAAGTAAGCCACCTCTTTAAGTGGTCATTTTGTTTTGAAAAAACTGACTTTGATGCTTCAGTGTTGTTCTCAAAGAGTAACTGTGGTATTTTACCATATGAAAGTTGAAATTCTGTTTTAAAACCAAAGTTATATTGATGTATATTAACTGCTAGCACATTAATGCTATTTCACGTATGTTGGATGAATTGAATATGAATCTCTTGTGAGAGATACATGCATATTTCTTTGCGTGTTTAGTTGTACAGCCTCTTAAGTAAAACTTCATGCTGAAAATCCTAAATCAGAGTTTTCTCAGGAAACTGTCATCCAGCTGCCATGCTAAGCTGGCTGGAGCAGAATAGTCAACGAAACGTCCTTCTGCCTCCGGCGTAATACAAAGAGTTAGTAAGGGAATTGTTAAGCAAAAAAGCTAATAATGCATGGATGATGGATTGAACACTTTCTTATGGATTCCTAACAAGAACCGGCTCTTGGTACCCATCCCTAGTGAGGATAAAGGTGACCAACCTGAAACATCTTCTCGATGTTGTCATATTTTGTCTTGAGCAGCTCGCCCCAGGAGGTCAGGTTGCAGTAGGTGAGAACGCCTCCTGTCTTCAGCAACCTGTGAGCATGACCCTGCAGAGAAGTGCATACAAAACCAAATCAATCACCCGTTTGGCTACATGTGAATATGACCGTAAGCAGACATAGGTCAATTTAATCTCCCCAGGAACTCCCTTTGCAGCAGAGGTGTTTGACAATTACTGCAGTGTTAAGTTTAAACTGAACTACCAACCTTAATGAAGTCAAACTGGTGAGTGTGCCATTTGTCCTCTGACAGAGGGTATGTGTCATACAGGATACCTAAAATGGAAAAAATAATAAACAAGTATATGTTAGTGCATTTTTTCCCAACTTCAACTATCTTTAAAATAACCTTGGAGTGCAATAAGTTCTCTATGTTACTTAAACGTAAGATCTTGAATAGATTATGCAACCCTTTTTCCACAATACATAACTTGGTGTAGTTTTGGTTTTTTTTTCCCACTGTGGTGTCGTAATGGACAAGCTACTCATTAAATGTAGATGAAACATAAACAGAGAAGGTAGTTTGAAGGTTTTCAGGTGTTTTAAGAAAGCATACATAAAAAGTTTTGTTTGATTTGTACAAAGTGCCTGCTCCCATGTACTTCAAAACACATTGAAGTATTACATCTGACACAGCGCTGTGGGAAAAGTTCTGTGATGTCTGGTTTGATTTCATACCATCAAAGTGGTTGTCTGGCAGCGTTGGGACAACATCCTCCCAAAGGCCCTTCAGTGGGACGACCTGCAGCAGCACAGAGAGCAATTTACTGACAGTAAAAGCAAACAGTTACACACATGCTACAAAAATATGTTAATACAGGTGGAGTGTGTCAGCTGACCGACCTTATGTGGCTGAGATTTGGCCCAGTTCTCCAACCTGGCAAAGACGCCATCATTGCACTCGATGATCCAGTGCTCCTCGATGGGCAAAGACTCAATTTTGGTGGCGGCGATGGCCATGCCGAAACCAATCTCCAGAACCCGACCACCTTTCAGACAACACCATCAGAGAATATCAATAATACCTCAAGCGTCTCCCATTCAACTTACTTGCCTCTTTGCAAAGTTCAACTACAAGAGATACAAAAACAGTCATTCAGGTTACACTTTACGACAAAATCATCAGCTACATGAAGTTGTGAATCATTATTCTTATGAGGGATTTGCAAGATCATGGTCTCTTCTTGTCTGATTTTGTTGGGTCAAGCTAAACTTCTCAACTTTTTTACCTATTGGGTGTAGATCAGGGGCTTGTTGGTTGTAATGTGTTACTGGTTAGAAAGGCCAAAGGGTTTCATTTCCCTTCAGAGAAGCATATAAATAGCTAAGGGGTAAAGGTTATTTGTTGTCAACGGACGTTTTTATAGTGACTTACTAGAGCTCCGATCAGCTGCTAACTGAGTAACTTCAGTTCCATTTTATGTATAAACTTAAGACCTCCTTGCAATTTCCTTGCTGTTGAAAAAAGTTCAGATAAGGCAGAGTATGCCATGCCATAAGAATGCCTTAAGAAAACTGCATTTTAACTCATACATTTTACATTTCAGCTTCCAAGCTCCATAACATGTTTCATCAGAGTGCAAAAGACACATGCATTAGTACAGGGTTTTGTGGATGGTTTCTGTGCACATGCTGGTCCCTTCCCACATGTCTGCGAGGGTGTGTGGATCAGTCTATTTTCACACAAAGCTAAGAGCAGATGAGCTGTTTCCCCCTGCAGTCTTCTTGGTCAGTTCCCATGAGTAGAGTAACAGCTGCTGTAGTATTCACAGAGCACTGAGCACCATGCTGCTCACACACTTACACGTGTCCTTTCAGTTGGTGTAGACTCAGATATGTATAACTTACAACAAAAGACCCTCTTGTGATAAGTCTTTTATCTTAATGCAAGGTTTTCCCACTTCAAAGTTCAAAGGGTGAACACAACAGGTGCATGGGTTCAATAAAATCTTTAAATCTATCATGCATTATTCCTATGCCTTAGGTTATATCCCAAACAAAACTTCTGAATTATGGTGGCAACATCACTAATACTTTTTGCTTGTCTTTAAATACTTGACTGTGGTAACATAGCTATCTCTATGAGTCCATTATCGGACGCATACTGCTTCAATAATGTGGTGTCCGATAATGGAACCCACCGCTCCCCCTTTAAATCAAATGGCCACTTCTACCTTTTGAGGCTGCCACGGTTGACAGGGAGTGCATGTACGGGGTCTCCCAGCGCTCCATCACAGGTTTGCCCATGATCTCCAGGTGAGTGTCGGTCTCATTGTATCCGGCGCTAGCATCATGCCAGGAGGCCTTGCAGTCCTCTCCCTTAGAGAAAATGGGCTGAGCAGTGGAGGTCATTTTTGCTTTGGTGTGGCAGTGGTTGTTGTTTGGGTGATCGGTTTGTCAGGCTCTGTCTCCGCACAGAAGAGGGTGAAAGGCAGGAGGCGGTGGTTTATATCGGTCTCAGAAGTGCTGACACTGCGGGAGTTTCACTACGGGTCAAACGCACACACACATTCCCAGAGTAGGAACGGAGACAGCGGCTGCACAGATCCTCTCTGCATTAGATGACTTACTCAGCCCCAAATATCTGTACACTTCTTATACCTCAGTCCACTGGAGTTTAGTGGTCAATTTTGATCCACTGTTGGTTTTATGTTATATCAGTCTGAAGTGAAAATTCCCATTAATGTAAACCTAAATAATGTCTATAAACCCATCTATGCCAGTTAAATATAAAAGATGAAATAATGGCTTTGTTGGTGGGGTTTTTTTTGCCAATATTTGGGAAATACACAGTGATGAAAAGTCAAGTTTATGAGATATAGAGTAAAAATGTTCTCCTTTTCATCTCAGTTTTTTTTCCCCCCCCCAAGATTTTGACTTTATCATCTTGCAATGTAACTTTTTATCTCAAAATTTTGACATAATTATTCTGTAATAATGACGTTTTATCTCAAATGTCAACTTTTAATTTCTGAGTTTAAACTTTTTCTTCATAATTTTGATTTATTATCTTACATATCCGGATTTAGATCTCAAAATTTTAACTGTGTAGCTCAAAGTTTTGTCCTTTTTTGTTCCATTTATGAGTTTATTATCTCAAAAATTTTGACTCAATTCTTGTACAATGTTGAATTTATGTCTCAAATTGTGACATATTCAGCTACAATTTTTGGTTTTTATTCTAAATTATTGACTTTTTATCTCAAAGCTTTGATCTTTTCCTTATAAATTTGACTTTACCATCTGACAATTTTAACCTTTTATCCAAGCATTGTGAATTTTTAAATATAAATTCAATCATCTTAAAATTCTGAATTTGTATTTCAAAATTTTGCCTCTATTTCTCACAATTTTGACTTTTTTTTTCTCAAATTTGGACTTAATATTGGCCATGCCTCAAGTATGCTCAATATCTTGATAGGTTGGTGCCACAAAATAATGCCAGGAGCCTAGAGCAGAGGTTAATTATGATTATCAACAGTCTGTAGAACAAGCTGAGAAAAACCTGGACATTTTGGGGAATTTTATAAAATCGCTATGGACATAAACTAACAACCAAAAAGTTCAGAACATGTTCGGAAAAGAGGACGTATGGTCACCTACATTTGGACAAATGTCTGATAAACACTGGCCCTTTTTGCAGAGTATTAATCTCCAAATAAAAACCCGAATACTTGAACCCTTAAATTTTTCTAGAAAAAAGTCATTGAACATGCTCTTAATCCACCAGCACCAAAAGTAATCCTGTGTCACATCAGTCCTAGGCATGTCTGAAATGTTTTTAACTATTGCTTTGAATGTATTAGCTCATTGTGTTTTTGTTGAACTTTTTTTACTCACAACCTCTAATTTTTTTTTATCAAACAAGAACTTTGCATGGCACTAATACTGGGTAGGTGTTGATAACAATAAATAAAGTAACATCGTCTAAAGCCAGTGTATCATGCATTGAGAAATCCTAACAAACAGTATTTTGCAAGAAAACTACTTCTTTTTAGATTTCTCAAAAAAGTGAGGTTTTCCATTTTGGCCATCACTATGTAAACACTATTACGTAGGAACTAAAACTGAATTTTTTAATCTTCTTATATCATTCCGCATACTATCAATATTGTTTAGCCCGCATTTCTTTTTGGTAACTAGCTATGATCATTTCATCTATATATTTATAAAATTCTACATACCTTTTTTTTTTTTACTTCTTGCTGCATTTCTGTCCTGTTACAAGAATTTTGCTGAACATTGAAATGTTTTGTTTTTAACTTTCTTGAGCACATTTACATTTCTTGTGTTTTGTTTGGTTCTTTCTCTCCTGTCTGTCTTATAAAAATAAATCGTGTTTCACTGAAATGCTGCAAAAATCATTCCATTATTGTACTGAATAAAAACGTAAATAGATAAATGGGAAAAAATCTAAGAGGGGTGATTTTTTATTGGTGGCCTCCTCCTTGCTGAGACTGGATGATACTTGCAAACAAGCATCAGAGTGAGAGCTCGTATTTTTTCTGCTCTCTGGGCTTTGGCATGGACAGCTGGAGTCAACCGGTGCACTGGATCTTATTCACACATGCTCCTCTTGCATAACAATATTATCATTACATGAACCCTACATGCAGTATTAAGAAGAATCGTAGTTAAATTTTAAAAGGTCCATTTACCTTTGAGTAACAGCGATTATTTGTAAACTGCACTAACATCTTTACATCAGTTAGACTTTTGTTTAGTTTTTCAATGCACCTGTTTCAATAGAGCCAAAATGTGGACAGCCACTTTTTCACAAAGGAAAATGTACATTCCCTTATTTACATAGTAGTATATTTAATTCAATGTTACTGAATCAGATAACCTCAGAGACAGTGGTATGCTCTATAACAATTATGTAAAATTCATAATATTGTAAAGTGACATTTATCTTCAAAGATGTCTGACTATTTTCTAAGAACTATAATAAGAACATAACGACCCTGGATTCCTTACAAACCTGCATTTAACAATGTTTCATCGTCAATTAGCCTCTCCGTTGTGCTGCATGAATTACTGCACCATGAGACAAAATGACGGTCAAAAATACATCACCTGCTCATCTTCACAGCCCCTCTGCCCTGGTTACCCATCATCCTCTTCAGTCCCATTAGGTGAAGCTGAGTGGAAGCGGCTTCAGTGAGGGTCCTCATCAGATTGCAGATTTTCATCCACCTACCACTCACACACGAGGCTCTTCATCCGCACTGCCTTTGAATAATACTTATTTCCACAGAGCTTCACGTTCCCGCAGCCAGCGCAGCCATGAAAACAATAAACCATTACTCTTTTTGTGCACTTTCAAAATGTTGCCATGCACACCTCCAACAGAAAAACCCATCAGAAACCTTTTGATGAGATTTAGCGCTCTGGGCTGGTACATTTGTGCACTAATTGTGCAGGGAAGACTGAGAGTCACTGGGATCATTTGCAGTGATTTCAATTACTGTACTTTAGAGAACAATGGTTATTACAATGCTTCATCAGACTTACAAATATGACACAGCTAGCAACCCAGAGCGAGGACAGTGAGCGTAGCAGGAGTCTGGCTTTTCTTGAAGCACATGATGGCTCTCTCACTGCAAGAATGCACATCTTAACACGTACTATCATGTATTCACCTGCTTTAAAAGATATTCACCATCTATTTTGCTACAAAACAAAAACATGAAAGTCTTTGCAGGTTGTTATCCTCTTAAAATAGAGCAACTGTGTATGACTGGTGAATTACAACACAGAAATACTACTACTACTTATATGTGACTGTTCGACTGTAAACATCTTCATTTTAAGTTGAGACAGGTTTGATGTTTTGAATTAGCACCAGCCAGAGTTTAATAAGGTAAGACATCTTTATTCAAAAAAAAAAGAAAAGGTTTTAATCAATAACACTCCACCCATGGTAAATAGTTCCTTGTTTTAGCGTAATTGGTTAAAAATTGCTTCTCTGCCTTCTCTGTTATTACCCTTACTGCCTGGCTCATGTGTCTGTTGAAGTGAACCTTCTAAACTTTGACTTTATCCTGTTTCTTTTTTGTCCTGTTTCTTTTTCTCTCTGCTTCTCCTCGATTTATCTCAGTTACAAAAGCTACTTTATTACATGACCTGTTTCATCACATGCTTTTTCTCTGCTCCCCCCTTTGACCTCACATCACACCACTGTCTCCAGCATTCCTCTATCAGCTTGCTCAAACTAAAGCTAAACATCCAGTGATCAGGGTCAAAAGAAAGAGGAATTCCTTCACAGGTCGTCCAGATAAACCCTGTTTTTGTTATCTGTCAGTTCAGAGTCCTCTGATGGTTTTAAATCACAGACTTACAGATTTCACTAACAGAGGGTGAGACAAAAACACCAGAGTGAATCACTCTCTTGTTTTTTGTTTAGTCGTGAAACATTTCTTGTATTTTCTAAACCTATTTTCTGTAAGAGAAATGTTACATTTCTCTGAATAAGTGCTGTTTTTAAACAGCAGAAAACCAGGTACTCCAGCCCCCTGCTGGTAGTGATACAGATGAAAGTAAACAGTGTGATTCACCATAATATCTCACACATTACAGCACAAATAATGCACTAAAATGTGTCAGAGAAGTGTTTGATTCAGGCCCTCAGTAAACATAAGTAGATACAATCATGTCCTTTCTTGGTTCTGAATTTCTCAAACTGGATTTCTGTGACTTTTTTTTCTCTAATGTTGGAAATTTTACAAACAACAGGGCAAATGATTGTTGTTGACAGTAATTTTCACGGAATGCTTATTTGTTGCCAAATGCACGGCTCTGGATGTAAAACAAATGCTATTTTGCTCCCCTAAGTGTAACAACAGTGTTTTTATTCCATGATAGGACAAAAAACATATCAGATCATGAATTAAGAACTACAAAAACTCATGTCCATGATGACAGGATGCTTATCTAAGCGCAGAAGAAAAAAGATAAATCAATTCACAAAACTATGAAGAATCTGCTCTATGAGTTACATGGGAGGGAAAAAAAACATTAACTATGTTTGAGTTATAACAACCAGTGGAGGATTTCTGGTTAGACTTGTGGGTAGACAGCAGTAGTAAACAATTAAGTGGCTATAAATTAGTTTGTAGGACACACATTAAACATGCAAAAATGCTGAAGTATTGGTCTGTGCAGCTCTCAACAGGAAGAGGGCGCTGTGATTTCTTTTCACACAAATGTTACTAAGTGAATTTCTCCTTGAGGAATATTTCCTTGTAATTAGCAGAGCGTGACTGTGAGGTTTTAAAGACAGTTGTGCTGGATGAATACTGAGTTGAATATGAATATTTCCACTACTCTTTCAAGATTGCCTGCAGGTTGAATACTTTGGTATCTGCACTGAACTGTGAACCAAATGTATCAGAGCCTGATTGAAAATGCTCTTAATTCCATTTTTTAGAGGAAACATCTAATTCACAGTCACTAAAACACTTCAACTATTCAGAGCTCTCTAACTCAGCTACAAACAGTTTTGTATCGATGTGTCTCTAATATTCTGGGTGATAGAGTAGATTTTATTTGATGCACACCTGTATTTTCCCCTTTGTATTGAGCTGTTGTGTTACGTGCAAATGGTTTAGTCTGGGCAACTGATGAAAATTAGCTTAAAAAACATGAAATGCCATCATTTACTTTCATACTATACAATCCATTGCAAAATTATATAAGGGCTTTATTGATTGGTGATATGACCATATTTATCAAAATGGAAAAATTTCTTTATTGACGTCAAAAGTGAGTTCAATCTGTACTTTGCATGTGCCCCAAATAAATTGGTCACTTGATCAAGAAGATGCTTGGCTCTCAATCCATGAATATTTCTATGCATCTGCACCCTGTTAACATAACCGCATCACACTGTGTAGCAGAGCACTCAGCTTCACTTAGACTTTAGTCACTTGTGTGGTCAGAGACTATTTTTAAGGGAAAATAATGGGTATTGTACCTGAAAGGTGTCATTTATGTACATTACGTGTCAGCTCTGTCACTTATGTGTCATGTTTCAAATGTCAGCGTTTTACACTTAAGTTGAGTTTTCTTATTTTCTTAGTGGAAGATGTCACATGATCGCTTCAGTTCTTTTTCAGCTACTGGAAACTTGATTCAGCCATGTTATGTGTGTGTTCAGGGGAATGTAAGAATGTTGAATTTTGGATGGAGTGATTCATGTAGGACATAAGATAGAAAATAGGTTACATTTCATTTGATTCCTTTATTTTATCTAATATTTTCTAAACCTTTTCCCCATAAGAATCAGAGGTCTCAAACAGTAAGAGTGCAACAGTTTGTAATAAATGCCAGAGCACAATGATACACACTGTCCAGCATACATAAGCCATGAGCAGAAGCATGTCTGTACAGCACATTGCCAGTACAAAAGAAGGTTAAAAGTGCTCCACCAGTGTCACATGATAAAGGATGGGTGTTACATTTAAATTTTAAATTCCTGCTAAAACCCTCAGTTTTTGGAGTCATGATGGAATGTCAACAGCGAAGCAATATAACAATGAACAACAGTTATTGCTACTATCGTTCTCCATCTCTCTGTCCATCCTACCCTCTAACATGAACTGTGGAGCAGATGCTGCTCCACTGGGTCTGAATCTGGTTCTGCTTAAGGTTTCTGTCTGTCAGGTAGATTTTTTTCTTCTCACTCGTACTCGGTACGTTGTTGTATTGTTATATGCTAAAGCAAAAGGTGAAGTATCTTGAGATAATGACTGTTGATATAACCTAAAAGTTATTCACTTAACCTCTGATGAATCAGCATCCACATGTGTGGACATTACATTTCTGCTCCTCAGACCCATGATACTTTATGTTTTAAAACTTTGACCTATTAGCTATATTAAGGTCAACTTTTGGTGATATTACAACTATACACCTGTTTCGCTGGAGAAAAAAAATACAGTTATGAGCAATTACAATTATGACTAAAAACTAAAAGCTAACTAAGAACACTGAAAATAAAACTGCCTGTAGAAAATCTAACCAAAGTTTTTATACTGGTTAGGTCTTATGTATATAGCACGTACAGTTGTGCCTAAAAGTTTACACCCCCTCCAGCAGAATTTTCTGATCAGAAAATATGAATGGTAACACAAATATCTTTCTGTCACTCATGGCTAGAAGTTGGGTGAAGACATTTATTAACAAAGAACTGTGTTTACTCTTTTTTAAAATCATAATGACAACATAAACTTCAAAAATGAACCTGTTCATTTTTTATACACACACTGATTACAAGCAAATAGATCACAGGTGAGGATGGTTACCTTTACTAGACATTCAACCACATTGGTGCATATTTCCAGGCCAAAACCACCAGAGTTGTGTAAACTTCTTAGCAGAGTCATTTTTTAAGTTTCTGTTGTTATAATGATTTAAAAAGAGTAAAATATATATATATTTTTTCAATAAATATCTTCACCCAACCACTAACCATGAGTGATGGAAAGGATTTTGTGCTATCATTCATATTTTCTGAGAAAAGGCCAAAAAAATCAGAAATTCTGCTGGGGGTGGAAACTTTCAGGCACAACTGTATTTAGCAAGTACATGTGTTATGTATATACAGTACAAACAGTTGAATGTTAATTTGATATATTTGTTTAAGATTATATAATGAGAAATCAACATTTTGGAATTGAAATATTTTGAAATTTTATTATTAAACAAATCAAAGTGTATTACCACATAAACACACACAATTTACCGTGATTGGCAAATGTGAAAATCAGTCACCCCAAAGTAAAATACTCGTTTTTTCCCCCCTTGATTTTGAATGCTTTTTTCTTTGCAGTGTACTGAGGATAATAATCAGCCATTCCTTTTATTCATTATCAAACCTTTATGTCCTCAGAGGGCTGTCTGCTGTATGTTTTGAAAGTGTCTATTGGAGCTGCCATCCTTTTAAAATCAATCTCCTTAAAAGGAATGTGTAATGCACTAAATGCGAAATAAAAAAGACCCCTGGGTTTAGAGCGTTTATCCAGCCCTCTGGGAGAGATAAAAATAGTGGAGATGGTGCAGGCTGGTTAAGTGTAATGTTCCTTTAAAGCCGCTGCCCCCTGCAGCGTCGTCATTGCGCAGAACAGTTTGAACCAAAAAGCGGAGTGACCTTCCTCCGGTCTCAGTCTGAGAGGGGCAGCACTGAAGCAATAAGCCGGTCACAGCTCCTACAGCCCCCCCACGCTAGCCTCAGAAATGAATAACAACTTAGTCGGAGATGAAGTCGGGTAAGACCTAATTATTACAGCTTTCCACTGCATGCGGCTGGAGTGAGTGTGAGCGCGTGAGCTGTAAGTTACAGTTGCTGTCATTTCACTGAGCTAACGTTAGCCTGCGAGCTAAAGTAGCTGCACTTACTTAGCGGGATCGTTAGCCAGGGGAAAGACGGCCAAAAGTGAAAGTATTCACCAAAGTGGCTCATTCTTTATTGTTAGTACACATGGGGTAATGTGCCGTGTTTGTGTGAAGCGCTGACAACATGCATGTCGCAGAAACGGTTGAGGTGTAGTTACTTAATTTAGAGCTGCTGTCAGTTAGCCGTTGAGCTAGCTTAGCTCGCGCTGCCAGCGAAGCGAAAGTCTCCAGACTTCAGCAGCAGCGCGAGGACATTTAGCGGGCACAGCTGGAGGATGGAGTATCTTCATCCACACAAGCCCTTTATTTCACTCACAGAGGCGTCATGCTGCTCAGTGTAACATCACTAGAGCCGTTTGCTTGTTTGACATAAGTACGTCTTAAACTGACGTCAAACTTCCACTTCAACAACCAGCATCTGAATTCACCTGTCCGCGTGGAGGGAGCCGCGCTCCTCCGCTCTCTCCTGACGGCAGGAGGAGGTTGTGGGTTTCTGTCTTGTAAGCTGGAACCGGTGTCGGTCAGTTTCTGCTGCAGTTTTCAGCGTTAGTTGATCGGTTGAGTGTTTTGTGAGCTGGCTCTCCGCTCTGACTCGGTCCCGGGGTAACTTACGTGGCAGGAGGTGCAGAAAAAGTCCGAGATTGTCGAGGCCACTGCATTTATTGTTGGAGGTCTAGATTGACACCCTCTGTCAATACCGAATCTAACATGACTCACACAGAACCAGGAGCATTATCTTTGTAGCCGTGTGTATTTCTCCCTAAGCTGCACCAGCTTTGGTATTAGCGTTGCCTCATGTTGTGTAATATTTGTGTACTTGGCTGTTTAGTCAGCTGTAGCGTTGGTATGCCTCTGAAACTGTGCCTGCATCCTTCTCCAGGAATACATTTATGTTTCTATCTTTTAGCTCTGTGGATGGGCAGACTTTTCCTCAGTTTGTAGTCATGCATTTTGTATGTACGTCAGTCATGATACTCTGTCCCAAAGTCATGATGTGTGACCATAGACTGTGTGTGACTCAGTAAATGATCATGTATGTGCTCTTTTCAGGAAACTTTTTGTGGGAGGATTGGACTGGAGTACCACACAAGGTAGGTCACATATGTCATTTTAAAAAGGCTCAGTCAGTTCATACAATGATATGTG
Source organism: Thalassoma bifasciatum (assembly GCA_008086565.1). Taxonomy (NCBI): domain Eukaryota; kingdom Metazoa; phylum Chordata; class Actinopteri; order Labriformes; family Labridae; genus Thalassoma; species Thalassoma bifasciatum. Next base: position 297,310 of record RPOG01000407.1, on the reverse strand, counting down.
CTGTCACTGGGGATGGTACCAAAACTCTGTACTTTTAAAGGTGCAGACTGAATCCCGTCAGGTGTACTGAGTACCATTTCATGTAAAATCAAATGGTACCATATATCGATACCCAAATGCAACCTTGCGACTGGGGCAGCAGAAGAGTAGGTGATTTTCGAAACCCTACATCGGCATGGAGGATGTGAAACTGCCGTCTTAATTTGTGCATTTTTAAGAAAGAACACAGCATAGTTGTTCAGGGTGGGCCATGGATAGGAAATGCAGGATTGGGGATGCGTTCCTTGAGATGATTTCTGTCTGGCATCTTCACCAGATACACCGCGGCCTTCAAGTGCTCCCAAAGATATAATTCAAGAGGAGAGAGATCTGGGTATCTTAAACATGAAAAAATGCATATTATACATTATCACATGTATGGAAAGTTTTGGTAGTTAAATCAATAAGTTGTAGTTCATTTTATTCAAGGGCCGTCATGTTGAAGAAATTTGTGAAAGAACTACAATGTTATAGTACAAACAGTTGAATGTAGCTTTGGTTTATTTGTTCAAATTTATATAATGAGAAATCAATATGTTAAAATTGAAATATTTTGAGATTTTATTATCAAACTAATTAAAGTGTGTTACCACACAAACACACACAAAAGTACCAGGTACCGGGCATGGGTACCATACCAGCTCAAATGTGATAGGTTCCCATCCCTTGCTGTCCCACACCAGGATCATGTCAGGAGTTTTGTTAGCGTATGAATCTAGTTGAAAGAAATAAGCAGATTTTCTCTGTCATAGCTATGTTAAAGCTATTTCATACTAGTGAGCTGGGCAATACTTTAAATAATGAATCTTATATTTGCTCCAACTTTGATGGTGCTGTTGATCAGGGCTGAAAGATTTGCAAAAATGATGTAATTACAATGTTTTTCTTTATATTGCAATTGCAATTTGTTGTGCAGGGCTCTCCATTTTATGTTGCTTTAAAACAAAAGCAATGTTCATTTCTATACACTCATTATCAATTTCACTATTCGTGGCTGCTTCTGCCCAATTTAGCCTCTTATCATACATATATTTTGCTGGTTTTGGACCATTTTTTGCTACTTTTGACCACTATCCAAGTTTTCTCTCAATTTTTTGCCCCTTTCCACCCATTTTTTCTGCTTTTTGACTAATTTTTCCACCTTTAACTTATATTTTGTGCTACTTTTGACACTTCTTCTTTGCCACTTTTCACCACTTACACAATTCGGCTCTTCGGTTGAGCAGGGTTGAGTAATTTATGTGTAGAGCATAAAATAACGACTGCAAAAACTTTTGCTGGTGTTCTGACACATTTGAGGTTAAAGAAATATTGCACTGTCTGCAATTAGAATATTGCAGCAAGCCGTATTGCAATTTAATCTAATTTGCGATTAATTGCCCAGCCCTACCATTAATTATATTTTGTACATGGCTGTAAAATTGTAATTAAAAGTAGGCTGTGTGCAATGTTTTCTGTGAGTACAATAATGTGGGCGTGATGGTGTAGCAGATGGAGAAAGCCTTAATTTTTCCTTATATGCAGTTGCTTTCATAAAGTGCTTTTACAGTTGTGTGTTGACACAAATGGATACAGATACATGACACTTCTGGCCAGTTCAGAGAAAAAAGAAATCTGCTTTGTGGAAAGCTGGAGTTCAAATAATAGAATACGATATCAAGAGTAAATGATCACAAGTAACACTGTAATTCCAGTTAATACCAAGTGTTGTGAGGTAATGATTGTGCTGTGGTATGCTATAGTGTGGGCTATATTAATATCATTCAGACACTTATGTTATAAAGTCTAGGAATAGAGTATTTATATCTCAATGTGATGCTACAACTGCAGAAAAACACAAGTGGCAGAACTGTAATCTGTATTTCATTGGTCTGTAGATTGCACCTTAGACATGCAAATATCCCATGAAGTGTTTCCTGGAGAGAGAGTCCTGTGTCTGCCTCTTTCCTCTGCTCATGTTTCCTGATGCACTTCTCTTGTGTACAGAATATGTCATTGTTATTTTGCTTCTCTCTCAGTTTCTGCATTGTATGATTAGCTAGGCTGTCACAGTTTGGAGCCTAAATCTAAAATCTATCAAAATGAGCATCCAGGGAAGAGAGAGAGGGGGAAAGAGAAGAAATTAAAACACTTAAGATGACTCAGTGTAGCTTATCGATGGTGTGCAGCTGCACTTTAGGAACCATAATACACTGCAGAAGTTTTGGATTACACAAAAATAACAGAAATACTTGAACAAGGGCTGGTATATCTGCCTGCTTCTCAGAATTCATCACTGTGGACACTGTAGTTGTCCAGTATGGGTAATTGGTATCTGCTTTTGGCTTCAGTGCCGTGCCACTGACAACATCTAGTCGTCTCACACATCTCACCAGTCAGACAGCACTTTGACATGAAAGAAATGTGCAACTCTACAAAGTTTGATAGCCAAAACTGAGGGAGTAAGTGTGTCTCTTAATAGACATTTACTTCTTTTTCATGTATTTTTTCTGTACCTGAGGATGGAAAAGAAACCTTCACTCGAAGTCAAACCAAATCACAGAGTAGTGACATCATAATAACATCCACTCTTAGATCTCTGTGATCCAGTTGGTCTGAAGGCCTTTACTGTCTCCTGCTTGGTTGGTTATTGTGTAACACTGCACAAGGGCTTGCCTGTGTTAACAGCGCTGTTAACATTAAGATCTGAGCCACAACTCTATAACTCAGAGCTTGTTTCCGTGGCGATGCCTCAGGGCTTCCCAGGGATGAGAAAAGCAATTACGATAACTCGCTCTAAAGTGAGTCCTCATTTGTTCAAACTTGCACTCCCTGCTTCTGTGGGTGTGTGCGGGCGTCACACTAGTAGGGTGTATATTTGGTGCTGTGAAACATGACAGTGGGTCAGCGCTTTGTTTGCTCTTTGGAAATACTGAATGTGACTGCGCTGTTATAGGATTTCATTTAGGAAAACACAGGAGCTTTCTGAATACCAGTTATTCTTCAAATTCAAGATCATTAAATAACTGGTGATGTTTCTGGTGTAATTTTTACTCCCCCACCTTTTCCTGTCCCAGCTACGCTTTACTTTCGTGTTTAGGTGCTGAAGATATTTACTCAGCATCATTAATCATAAAAGCGCGAGTTTTATAAATGATGATTACACCTCTTTGTGTGGCAAACAGGGCTTTTCATATCACATTTACAGTATGCCTGCGTGGTTCTGTGCTTACTGAAACGCAGCATGTTTTTCTCTGTTTCTTTCCTCAGAGACGCTGAGAAACTATTTCTCACAGTATGGGGAAGTAGTAGATTGTGTCATCATGAAGGACAAAACTACAAACCAGTCGCGAGGCTTCGGCTTTGTCAAATTCAAAGATCCCAATTGTGTACGGACGGTGCTGGAGACAAAGCCGCACAATCTTGATGGAAGAAATGTGAGTATTTGGAATCAAAGGAGCAGATAGTCGAATCAGCTCGAGTAATCTTCCAAGGTTTTGTGTCGAACAATGTAAAAGCCCGTCCTGTGTTTCATCGCACAAAGGAGTCAGAACTTATTGAAGGAGAAGCACAGTCTGGCTTTTGGTTATACCTGCCTGCAGACATTAATTCAGATGATGCAGAATTTTGGCATCTGTATGCTTAACAAGACTTACCTGTTTCAAGTCAAATGACTGAAACTGGCAGTTAAACCTGGATTTTTCAGAGATGTCTGTTAATCTGGTTTTAACCTCTGATTCAATGCTTTCTCACAGCCAGTGTCCCGTGAATGACATACCGCCTCCTTTTTTTCTGTTCACTAAGGCAGAGGAGAATAGAGGGTTTTATAGCTTCATATTCATATCGATGTGTTTCAGTACATGTTTCTGTGTTGTGGGAGGTGAGCCAGTAGATTTTAATGTATTCAGAGGAAGAGCATTTCAAGGTGCCTTTAATTTGGGCCAAATGTCAAACGTTTTTTCTGGTTTCCTTTATTGCTGTCAGATCGACCCCAAGCCATGCACTCCCAGAGGAATGCAGCCCGAAAAGTCTCGAACCAAGGAGGGCTGGGTAAGTGGACTCTTATTTTCACTCTGGGAAGCTAGACAAGGACATCAGTGTCTCAATATTCACACAATGCCTTTGACCTAAATCTATTTTTCTGGACTTTCCCTTTTTTTTATGATTGTGTTGTGCCGTTTTGACACCTTTGAGAATTCTTGAAATGAGTTTGGGGTTTTGAAAAATCACTGGAGCATCTTTTTTTGTGGTCAAGGGTTTGAAACAATAGATATCTGGTGCAGCTGGATAATTGACATGGATTAAACTCTTGCTACCACATGGTCACACTTTGGCCCGTATTACCATACTGAATATATGAAAGTTTAAAAAATAAACCATAATAATATTTTGTTCTTAAAATCAGGTTTTCTATGAGACACTTTTGCTGACCCTCAATGGATGAAATTAATAGAAAACAAACAGTTTGTAAGAGGTATAGGCCGGTCTGATGCAGAAAACTGCTTTGAACAGTGATTTTTGAAAGACAGAAATCTCAGCAGCAGCTAAGGCAATTTCAGTCATCAGTTCTGTCAAGCTGCTGCAGATCTATTCAGGCCATTTTGTCCGTTTAGGAAGCAATGGATTTACGTTTTGCTTTTCTGGTCAATAACACATTTATGAGTCTCATATTTGGCTGCAAGCATGGATGGTAAGCTCTTTTGGTTGGTACCAGTATTCTTTTACCTGACTTTAAAGTCATGCAGCTTTTTCTGATTTTTACTTAATGAACCGTAGATGAAATTGTTAAATCACAGTTGTTTTAAGCAGCCTCTAGCTCTTCCAGCGTGAGCGCAGTGCACCGCTTCATGGTTGAGAGCAAGTGGAGGAAGCCGTGCTCTCTGATCTGTGGAGACTAGTGTTTGCATTGACATGACATGTTAAGAATTACACCCCAGGGCAAGAGGAGAACCTAATTTCTTCTGCACTGTCTGAATAGATGATGGCTAACTGCCCCTCTCCCTCAGTGATCCTGTAACACACATTGAAATCCATACACTCCCTGTTTTCTTTCAGAAGGGCAGCAAAGCCGATAGCAATAAATCAAAGAAGATATTTGTAGGTGGAATCCCCCATAACTGCGGCGAGCCTGAACTCAGGGACTATTTCAATAGATTCGGAGTGGTGAGTATTGCCAAGTGCATAATGCAAGTCAGTTCATATCTTCATTGAGAATGCTTGAATGGATGTGACATTGAACAGGGTCAATACTGCAGTGTGAAAACATGAAATATATCGGTTTGGTTTTGGATAGTTAATTATTATTTGATCATATTGTGGTAGAATATTTAAGTGAAGTAACAAAGGACCTTTTCTGTTTTTCTAAATGGAGCCACTGTTTCCCTTTGTCCCATTCAAGGTCACAGAGGTGGTAATGATCTATGATGCGGAGAAGCAGAGGCCCCGAGGTAAAAGCTGATCCCGTTTTTTCTCCCCCCTCTCCATACCTTACCATCTTAAATCTCATGACAAACTATTCCGGCCCAAAGAGAAAAGGCCTATTCAGACCCAGATATTCAATTTAACTTAAACACTGTCACCCATAACTGGAGTTTTGTGCTTGATAGAGAAAGCAGTAAAACACAAAATCATGTTAAATAAAGCCCCCATGCCCAGTCAGCACTGAGTACATCAAACGGAAAGAATAACTCGACATTTCTTTTCTTGGGATGGATTGAAAAGCTATGTGTGATGCAGATTGCATTTCTTGTCCCTGAACTACATGAAACCTTAAACAGGCAATTCAGGCAACTCATTCGGAGTATGTCATAGTTCCACATTTTCTCAGTGGTTTGTGTCAACAGTACTTGAAGCTGCCTAAGAATCATTTTCAGCCCCTTGTCATGTGTTAAGATCTGACAGTTGTTTCAGAAAAGGCAGGCTATGCTTAGGACTGATGCAGTGTCCTTCATAACCTTGTGTAACAACACAAGTCTTCTCCACTGACTCATTTCTTCTCAGCCAAATGTATTTTCTGAGAAGAAGTGTTCTTCAAATGCTCTGAAGCAGAGAAAAAGAAGACTGTATCTTAAAAGCCTTCAGACGAGGACATTGGCTTAGCCAGTGACTGTCTTTGACCTCACAGGGTCTTCATCATGGTGGATTTCAAAAATGGTCCCTCGCCTAGTAACTATATGCCTTTCTCAGTGGGTAGATTGTACGGACCACATTAAAATTAATTATCTCCACCACTAATTGTGCACAAGGGGGTTGTATTGTAAATTTTATGAGGCCAATAAGAAAGATGTGCCTGATTAGAACAACTTGGTGAAACATTAAAATCTGATTCAGAATCTGTCTAAACAAGTCCAGTCATAGCAGATGAAGACTTTTTGGTCATATTCCTCCAATTACAACAAATTGCAGCCAAATCTTTTCCATGTTTGTTTGAGAAACATATTGTTGTTCTAATAACTTGGAAAAAATGTGGACAAAGCTTACAACAGAGAAATTGACCTCAAATCCAAGATTTTTGTTCCAACACTGTGGGAAAAATATTATGTACTGTGAGTTGAGCCAAATTGCAGTTATCTGTATTAAAGTTGTTCATTTGATTCTTGAAACGTTGCACAATTTTCTCAAATTCTGGGTCATCCAGTGATTGGCTCTGCAACATTTAAAACACACTAAATTCACAAAAATGATTTTTCTGACTGTTTTTCTGTTCGGATAAAGCGAATAAAAGTTTATTCCAGAAAGTTCAGGTGCCATCTTTTGTTTGGAAGGTAGCATGAAAGTAGGTGCTCCAATAACTAAAGTTCTTCATCACCATGTGCAACTGGCATATTGAGCACAGTGTGAGTATCTGATAAGGAGGGGAGGGGTGTCCTTCAAAGAGGCTGTTTGCAGCCACAGTGCTGAAGGTGAACATTACATTGTTTCCACAAGAACAATGATGAAATCAACCTGCTCTCATGAGTCTGGTTAATAAAAAAACATCTGGACTAATTACAGATCTGTAAATCTCTGCTGATGTGGTCCTTTAAATCATAAATGTATTGGGAGTTTCCGACACGCGCCGACACTTTTAGCACGGATGGCCTCACTGGCAACCAGAACCCAGCCACCGGCAGTGTTGGTGTCAGACTCTGCCCGCTGACTTACAGTCACAGCTGTTTCATCTGCATTTGTCCTACATAGCAGTGATGCAGCGGCCACTGAACCACAACATGCATTACTGCACTCCTTCAAACCCCCCCATTCATTCTCTGTTGGGAGAATCCCAGAATAGTTTGTCATTGGAATTTAACATGATGCGTTGCACCAGTAACAACTATAACATAATCTTTAATAGTGTTAATAGTTTCTTTTACTAAAACATAAAATTTCAACACTAGATTAAGTTTTCTTTACACTGATTTAGTTCTAACTGATAACTGTATCTTGATTGGTATAGTCTGTGTTTTCCCATATGTAGAAAGTTAAGTATTTTTGTAAGTAAGTCCTTTCTATTTTTCTTTCTTCTGTCCCCCTTCTCCCTGTGAATGGTTTGAACGTGATTAACAGTGTCTCTTAAGATTTGTCTTTTCTCCTTTAGGTCACTGTGCATTGATTGGTAGCACAGAGGTACAGGCCAAATATAAATTCACCAAATCATTTCACTCAGTCATAATGGGATGTACACAAAGTGACATCAAACTACAAGGATGGTTAACAGTTTTGAAGTCATGTGTGTTAAATTTATTCTAGACTGCATACTTAAGTCATTGATTTGGTGAGGAAGCCTCTGCCATGAAAACCATGGAAACCATGAAGTTGAACAAGTTTTTTATGTTTTCAAGAATTGAATTTTTTTAAGGGATGAAAAAGAGAGTCAATGTGCATCAATAACAAAATGTGGGCGCTCAGGAATCTGATTAGTCAAATGTTACTAAAACAATTATTCAGATATTGAATTACTATGCAATTGTTATTTTTTGCCACTTGACTATTCCTGACTGTCTCGTAGTCTGGGTTACTGTCAGTCTACAGGACATTTTATTCTTCTTCATGCTATGGAGCTTTCACTTTTTTCATAAATCTGATAAGCTGATTCTGAGTCAGAAGTCTTTAAATTTCCTGCTTAAGTGTAACTTAAACCATGCCAGTGCAGTCAGTCTATGTCAAACTATAAAATGTGTCAACTTGGTTTCAGATGGAGATGAAGGACAGGTCATTGACAGATGTTATTAATAGCTATGGATCAGGAGGCTTGGGAATGCTTGGTTGGGTACTGGAGGTCTCGCAGTATCTCGGTTGTCTCTGAGGATGTTTAATTGGATCCAGGTTAGGTCCCGAGGTAGAGTTGTGTGCACAACCCAGTTCTGCTGTGGTGTAGTGAGAATCAGATTGGAATTAGATCACTGCAGCACAGTGCTTGCTGCAAAAATTTCAAAGTACAAAGTTTAGTGAGCAGTGGGCGTGAACAAAAATTTGGACCCAAATTTTACATCTTTAACTTACTTCTGATGAACTCTGTGTATGCCCCATAAACTCTTGAATAAAATCAGCAGTTTCCATTTTGCAAAACCAGTTTTGGCCTATATCTCTGTGTTACCACAGTGAGAAATATTTAATTGTCCATTTTAGGCTTATCCTGGCTGACTCAAAAGTAAAATACTGAAATTGGGAAAGCTTGGAGAAAGCTTTAGGCATTCTACAGTTTGTGTTTTTCCATATTTTTGTGATGCATTAACAATGGCTGCTGCGAGTGTGTGCTCCACAGCAAAATACCAAGGGACAGATCAAGGTGGGGTTTGGATGAAACGGCATAAAGTAACAAAATGTTGCTTTGATTGGCAAACAGAAATGTAAGCGGGTGGAAGATCAAATTCGTTAAACTTTTCAATGTGACATTTCACATGAAATCAAATGCTGCACTCATCAGTTGTCATGTTTAGCAGTTAAGAAGTCCTGTGTTGTTATCTTTACTAAATTTTTCACTGCACAGTAAAGAAAAAAGTTTCCTTCAATCCCCCAGGCTTTAGTCTTGGATTTGTGTTGTTCTCCGAGTCTGCGACATCATCCGAACCCCAGGAGCCTCTTGCTCAGTCTTGACGGATCCTCACTCTGCTGAAGCCCAATACTGTTCTTCATCTTGTGTTGTCACAACCCCCCTGCTACCTTGATTCACTCTTGGTCGTTGGCTAGGTTTTGGATTTATTACTTTCGAGGCCGAACAATCAGTGGACCAGGCTGTCAACATGCATTTTCACGACATCATGGGCAAAAAAGTGTGTAGTTGTAGTTTTATTTTACCCTTAAGATCAAACAGAGGCTTGGGCGACAGAGAAAGAGTTTTAATGTGACGCAAAAGAGATTGTTTTTGAAAGTCTGTGGCATCATATGCTTCAAATCTAACCTACCAAAGTTATGTTGTGAACAAATTAAGTCACTTACACATATTACCCACACAAAGTTTGTAAAGACAAAGGCTCAATTTCATGTTGCTGTTATGATTCGTTTTCTATTGTCGCTCAAGACTTTGTTTAAATTGACCTCTCCTTTGGGATGTTTTGAGTGCATTGGTTTCTTAATCTAATTGATATGTAGATTTTGAAAATAAAAGCTCATAAGTCAAACAAAATATCAAGACTGAAAAATTGCACAGACCAAACAACATGAATCACCCAAAGGATTGGTCCAAACAGTTCCGTTTCTTTTGTTTTCTGATATTTGTTGGCAGGTCACTTACATGTCAACATGTTTTCTTTTCTTTTTTTCCTTTTTGAAAACTTAAAGAAAAGCTCAAGACGGTGACCTCAGTCAAAGAATCTCCATACTGTGTCTGTCAGCTCTCTAAAGAACAAACGGCAGCTCTCTCTGAAATGCTGCTCAGGATGAGACTTGAGTCTCACAATAATATTTGCATGTCACTTGGTAGTGTTTGTTTTTACTCAGTGGGTGTACCAGATGGCTGGGGTTTACTGTGCAAAGACACTTCAGATAGTGTCAGGTAAGCTGTCCATCCGGGAGAAACACAATAGATTCACTATAGTGCTATATTTAAGCACATCTCCTTACCCACTGGCATGCACTTTGTTGTCCTGTTGCTTGTTGAAGACTCTGGCCACCTGACACTTTCAGCTGAGTAAAACAAACCATTAAAAACTCTCCTAGATTGAAGTATTACTGCATACATATCCGGCAAGGATTGGCCCTGACACTTGGGTTTTAAAGGCACTTTTAAAGCCCTCATTCATTAACGACTCCCCCTTTTCCCCAATAGACACTTTGTAATTAGCAGCTTTTAAACCTCTCTGCAGAGATACCAGAAAAGAGACAGTCTCCTTTCTGCCCTCTACAGTAAAAAATGATTTGTGGGCAATAGAAACTCATCAAAGTCAAACACAGCTTTATCTACCCGGTAAAATCATATCATAAGTCTTGTTTCACAGTCTTAATATTACCTTTCTACACAAGTGTTTTAATAGCTTAGAGGTCTGCCTGTGATACTTGATGTCCGGTGGTTTTGAAAAGTTATTGAAAGCAGTGTTGTTTCCTAGAATAGAGAGAGTTGAACACAGAGTACCAAAGTCAGCACCTACCTGACCTCAGAGCATCTCCCTCTTTGTTTCGAAGCATCTATAAATTGAGTGTTGCTGTTTTTCAGTGATCTAATTCACTTTCTTCTTAAAGAGTGCTAACAGAAAGGTTTCACTGTACACTGCTTGGCCAAAAAACAAGTCCCCACCAAAAAAAATGGTCACACACTCAAATATTTTGTTGGAATGCTTCTTCTTACCCTGATGCGCCCATCACTCTGGAACAGGGTAAATCTGGACTCATCAGACCACATGACCTTCTTCAATTTCTTCTGAGTCCAATCCTTATACATCCTAGAAAACTGAAGCACTTTTCCACTTAGCCTTACTGATTAGTGTTTTTCGTGAGGCTACACAACTGTTCGATCCCAATCCCTTGAGTCCCCTTCTCATTGTGCATGAGGAAATGTTCTTACTTTCACTATTAAACATCAAACTTAGTTCTACTGTTGTTTTTTTTGAGAAGTTACTCATTGCATCAGCTGAGGTTAAATAACTTGTTGCCAACTGAAAGATAATCACCCATGCAGTAATGACCCAAAAGGAGGCTTGTGCCCATTTGCTTGGTTAAATCCAGGTGATGATTTTTTAGCCAGGCCGTGTGTACATATCAATCAACTTTATTAAGTTGAAATGGACACATTTAATTGAAAAGTCACTGATTATCTCATAAGTGATTGTAATCCCATTTCTGAGTGGATGATGAAACCAGTCTTGTGTACTCTCCAGTGAAAGCCGCCTCCCTTGTCTCTGCCCTGGTTTCCAGCAGGAATGAAGGCTCAACTTAATCCATTGTTCTTGACTTGACATTACCTTATGCTGGGACTTGAGGGATGCTGGGAGATATACGTTACAAAATTAGAAACTGGAGCACATCAAACTGTGCAACAAATCCCAGTTCTGCTGTTGGGGACTGTACAGAAGTCATGGTATCCATCACTCGTAGCTGTGATGCCCACGGGAGCAAGTGCTCAGGTAGCTGCCAGCGGCGGCGGGGCCACTGCCGGAAACATGTGCTTGTAATTAGGTCGACAGAGAAGGAAGAGGGGAGGCTGGGGAAGGTGGCAACACCTTAAAGCGAGAAGGAATTTGCGATTCGTTTTCCTCCTGCAAGGTGACCCCAATAACTCAACCCCTAAGTCTATTTCTGGTCGACTCCCCCTTAGTCTCAGCCTGTTTCTTTGCTCTGGTTAACTGCTTGTAGCTTTGCCTATTTTCAGGAACTTTTGTCAAGGCACTTCCTTCATATTGAATCCAAGGGGTTAAGTTATTGTAATGCTAGATATCGTAAAAGTCAAACCATTTGATGGATAAGAGATGTCAGAGTGTATTGACATTGTTAGAGTGCGGTGATATGATATTTTATTGTGCGGCTCAGTGTTTCAGTCTCCTGTTCTCCTGATTTTTTTCTCACATTTGACACAGTATGAAGATTCAATTAAGATTGACTGAAAATAATTTTTATTTTTACTCTCTGCATGTTTATCATTTATATTCTGTTAGAACTAAGATACAGTTTTCTCTCTACATCCATTTCCCCCAAAAAATATTCCAAATAAAATAAATGAGATTCTTTGTGAGCGTTAGCTGGAGAAAGGTAAGTCCTGACCTTACATTGGATGACTTATTATAAACAGGTCAGTCCATTCAAAAGAAAAAATCAGAAAACTATGTTTCTCAGGTACGGCTAAGAAAATCTTTCAGGAAAGAATTGATTTAAAGAAAATCTCCTCTTTTCTTTGTGTTATTTTCTTAAAATGATATTCACACTTTTTAGTAGTACCTGACACACATAGTTGAAAAGCTGCAGAGCAAGGATAACAGATGCTTAACAACAACCTGTTATAATTCTTAGAAAAGAAAGTGAAAGATTGCAAACTGGCCCAAAATGTTGAGATAAAATCATCAGTTTTAGGACAACTCTGAGTAGGTGAGGGACTTCATGGCCTGTTTACTGGTGGTGCCAAATGTGTCCTCCTTGTCCTTTGTCCAGGTGGAAGTGAAGAAGGCTGAACCTCGTGACAGCAAAGCTCCTGGCCAGCTCGGGCCTGGCCAGTGGGCACCCAGGGGTATCTTGAGTGCAGCTAATGGTTGGACAGCACAGCCTGCCCAGGGCTGGCAACAGCCTTACGGGCCACAGGGTGAGTGGGAATGAGTCCCAGAGCTGAGCGAGAGCGTCTCACTGTTCAGAGTAAAACAGTAGTGACTCTTTAAATGTGTTAAACCTGCAGCTAATATTAACCTCTGTGTTGTGTGTTTAAATGTTCAACATTTTATCTTTAAGCCAACAGTTTTTGCCAGTGTAACGTGTTTTTTTTCTCCTCTTCCTGAAGGAGTGTGGGTGTCGACTACTGGCCAACCCTTAGGTAGGTGTTTTATCTCCTCTTGACAACACACAGAAAATATCTTTTCTTCCCATTTTAGTCAATCATTTGTTTTTTGTTTTGTTGTTTGGTCAGTTACATCACTGAATTGATCATTTGCAGATAAATTTTGTGCCTTTGCTGTGCAATCGTTCTGCTTATCTTGAGCCTCTTGTGTCACAAAACTGGTCTTGCACTCTGTGTGGCCAATAGGCTGATGACAGTTAGCAGCACGTGTTATCACTGATTCATAATGGCTGAGGCTGCTGATAATTTTCTGCTTGGGACAGATGGCAGCCTTGAATAGATTCCAGCCTCCCCCTGCTATTGGTCAGGCTCGACTTCATATCACCACCTCCGGGTCAACCTGCATCTCTCCCTGCAGTGTCGTTCCTTCACTTTCATTCAGCTTCAGTTTGCATTTTGTAAAGGGATGTACTGTAATTATCAGGATTATTTTGTTTAGAGTTGGTATAAAAGATTGAGACTGTCTGTGTGGGTTTGCTCTGTTACTGTGGTACATTTACACATGGGAATGTTCAAAATGATCAAACTTAAATAACAGATCTGTTTGACATTCACATGTTACAAATAGTGATTAAACTTGGGTTGAGGTGTATTTTGTTTCAAGTTGTTGGAAAGTTTCATTTTCTCAGAGAAAACACAAGATGATGTCTGAATGTGAGGAAGGAAGTTGGCAAACCGCTAGCTAACTGTTCTTTTAGCCATTGAATTTTAATAAAATGATATGTTAGGTGTTAACAAGACTTCACCTTAAATCTTGTTACATTTAGTCATGTTTATTTGCAACTACAAGATGTTCTTTTAGATGTTTACAGCATATCCTTGATTGAATTCATTTGCCAAAATACCTCAAGTTCAAAAGGGTCAGCAGCCTTTCACTTTCTTTCCTCATTGTCCATGCAACGATTAAAAGGGGCAGGATGCTTTGAAAATTGTGGCACTGCATGGATTAGCTGCTTGAATGTTGTAGAGAAATGAGGAAGAATGTGTTTCATTACATGGGACCTTTCCCTGAGTCTCCAAAGTGTTTCTTGGCAGTAAAAGTTTCATTTGCAATCAATTCATTGTTTTCACTGTGAGACTTTTGTTGATGTGTATATTTGTGAATAAAACATTTCTAAACAAAGCTGTGTTCTGTGTTGGAGTAGGTGGGTACGGACCTCCATTATCAGCAGGTCGAGGGACCCCAACACAACCTCCATCACCTTTCAACGCATTCCTGGTCACAACCCCGGCGGGCAGCTTTGCTGCACCTCAGGGCTACCCCCAGCAGGGCTACAGCGCAGCACCTCAGTTTGGTCAGTAATACAATCACATTCAATCATTTCTCTTTGTAGTGATGTCAGAGCAGCTGCCAGGTACTATAAGATAATTTATTAAATCTAAAGATGATGCTGTGAATTATGTAATTCTGGAGAGTTTCTGTGGACTGGTTTGAAGATAATCAGCTGTGTAGAAATGATTGTTAACTGCCGAAGGTTTGAACTTTGACACTTTCAGACTACAAAAGCCTCTTTTTAAGGTTAACATTCAGCTTTTATTGGGAAAAATTTGTTTAATTGTTTCAGCTATTTGTGAAAATTGAGCACATTTCAGGGCTGAGTGGTCAGGGAGGATCCTCAGTCTTATCAGAGCTGGACAGCATGACTTCAGATACTCAGCAGAACAAGAGCAGTCACCATTTTATCTTGTAGCTGTTCTTTCAAATGACATTGGATGTGAAACTTCAAAGTTTCAAAAACACAAAAGTGTGGTATTTTTTACATTCACTGTGACTAAACACTGAGGTGAAACATTTCCTTTTACATTTGTTGTATTTCACGTTTTATTTTGGGACAACAAAACTGCATCAAGTCCCTGCTATGATAAGGTAAAACTTGAAGTTGATCTGAAATGAGATGATGGTATTACCCTCCAACAGGTTACAGTTTTGCCACACCACAGGCCGACCAGTATGCTCCACAGGTTCCTCCCCCTCCCACCACTCCAGGAACTGCACCTCTGGGCTTTGCCCCCGCCACCACACCAACTCAGGACTTAAGCAAAGCTCCCACTGGACAGCCTGACTTCCCTTATAGCCAGTATGGTAAGAATCGCTTGTGCATCAAGCAGTTTGCTGCCCCTCTCTCTCCCATTTAATTTTTATTCACCCCTCGGCCCTGCCCCATCTCCCTGGATACTTTGTTGGATGCAAATACAGCTCATTGAAGTGCTTTTCTACAGCCCTGACACAAGCAGGAGCTTGGTACCATTAAGCTACACAGCTACACATGCATACATGCTTCTTGCAAACATGAACCCGTCTGGCTCTGCCCTGAAGATGTTGCTCAAGTGTCACCTTATCCAGGAGTCTTCAGCTGTCATTTCTGTCTGTTCCAGCTAGGCTGTGATTGGTTACAGGATGTGTAGGTCTTGGTACCTTGGTAGGTTTGAATTAGATCATCCTGCCTTGTGATGTTTTTTTTTTTTTTTCTGTTGTTTTATTGTTTTTGTTTTTGCATTTTTTATTTCATTTGGAGGAAGTGAACCCTCTCCTACTCACTGTACTAGAAATGTGATTTGATTCAAATATTTCTGCCTTTTTAATTACTCCCTCCTTACACCTTCTCCTCTTCCTCCCTGTTGATGACTTTGCTGGCTTCTTTTCCTGGTCTTGGCACGGCTGCCATTGAAAAGCACCAGCATGACACTAGAAATCATATTTCTGGAATCAGGCATGTTCTTCCACCAAGTTACCTAACTAAAATGTTCAATATGTCCCATAAGTTTATTGTGGCGGGCATTGCATGATCATCTACAAAGTGTGAACTTAATCCTGTGGATGTAATTCAGGTGTTATTTAGGATCCTGGACCAGGCAATATTTTTTTATCATTGTGTGTAGGTCTCACTCTCTGGTGGATGTCGTTTTTGTCCTTTGAGCTTGATTGTTAGTTTAGTCTTTAGATGATTTTGGATTGTGTCCAGGGTGCGTTTTTCCTCCTGGTTCTTTATTAGCTGGATTTAAGTCAGTGTAGAGGGGCTTCAAAATAAAACATTTCTTCAAGACAAGTCCCGTTAAAGATTTGCTTTATTAATTTTGGGGAATTAAAGCTTTAAAAGTGTGGTTTCTCCAGGGATATACAGTAAGTGCATGTTGGATTTAGAGTTTCAGATCAGCCTGAGAACAGAAACGAAGGCTGCAGCTCTTTTTGCTCCAAACCAAAATGAAGCCCCAGATTCTGTGAAAACCAACCAGCCTCTAAGGAAAAGGAACAAGCTTGGTCTTCATTCAACGTTCACTCATTCAGTCACACAGGCACACAGTCAGATAAGAGTCAGATGTTCATTCAGAAGCTACATTCACTTTTTTTGCTGGCTGGTATTTTCGCTCTGACTCGGCTTACAGCTGCTTCACACTGCTGGATCCACATTGAAAGCAACCATGTGATCGCTGTCAGTCATGACAGGCGCCCATCTTGTTCAGTGTTTCCTGCTTGTGCTTATCTCCCATCCGGCTTTTTTCATTTAGTTTTCTGCCTGTTCAGGCACTGAGTCCGATAACCACAGTCTGTAGTAGCAACACTGTCTCAGGGTTTTTTGTGAAATGAGCAGGAAATGTTACCGTGGGCAGAAATCATCAACCTCTTACACTTTTAGTTCATAGATTGGACAAGCTCAGCTCATTTTGAGTTAGGAAAAGATTGAGTAAGATGGATTTCTGTAGATTAGCAGATTAACTCCTTTCATTGCAGGTAACTAAATCCCTTCAGTAATCATAATGATTGTTTTATCGTATTTTTTTTTTAGATAAGAGTGCTCTGTGTCAAATGTGAGTTGGTAAAAAGTCCTTAAATGACCTGACCCCACAGAGGTTGCTTAAATGTAACATTTGTCTACAGCACTAGTCTCCATAATAATGTTTTAGTGGAACTTACGTATACTGCAGCCGCTTGACTTTACATTTATGAAAAACCACATCACAGATTGGAGAATAGTCTTTAATCACAAGGTCATGAGGAAAAAAAATCTACAAAGGACTTTGTGTTAATCTCAACGCGTTTTTCATATCCTTAAATCCTTTATTTTTATCCAAAGCCAACACAATTGCTATCTTATGTTTGCCTCAGTCTTGTAATATTTTTTTTAATAGGAAAACATTTTTTTCTTCACTCGAATTGCACCTCAGCATATCATGCACATTTCACAAACTTCATGAGACCAGGCTGGCATGGTGTAAACTCAGGCGCACTATCAGATAGCTGATACACTCACACTCCATTTTGTTTGACTTCCAGATGAAGCTGAGCAGTGACGCCTCTCCCAGCATAGTGCAGACGCAGAATCTAAGTTTAAACGTATAGCTCTATTGGCTCAAAAGGGGGGAGTTTGTAAAGTAGCAGGCCAGCAGTATCTGGGTTCAGTCAACCTGGTCTCCTCATCTCCCTGATAGGCTTGGGTAACTACCCTCAGGACCCCTCTGCCTACGGACCAACGCGTCCTTCTCACAGTTATGGTCAGGATGAGCAGGGAGGATATAGTGCAGGTAGGTGCCAGCATCGTCTTCTCCAACCACAAAAGTAGCATTTTTTTCAGTACTGTAGTGTTTATAGAGCTGCAACCTGGTTCCTTTCCTCTTTTCTTTTGCTCTGTCTTTCATATTTTGCATGTACATTTTGCATGTACATACAAATTACTGCATCTACTCTTGCATAGTAAAACACAGCCATCAAATGTCTCACAGCTGAGTGGATTTGAGAGAAATTTACATTGAAATTTGGCACTGAGAGCTCCCGGCACGCCAACGTCCTCAGTGGCTGTAGATTTACTATACCAAGACTAACCATGTCCTCCTTTTTTGTCCTCTCTCTCTGTCTGCATCGCTTTGCTGATGATAAAAGGATGATCTAATTGTCAGAAAATTTGTTCATGGTTCAGTTGTCTCTATGCATCAGCAGTCCATTCACCCGTTGTTTCCCCCCCCCCCATTTACTGTCTGCATTATAGCTAAAGGGGTGAGGAAGGAAAGAAGAATTACAGGAAGACACGATGCCAGTAAATTCCCAATTTCTCTCAGATTCTTCTGTCTGGAGGTCCTGTTGGGACCGGTCCCTGTTCTTAAAATTTCTTCTTTTTCCTGTTTGTAAATACCCAAAAGAAAAATGTTGTCCTTTCTAACTTTGCCCCCTTCTTTCTTTCTGTCTTTCTCTCTTCTTGTCCCCCTCTACCAGTTATTTACTATGTCCCTCGTCTAGAGTAGAAGCTGGATGTAACCAGGGCAGGAAGATAACTAAACACCAAACTGTTATTGTTCCAGTCTTAAAGGCCTTATTTTGGCTCATACTGTGGCTGCAGGATTTTGGGTTCTACCAGCCATTTTCCAGCAGATTAGTTTCCTTCCCTGGGAGTCACTTTGGTCCCCTCTTCTGTTTGTGGGGAGATGGTGCCATCCAGTGTCTGAATAGAAGAAGAGTGCACATTGCACTACTAAGAGAACCTTTAGATTACTTAATTTCTTTCCCCAAGCACTTGAACCTTGTTACCCAATAAATTTCAAACAAAACAGCTCATTAGAAGCACTCAGAACGTAAATCGAAGGGAAAAATCCACCACTGAAACCATCATTTTGAAAACCTATGAAAGGTAAAGGTTTGGATTATCACTTCTTTTTTTTAACTATGTGAACTCCTTTTTTTCTTTCACAGTCTTCAACAGAAAAAGATGTATTCCCAGATCCAAATATTGCAGACACTAAAGGGTATATGATTGTTACATAGTTTATTATAACCAATTGCTCCAATTGCTGCAACATAATGGAAATTACAACAAAAGAAAATTTGATGCCAATCATATAAAGGGACTTCTGAAACATCTGTAATTATCGACATCACAAACGTTTGAACAGAGCTGATGACTGGATTCATCTCCTTAGTTGAGGAACTATTTGGTGGATTTTTTCCTTGACGTTAATGTAGTGCAAATCTTGATTATTTCACCTTTACAGCAGTAAGGCTTCTTCTCACCTCTTCAAGATTGAAATCCTCTCCTCTTTCCTGCTTTCCTCTCTCTGTCACCCCTCTCAGGGTACGGGCAGGACCTGACAGCCTTCGGCCACAGCTTCGCAGACCCCAGCCAGCCGACAGCCTCTTATGGGGCCCCAACAGCACAGCCCACCGCAGCCCCCCAGCCTGCCGCCACTGCATTTGGCAGAGGGCAGAACCACAATGTACAGGGCTTCCACCCGTATCGACGCTGACAGCCACCTCTAAGCAGGGCTGCTATGTAAAGTTCAAAAAACAAAAACAAAAAGTTGGGGAAAATGTGTGTTCTTGCTTAAAAGCAAAACTGGAGTTCTGGATTGTTCTACGGGAATGTTGAATGCACAGTTTGTGAAACAGAAACGCTTTTGACAGCGGGGATGCCAGGAAATTCAACAGGGGTGAAGAGAAACCCAATTTTTTATTTTATTTTTTTTTTTGCATAACTTAAGGAACGTTCAGCAGAAAGAAGCTTTTATCCCCCACCCCCCCACCCCATGTTTTATAGTAGAACTTAACTACTTTGCAATAATTTTGATTGTCTGGTCAAACACTAGCACAGAGACTATATGTAAAGAGACTTGCATATAAAATATGTATATTTATGGTGGACACAAATGAAAACAGGGTCTCAAGTTTCCTCAGCTTTAAATTCTAGGGAAAAATGTTTTTATTTTTCATTTGGTGAATTTTGTTTACTTTCTGAGCCTTTAAAGTTTGTTTAAAATGGAGATTATGAATATATATATTATACACAAACTGTGCAATTTTTTAAAAAGAGAATTTTGTACTATAAATGTACACTTTGCTTGTTTTTTTATTTAAAGATGTAGACTTCCCTCAGGTGGCTCTTTTGGGTGCATTTTTTGCACTTGCGCAAAAAGAAAAAAAGGACAAATTATTTCAAAAATAAATGTTTTAAGGATAGTATGTTTGTCGCGGTTGTTTGTATGTGAGGATGTGTTTGAATTCCGTGTTTTGTTTAAAAGGCCTCCAAAACAGTAAAACAGTGAACGTGACTGGTCCTGAAATAATGGAAAAGTAATAGGCAGCTTTCTTGTTGATCTATTTATTATTTTTAGTGTCCTCTCAAACTCTCCCATAAAAGAGGGAGAGACTGAACATAGAGTTGCCCCAGTAACGCAAATGTCAAACTGACCTGCTTTTAATGGGAACATGTTAAAGGTCACATGAGGAACTTTTAAATCAGTTTTGGCTTTGGAGCCCATTGTAGAAAAGATGGTCTCTGTTATAATTTACTTGCTGTTTTTCCCCTATTCGTGTTTAATCATTTCACTAACTGGAAAGCCAACAAGATGAAATCCTTCTTAAAGGTGCTGTGAGGAATATCTGGAATCCCTAGGATGTTTTTCTAGGATGTAGACTCCATTTCCCATGAGCACTATCACCCACTGTTGTAAAGACATGAAGCAATTGAATGGAGGGCAGATTTTCTTTTCAACAGAACTTGTTTGTTCAAGACAACTTTTCACAGGGTGCAAAACGGCAAGGTAATGTATGTATTTATAGTTACGCAGTGCTACTTTTTGAATCGTGAAGAAAAACATAAACATTCATAATTGAAGCCCTTACAGAAGTGCTTAAGTTACAGTTTGTTGACAGTCCGCTTGAAGCTGAAAGACCGGAAACCACACAA
Organism: Thalassoma bifasciatum; assembly: GCA_008086565.1. NCBI lineage: Eukaryota > Metazoa > Chordata > Actinopteri > Labriformes > Labridae > Thalassoma > Thalassoma bifasciatum. The sequence continues at coordinate 276,670 of RPOG01000407.1, read as the reverse complement.
ACACACCAACCCGAAAAACCCATAACCCAGACATTCATGGCATTAAAAATCCTTCAAGTTTGATAATACCACTGCAGTACAACTGCTTTATGTGGGTTTGAATGCACATTCTCACTCAGAACCCATGTAGCTGCTGTTCTTTCTTTTTCTGTATACCAGTCCAGCCCCAATGTCCAGTATTATTACAAGATAAATCCAAGACATCTTTGTTTTTTAGTAGAGAAAAACACAGATGTTGCTTCTCGCGGCCAAACTACCAGTGCAGTATTGTCTTAACCTCTTAAGACCCAGTGTCCAAATTACATTTTGCCTTTCAGACTTATGATACTTAATTTTTTAAAACTTTGACCTACAAGCCAGATATATAGACCTTTGGGTGATATCACAACTTGAAACCAATTTCTGTGAAAAAAAAACAGTGTAGTTATGAACAGTGACACTTATAACTGAAAACTAGTAGCTATCCTATAACACTAAAAAGACCAAGTTTAGTTTTTTATACTTATTAGGCCTTACTTATACCAATTACCAAGGAAAAATAGAAATGCACACAAGAAAAAAAGCTCTCAGGGACTTTGGGTTATAATTGGACCGGCCTGCACTTGTTGAGAAATGTGTGATAAACCCATTCTAATGTTGATAATCTCATTTTAAATTGTGGATTATGAACAAGCCAGTGTATAAAAGTGAAGATATTTCGACACACAGTTTGACTCCTGTGAAGCTAAAAGAGGAATTTATAGACTCAACACTTTGCACTCAAAAGCATTGGGAAAATTCAGTGTCTTAACTAGTGATTCATTTGTCCAAAGCATAAACAGTTCAATAATATTCTGGAGATGGTTTTCAGTTCAAGCTGTGCCACGATGAGAGAGATTTGCAAAAAATAAAATGCAAAAAGCAAAAACTAGTTGATATGCAGCTCTGAAAAAAATTAAGGGACCACTGCAAATTTTCAGAAATCAGCATCTCTACATATATGACAGTCATTCTATTGCAGTGACTGTTGAATTCCAACATAATCACACCTGTTTCTACCTGTTTTCACCTAAGAAGGTACTGATGAGGTCATCACCTGAAACAAATCTTATTTCACAAGGAAATGTATAAAAACCATTGCTGTGGTCATCACTCTCCTCTGTGAAAGACTGGAGGAGAACAAAATTGGGGTTATTCTACCAAATATTGATTTCTGAATACTTCCTAATTTAAACATTAGGAATGTGTGGTTTAAAATTGAATATGAACTTGTTTTTTTTGCATTATTTGAAGTCTGAAAACAGTGGGCTTTTTTTTTTGTATTTTGACCATTTTTAATTTTCTGCAAATAAATGCTCTCAATGACAATATTTGGAATTTGGGAGTAATGTTGTCAGGAGTTTATATAATAAAACAAAAATGTTCATTTTACTCAAAACAAATACCTATAAATGGCAAAATCAGAGAAACTGAAAAATTTGCAGTGGTTTCCAGAGCTGTATTTTCTTATTTAAATTATTATTTTAATTAAACTTCAGCTGATTTTTTTGAACTATTAAGACAATTTGAAACTACACAGAAAAAATAAAATAAAAACAGTTTTGTCACTTTGAATGGTTTCCGGTTCAAAGGTTGTTGCTTTGGGACATTTTATTCTGAACTCCTCTGTTTCCGCGTAGTTAGCGCATTAGCATCGAGCTCCTGTTCCCTGGAAACAAGTTGACTTCTGTGAATTTATTTCAGCTTCTATCGTCATTTTCCTTCCTGGCGTTTCTTCGTCAAAAAAGCGAAAAACCGTCACTGTTTTTAGGACCAAGCGCGTAAGTCTGAAATGTGTCTTTAATGTTTTTATTTCCTTAAAAGTGAAATTTCCTCAGACTGACGGAAGTTCCTGTTTGATGGGAGGCTAACCAGTTAGCTCCAACGACACAGCAGAAAAAAGAGGCTGACATTTAATTTAATTAATGTGAAAACAGAATTATTCCAGTTCGATGACACTCTGGGACCTATAATATCTGTGTTTACTGAAGCTGAATGCTTCATTATTTCATGTCAGAAACGAAACAGAAAGTATTTGTCGCATGATGTGGATTTTTACCTCAAAGCTCTGAGACTATGAAGACAGGTTTCATACACATCCTTAAAAAGTCTTACAATCAGTAAAATTTTATATTATGTTCTAAAATATATCACTTAAAAGTCTTGAATTTGTCAGGGCAGGATTTCTTCATGTTTTATTATTTTATTTTATTTTATGTTTTTTTGACAGGACTTTTTGAGGAGATGTAGAGTGGATACTGTCTTACAAGCTGCTGCTATAGATTATCTGCACCCTAGTTAATTAGTCTGTGACTATGGGTCACTGTTTACATCCAGCCATTAGCCAAAGAGCACTAAGGATCACTTTATGTTCATTAATCTGACAAAAAATAAACTTGAATGGGTCTCATTAAGTGACATTAATGCTAAGATTTGGTTGTAATACAGCAGGATCCCCTAAACATTGACTACATTTATGTGTTTTTGGTCCCAAATTTCATTCATAATGGCATTAAAATTGTCTTAAAAAGCTTTAAATTTGACTTGCCAGAACCTGCAGGTTCATCCTGGAGGATGAAGCCAAAAAATGTCTGTAAAATATGTTTTTTTTTTAACGCCACAGAGTAGGTTTTCTCAGCCTCTACTTTGCTTATTCAGTCATATTTGGTGAATCATCATTACATGATTCAGTGAGTTTGCTGATGAAACATATAGATCCACATAATATGAGTAGTTAAAACTAACTTAAACCTGCTTTCTGTACATTAAAATGTTGCTATATGTGTTATACAGCTGGAAACAGATAGTAGAAAACCACAGCACCACAGGAAACAAGTGATTTTTTAATAGATTTTCAGCCTGGATGTGTTTTAAGGAAGTCTTTCTTCTCCTTTAGTTCAACTGCTGTTTAATCAAAATAGTCTTTGTCACAAGATCCACATCGTCACAAAATGCTGTACCTCAGCAGTCAAAGAAACATTTCTGAATCATTTTTTCGTCCATACTGTAAAAACTTTTCAGTGTAAAACTACAGCAATGAACTGGTGAACAGTCTTGTACAAAATACTTGAAAACAATACTTGAGTAAAAGTGCAAGTATCTTACCAGGAAGTTACTTTAGTAGAAATTTAAGTCACCTTTTAGATTAGATCATTACTTGAGTAAAAATCTTGAAGTACCCAATATTTAGTGTACTGAAGTATCAAAGTGATTTCCTGTTATAAAATATACTCAAGTATTAGAAGTAGTTTTTAGTAGTAGCAGTCTTTTTTTAAAAAGCGAGCAGTTACAGTTTTGATTACAGAAATTATCGTATACGGCTTCCTTACAGTAAAATCATAATATCCAGGCACGGGAAGAAGAGGCTTGAACTTCATCAATATTGAAAGTTAAACATCTGCCGTAATGATGACCATCTCTTTCTCTTTTTTAACCTCTCTGTGTGTTACATGGACAGATTGCACATGTCTTTCAGCTGGCACAAAATGTCAAAGTGTAAACTGTCAAAAATACCTTTAGCTTTCCTTCCTCGATTCATGGTTGACTCAACCCAAGTCCTTCAGTATTTGAGTTTTTGTTCCTTAATATCTCTGATAACACACTGAAGGGAAATGCTGCAGTGGTTGAACTTCAGTGGAATTTGCACTTCATTGAGGCTCCTGGGAACAGAGCAGCCTTTAGTGTCCCGGTCTCAGTAAAATGTGGAGTATCGGTGTAACATTTGCCACAGTAATGACACAGGCGCTGGATGTCAGCGTGATGCGGCTGAGTCACTCTTAGATAGACTCCATATCAGGAATACACAGCTGAAAGTGCGGCGATGGTCGCCGAGCAGCTTTTTCGATGAAGCAGAGCCGAGACGACTGCCCTGGACTGAGCTGTCACCTCAGTAAACGCTTCTCCGTCTATCGCACCTTTGCTCAGCGTAAAGATTAATCAAAGTTTTATATGTTTTTATCACTTGATTGTCAGAGTAGGACATGAGTTTTGTTTTAGCTGAAATGAAATGTCAGCCTGTGCCACTGTGAGTACTCATGTGTTCACCCGGTCTCCTCACAGGGTGTCAGGTCTGGTCCAGGGTTGTCGAACAGTTCATGTACAGAGTAAAGAGGCTGAAAATTGAAGACAAAACAGAAGACGGCCAGAAAAGGTGCGTATCCTCTCACTACTGCCTGATCCATGTGGTTTTAGTTTTATTATTTAGAGATGAGTACCTTGCTTGCTGGTCTTAAAAATTTTGAGTCTTGGTTTTATGGAATCAGCTGCAGAGAAGGAGAAAAATATTTCCTGGGATTTTATTGCTTAACCCCTCAGATCTCATCTTATTCTGGACTTTATACCACACTATGTTTCAAAGCTTATCAGTGTAGAACCATAATGTCAAAATTGATCAGTGACACCTCATTTGAAAGATTGAAACCTGTAGTTTCAGAAAATGTCATGTTTTAATATGTGGCTAAAGCCCACTCTAGGATAAATGCAGCTGAAACCCTTTTTTCCCTATTCTTTTTTTAATAACCATTTTTGAAAATCATTATCTTTAAGATGCTTCATGCCAGTCGTAAGGCATTCATCACATCACTTTTACAGCTTCATCTACATCTCTGTGTAATTTTAGTTTTCGAGGTAAAACCTCGAGACTTTGTGCAAACAATACCAGCTTTGTAGGTGCTGAGTGTCCTCTTTTTAGTCGACTTCACTCTCTCTGTGGAAAGGTTTGCTAAAAATCATAAAATTGTAGTTCCCAGTCACGGATTGTATCTGTTCTGTTTGCACACTTCAATGTGAATGAAGATGCACAGCAATAATTTGGTCTTATCAATGATCTAAATGGCTGCAGCTGATTTTGTGTGAACCTTTAGGGGGTTGGCCACTGCGCGCTATTAGCCAGTCAAGCAGGGAGTACTGGTTGGCTATCACAAGCTGTCCTGGGACGATAACTCCAAAGAATACAATAGGGTCACTTTGATCTTACAGCTAGAAATCCAAGAAAATCAAACGCACCCATCTTTGCCAGATTCCCATTGAGGAGGAAAGGTTGTAAGACTGTGAAGCTGCTGTTATTTATGAGGATGAACAAACAGACAAACAATGAACTTTAGAGGAGAAATTTTTGGTCAAGTACATCTAGCTTTTAGTGGCTGTAATGTGAAGAATCTATGCTTTTCAATGTTTGACGAAGGCGTTACTGTTTATACTTTGAAGACGTCATATGAATGGTGAATGGTGAGGCATTAGAGGTTAACTCTAAGTTTTGTCTGATTTACATTCAGTTTGACTGGAGATCTGATCGGTTTGATTCTGTGTCCACAGGGTCAGGGACACACTGGCAGGGATGATGGGGGTGGACGAGCTGTCGGACAGCACAGAGGTGGTGGAGATGGAGGACGTGAATCCCACACAGTTCCAGGTGGAGAAGCACACATGGGACGCCCTGAGGAAGATTATTCACAACAGCCGCAAGAACACAGGCGTGGTCATCAACAAGGCACCGCATGACTTCCAGTTCATCCAGAAGGACGCTGACAGCCCTCACTCCCATCGGATCTACTACCTCGGTGAGCTGAGGGCACGGAGGCCCAGAACAGGCGTATAAAAACATTGTTTCCTAGACAGGGCTTAAAATTGAAACAGTCTTTGTGCTAAGTGTAATTTTCAGGAATACATGTCAAAAATGATTTAAACTCAGCTCCCAGAAAGCCTTTTTGGTGAGCACTGACTTGTGTGCCTGCAGATTCAGCTGCTTCCTCTCACTGGCTTTGAGAGGTAGCATGGCTCTGTGAATAATCTGTGGATACAGCTGGTGAGTCAGAGTTGCCAGCTTGCGACTGTTTTCAGAGTCTTTTGATGTCCAAACAGCTGCAGTGGATGTATTCAGTGTGTAATGGAGAAAACATCAAACCATTTTGATTTTTTTCTTCTTGCTTGATTCCATATTTTTCTGCTGCAGCTGTAGTGCACAAAATTTCTGCTAAATAACTTCACATCTTTCCTGCTTCAAGTGGGCAGAATTTTACATAATCAAGAATTTTGATGTTGTTGCCTCAGTTGGTCTGACAAGTTGATACTAACTCCCCTTGATGTGACATTTGAGGTTACAACCACGAGGGTCTTAATTAACGTTTATTTGGTGTCCCCTTAAGCCGTAAGCAGTACAGCAAATGTAATTTTAGCTTCACCTCAGCAGCTGTTGAACAATATTAGCAAATCCTACTAAGAAGTATTAAGCTGCTGCACAAACAAGTGAGTTGAAGAGCGATGGTGTTGTGCAAGCAACCGTCGACCTTTCTTCTAGATCTTTGGGGAATAAGTCTTTTACAATGAGCTACTAGCGTTTTTTTCTCTTTCCTGCATGTAAAACTACAAAAGCTGAAGATTTTATCAGAGAGCCGATCTGCTAAATCAGACCTTTGTTAGTTCAGTCAGCATTGGATAAATTGTGACCTAATATTCAGCTACTCAGGTAAAAATCCTGAGATTATGATTTAATATTTCATCATCATTCAAAAGGTCCAACTTGAGGCCACATTTTGCAGTCATTGTGAAAAGTACAAACGGTTTTTGCTGAGTTCTTTGATATGTCTAACTTGGGATTTTACAGGTTTGTTTTTGATCAGATGTTGATCTGATGGTGTTGATTCTATCCACAATCAGTGTAAAACTTTTCTTGGGTACATGCAGATGACCAGAAATTTCAGGAATATTTGGAGCTACGTTACTATTTAATCTCACCTGCTCTGTTCTCTCTGTTCTCTCCGGCCTGACAGGAATGCCTTACTCTAGCAGGGAAAACGCTTTACTCTACTCAGACATTCCCAAGAAGATACGCAAAGATGCTTTGTTTGTTCTGTCATGGAAACCAATGCTGGATCACTTTCAGGTGAGAAGGATTCTCTTTCTTCTTGCTTCACTCTGGTGTTTGACATTTTAATATCCTCATTAAACTCGCTCTGTGTCCACCTCTGACTTCAGGCCAGCCCTCACCACGGGTCCATCTCACGGGAGGAGGAGCTGCTGCGAGAGAGGAAACGTCTCGGAGTCACCGGCATCACCTCCTATGACTACCACCAACCCAGCGGGCTCTTTCTGTTTCAGGCCAACAGCAGCCTGTACTACTGCCGTGATGGTGGAAACAAAAGTTTTAATGTAAGTTTGAGGGCAGCTGAGTTAGATCAAGAGGTTCTGTTCAGTGTTAACATGAAGTTTAAAGCCCCGTTTCCACGGAGCCGTCCAGTATGGATCGATACAGTTTGGCAGTTTGGACCCTTCTGGGGTCGGATCAGTGTGTCTGTCGCCCGACAAAAGGGTACCATAAAGCAGGACAGCAGGGGGTGGTATCCTGAGGACCTGTTCTGGTTTTAGTCAAAGGAAACGCCACAAAATGAGTGGCATACTAACACACTGAACTGAACTGCTTGGTGGAAACAAGGCTTTGGTGATCAGGTACCATTCAACAGCCCTAAGTTCCTGATTACCAATTGAACATTTTGGGTCTATTGCAACTGTTAGGTATAAAATGTAGATGTAACTACATACAAAAGAATATGGATTATTAGCTAAATTAATTCTGACTTATGAAAGGATGGTATATTAATAAGGAGAGTACAGAGCTGCATAAATCTTGTTACAGTGGGTGACTAACCAAGGCGACATCTTTCATCACAACAGCATCAAAGTAGTAGCTAAACAGTAAACTCAACATTATAATTTTCCAACAGGTCAGACCCTGATGAAAATCTTATTCTCCTTCTCCTTAAAATGGCCTTAAATCCAAAGGTGGGTTATTTTTGGAGCCACTGTGGCTCAAGGGTGGAAACAGTGTCTGCTCCTGAAGTGTCCTTGGGCAAGACACTCAACCCACACAGTCCATTCACCATTTACTGTTTGTGAGACAAAATTTACCTCTATGCTTTTATACTAAAAAAAAAATGGTTTAAGTGTTCCAATAAGAAAATGGATAATTGCATGATAAGTGAGTAATAGCCTGCAATTCTGGGATACAGAGTAGAAAGTACAAGTCCTACATTTGTTGACTTACTGAAATAGTTTTGAGTATGATCTGGTAATATTGTGTATTTACTTCCATCACCGGTGAGCTTTATTGAAAGCTTGTACCTTTTTCTTTAGACTGATTCGTACCTTTCACTGGAGGATGTGATGGTTGATTTCGTAAGACAGTTAAAGTTGCTGATCTGTGGGAGGCAGGTAAACATCAGCTAATGAAGGTGACAATAGCTTGATAATGTTAATAATCATAGCTAATAACACTGTCAGTTGAAGTAACAGTAGCCAATGATATTTGTAGTTTTAATAACAGAAACTTGTAGTTTAATCTGTAGCATTAGTTCTAATCTGACTCCATCTCGCTGCCATTAGATTTAGTCTGACAGCTACAACAACAATAAATCTTGTAACGCAGATAATGTGACGAATTCTACATAAATCAACACTTCCTGACTTAATATACCCAGGATGCATTGAGGACAGAGAAGATGGCCTCAGGCACATTTGTCAACATGAATTTCAGGAGATGACGCTCTTCTCCTCCTCCCAAGGTTTAATTTGTGATTTTTTTGTAAAGCCTAATGAAGAAAACAGGACTTTGTGTCTATTATTATTCTCAATGGTAAATTGGGATCTGATCTGAAGTGGTCACTGTAGAAGCATTTAGTGGTCATGATTTGACTGAGACCAGTTCTGATCTCCCCGACAATCACTTTTTGATGCTTTTGTTCTCCGTATTTCTTCTTTGTATAGATTATATTGTTCAAGCTGAACTCCTGCAGCTCTAACCTCAGATGTCCTCTGTCTCCTCTTGTGTTTGCACAGACGTCTCCTATGGAGCCTGTTGAGATCAAGAGCCAGAGTTCAGGCACACGTATGGACCCCAAGATCTGCCCCGCTGACCCAAACTTTGTTGGCTTCATCAACAACAATGACATCTGGGTGACCAGCATAGAGACGGGCGAAGAGAGAAGACTCACATTCTGTCATAAAGGTCAGGACTGGGACAACCAGACTCTTAACTGAAGCTTTTTCATCTTCTAGGGTTTTTATATTCTTTACTCTTTTTGCTTTAGGGATTGATAACCCCAAAGATGACCCCAAATCTGCGGGTGTAGCTACTTTTGTCACACAAGAAGAATTTGACCGCTTCACTGGATACTGGTGGTCGCCTGTTGCTAGAGAAGGTGACTAATACAGAGACACGCAGTAACACTCATTATTACCATTGTCATATTTCAAGCAGATTTCTAATTTTCTAATTCACAGCAATCAGTTGCATTCATAAAATGTATTTGTATTAAATTACTTTCAGAATTAATCTGCTTTCTGATGGACACAGAGAATTCAAAGCAACAATAAATTTACTGTGCGGTTCCACTGTGAGCTCAGACTGACTGGTTGTACTGGTTTTACTCTCTGGTTGTAGAATCAGATGGTGGTAAAACTCTGCAGATTCTGTACGAGGAAGTAGACGAGTCTGAGGTGGAGATCATTCATGTTCCATCTCCAGCTCTGGAGGAGCGCAAGACCGACATCTACAGATACCCACGTGCAGGTGCACATTTTAGTCCTTTATTTACTGTTGAAATTTTTGGTGTGTGTGTTGTTGTGCTTGTTCATGCATTTATTTTGCAGTACTACACATCATCTGTGTGGAAATATAACCAATTTTTGAAGTCTGTGCTTAAGATTTATGTTGGTGACAGCACAGTCAGTTTCTTACTCTGTTTGTTTGGGTACCTATCAATAAAACTCCCATATGATTATGATCATACATTATAATTGCAAATGAACATGGTCTAAATCTAGATGAGAATGAAATATGTGAAAAGTAAACTACTGCAGTAAAGGTTTTTGCTTTAGGAACTTTTATTAACCTGTATTTCAATGTAATTTCCAAATCTGATGAGCTTGGTAATGAGCCTTTTCTCTTTAATGAATCCATCCTGTCAAATTGAAGTAAAAGCATTTTAGAGCTCCCCCTTGTGGCAATAAGAAGTATTAGGATTTGCAACCAGCTTGGTCACAGTTGCCTAAATTAGTTATGACTTTAAAGAGGGGTATTGTGCTTTTTTAGGCAATATGCATCAACTGTGGTAGCACTGTAGTAGCTTTACATGCTTCATAGCTTAAATGATGGTGTTTTAAAAAGCTTTTTTCAGTCTTTGTAGCTCTTTGTTTTGGCTTGTGAAATAAATGTGAAGGTATTGTTTTTATTAGAACAGGCAATTGTGAGCAGTTGTCAACTCTTGGTTTCTACTGCAAATGTTTTGATATAATACATTTGTCCCTATTCATTATAAACATCCAGCATTGTTACTTTAGACATTCAAAGATGTTTTATAAATTATACTCTAAATGGCTGTTTCTTAGTCAGTTTGATAATTAGCACAACAGGCATTTTAAGGCAAACAGCCACTGGAGCAAAGCTACACATGAATTGCTTAATACATGTTTTGCTTGATCAAGTGGGAAAGATAATGTTATGGAAGACCTGCACTATAACTGCAAAGCAAAACAAAAAAAGATATCTAATGTGTGTTTTTCTTTTGGTATGTAACCCCCATTTTTGTATTCAGGCAGCAAGAATCCTGAAATCTCTCTCAAAATAGCAGAAATCAGAACAGACAATCTTGGCAAAGTGAGTGCCTGCTCAGTACCTTAAAACCTATCAGTCTTACATAAAGTTTCACAGAAAGGTTTTGAATGACAGACTGGTTCATTTTCTCCCACAGATCATTAGCACACTGGAAAAAGTGTTGCCCGTTTCCTTTACCAGTTTGTTCCCTGATGCTGAATACATCACCAGAGCTGGATGGACCAAAGACGGACGATAGTAAGTTATTTTCTCAAAAAGAGAGAATACACAGTAGTAAAACCACCCACAGCATTTTCACCTCACTTCAGAAGCTCAAACAAAACAAAAAAAAAATTGATTTTCCTTTTTCAAAGTGGAATCTATTCCTAAAACACTCACATCTCTCACACCTCTTCCTCTTATTTTGCCAGTGTGTGGGTTGTGATGATGAATCGACGGCAGCAGCACCTCCAGTTGGCCCTGCTCCCTCCAGCGCTCTTTATCCCTGCACATCAGGATGAGGCCAGCAGGCAGGAGAGTCTGAAGGCTTTGGGAGACACCGTCCATCCTTTCATCATTTACCAGGAGACCAGTGACATCTGGATAAATGTGAGGCCTAGATCTAAGAATTGACTTTATCTCCTGTTTGTTTTAGTTTGTGTTGTTTTGTCACTGCTGGAAAAATCATCATGGCAGTCTGTTTGTCTCTCAGGTCCATGACATCTTTTATCCATTTGTCCAAACCAGTGATGATGAGATCACCTTCATCATAGTGAATGAATCAAAAACAGGTTTCTGTCACCTGTATAAAATCACATCAGTGTTGCAGCGAGGATCCTATGACTGGGCCAAAGGCTACACACACTCTGAAGGTAACAACAGGACTATGAAACACTCACATTTTACTCATTTTACTTTATTGCATCTTGGTGAACAAACCCTCAAAGGGGATGTAAGAACGATCCAGAAAAGACAGTGTTTTTCTAATACTAGGACTCCATTTCCCACAAGCACTTGCACCCACTGTTGTGAGAACTTGATTCTTGCCAATGCGTGTTTGTTTTGAAGCACATGAGCAGATATTTTAACACTACTTAATGGATACAAAGCAACAAGGCAATGGCTACGTGGCGCTAATGTTTGAAATGTAATGATTGGTAAACTTTGTAGACTCAGTTTGTACCATAGTTTGATAACTATATTTGACAACTCACAGCCCAGTGCTCTGAGACATGTGAATACTTTATAATGTTAGCGAATCCGAGTTATCCGAGTTAACCAGTGCTCATCTACCAACTTCAACCTCACCAAGCAGGGCAAACATAGCCTGGTTCTTCATTTTATTGATTAACTGTCAGGTTTGAACATATCAATACACTATAACTGCTGCATGTGGGTTGGGATGAACATTATCATGCAGTTTAACCTGTGTTCTAGCCTTTAGCCTGTGCTCTATCACTCTCCTGTTCAGCTTCTTTTATGCTCTTCTGTCCTCTTTTCTTTTGGACGGTCCCGCTTCTGTTTCCACCGTTACTTCAAAATTAATCCAAAAAATCAGAGAAAATTAAAGATCTCTCTTCTTCCTGCCAAACTTAGAGGTGTCACGTGGATTAAGTCCTATAAATCAATCCTGCCTGACCTGACCAAGAAGCTAAAAAATATTATTTAGAAATAACCTAATCCAGCGCGGGTAATCTCATTTTGAGTTGTGGATTCAGATCAAGGGTAAAACTGGATATGAGACTTTTTCAAAATCCCTTAGAAAGTCCTCACAGGAACTTTAGTTACCTTATCAAAGTGAGTTAGTCAATCTGTTAATTTATCAACCTTGTTTATTCTGCTCTTACCAGATGATTTCAAGTGTGCAGTCAAAGAGGAGGTGACAATAACCAGCGGGGATTGGGAGGTGCTGGCTAATCACGGAGCAAAGGTAAAACGCATGTAAATTCCAGATTTAACGTGTTTTCAGAGCTTCACTAATTAACAGAACCATAAGAATTATAGCCACATGCAAAATTTCACATAACACAACAGCAATTAACTGAAACTGTGATGTACTGTCATATTTTCGGTACAATAAAGGATTGAACTTTTTTAAAACAATAAATAAACAACTACAAACAAAACTTAAGTGGAGAAGTAAAAGATAGAAATTTATGTACAGAACCTGCATTGGCACCACTTTTGGTTTTCATTTGTGTGTCCAAACAAAATATATCATAGTTTTGTGTTTCTTCTCTGTTGTCTTTTCAGCGTTTGTCCACTCCCCAGATTTGGGTGGACGAGTCAGCAAAGCTGGTTTATTTCCAGGGAACCAAAGACTCTCCTCTTGAACATCACCTCTATGTTGTCAGCTACGACTCACCGGGCGAAATAGTCAGACTCACCAAACCTGGCTTCTCCCACAGCTGTTCAGTGAGCCAGGTATCATGAGCCGCACACATAAACACATGCTGGCAGGGTATGCATTTTCTTCATGAGGCATTAAAGCTGTTTTCTGTTCTCTCTCCTCTCTTTATTACTTGCAACTTATGAAACATGATTTGATTTTCTTTGTACTTTTATTTATTTATTATTTTCTACATGACCAATGCTAACAGTCATAACTGTTTTTTTACTTTTGCTCTCTCTGTTATAGTATCACCAGTACGTCACTTTGCTGTTCTCTGCCTTTATGATAAACAAACTCCTTTTACAAAACTGAATTATAATCCAGGAGTCCCCTTTGGAAACGGAATACTGGCTTTTGATTCGAAGACATAAGACTAATTAAATGTAGTCAGGTTTGAAGTCTGAATTCAAGTAAATTAACTTTTTCTTCGTTGAAACGAAAGAAGAATTGAAAATTTTAAACACCTGTTAAGAGGTTCATCCACATAATATTTGTGACTGATAAACAACCCTGGGTTTTTTCTTCCGCAGAACTTTGACATGTTCATCAGCCACTACAGCAGTTTGACCACGTCGCCCTGCGTGCACATCTACAAGCTCAACGACACAGACGGAGACCCGCTGCACAAAGAGCCGCAGTTCTGGGCGAGCATGATGGAGGCCACAAGTACTGAAAACAGTTTGTTTTTCCCAGATGAAATTTAGTGAAGCGATCATGACCGTTCATTTTCTTTAGCTTAATCCAAAATTAAAGTCAGAATTTAGGAGTAGTGGAGTTTTTATTAATGTGTTTTATTTGGTTTTGTGTTTGTTTGTTTCAGGTTTCCACTACGACCGCGTGCCTCCAGAGATCTTCAGCTTCACAGCGAAGTCAGGGTTCGAGCTGTACGGTATGTTATACAAGCCGCACAACCTGGTCCCCGGCAGGAAACACCCCACTGTCGTCTTTGTGTACGGTGGCCCGCAGGTTCAGTCTTCCCTTCTATCACAGCACCTTGTTGTGTCTTTGGATTAAATGATGAAGATATTAGCAAGAATTTTCCCCTCACAGGTTCAGTTGGTGAACAACTCTTATAAAGGCCTGAAGTACCTGCGTCTGAGCACGCTGGCGTCTCTGGGCTACGCTGTGCTGATTATCGATGGGCGGGGCTCCTGTCAACGGGGGTTAAAGTTTGAGGGAGCGGTGAAGGACAGAATGGTAGTCACCACATTAACAGACTTAGAGAGCGTTTGTTTTATTGACATGTGACACATTTACTGAGAATCACATTCATTTGTTGTTGTTTTGAGTCAACACAGTTTCCTCTGCTCAGGGTAAAGCGGAAATTGAAGACCAGGTGGAGGGTTTGCACTACATAGCTGACAAATATAAGTTTGTGGACTTGAGTCGAGTCGCCATCCACGGTTGGTCGTACGGAGGCTTCCTCTCTCTAATGGGCCTCATCCACAAACCTGACATCTTTAAGGTAAAGAAAAAACACTTTTCATCTCTAAATTTCATCTGTTGTTGAGCCAATGCTAAAAAACAAAGAGGTAAAACACAAAACAACCTTTAAATAAGAAATTACAGCAAGATGAAGGTTCATCTTTTCTTTATTTCAGCAGGGATTCTGTTGTTAATTTGCTGGTTTCAGTTTGTTGTTGTTCTCATAGACCAACTTTTGAGCTGGTTTTAAAAAATGCTCCTGTGAAAAAAATCTCACATTTTTATCTCTCAGTGTTGCGCACTATAACATATTTTCTGCTTTTTCAATTAATATTTTGAGCTGAAGAAATATAAAACGCTTTATTTGACATCCTGAGTTTTTCTTTTCCTTTCAGGTTGCGATTGCTGGAGCTCCTGTGACGTTGTGGATGGCCTATGACACGGGCTACACGGAGCGATATTTGGACACACCTGAAAAAAATCAGAAGGGATACGAAGCTTGTTCTGTAGCCCTGCATGTTGACAAACTCCCCAATGAGTGAGAGACGTCATTTTAAATACACAATTTCAAGTTAATGATTCATGTATTTTGAATTTTATTTTAATCTTTGTATCTCAGGCCTAACAGGTTGCTGATCCTTCATGGCTTTCTGGACGAGAATGTGCACTTTTTCCACACAAACATCTTGGTGTCTCAGCTGATCCGGGCGGGAAAGCCGTACAGCCTGCAGGTTGGTCATTCACACATGGACCAGAGCTCATTTACCAATGAGTCATTCATACTTACTTCACATGTTTTAATTTGTCTTGAGGTTTTCAGAGCAAAGACTTTACCTTATTTATTTTATCTTTCTCTTTTTTTTAGGTTTATCCCAACGAGCGACACAGTATTCGATGTCCAGAGTCTGGAGAACATTATGAGATTACGTTGCTGCATTTCCTCCAGGAAAACCTCTGATAAGCCTTCCTACACACTGAGCCTTTCCCTTCTCTCTGCTCAGCTCTTATTCTGTTTCCCTGGTTAATCTTAACATGCATCACTTTTCCTCTCACTTGATTTTATGACCTGTTTAACTCAAGCTATGCCAAACCTCATCACACCTGAAGTGCTGTTCATTAAGTTTCCAAAGCATTTTAGCAGTGATGAATCATTCAAGCAGTTATAGATCACATTGTAATCAAACAACAGTAAATTAAATCATCACTGGTATAAGTCTTTTAGTTTCCTCACTGTTTTGACAGTGGAGAGAATCTGCTACATGTTTTCATTCCTGAAACAAACAGGGGGCGCCACAGAGTTGGAGCTCTCTGATGCTGTGGGGATAAAAGAACTTGACCAACACAGTGATAACGTTGGCGAAGTTTAAGAAGCAAGAGAAGATGTGGACCTGCCGCGCCCTGGAGACTCTCCGCTCTGTCGTATTATTCCTATTCGGCCCTCACATTGCTTTTCTGGGACCTGACTGATGAAGCGTTTCATCGTGTTTCTATCCGTCAAAAAGCAACAACGAAAAACACTGGAGTTAAAATCATAACTAAGAAACTCGGTTAGAACAAACAAGCAAACTCTTCAACATTTATATATTGTCTCTTGTGCAATCATGAATGACTTTTTATGTGCTGTGCTACTCCTAAGTGTACCTATAAGAAAAGAAACATGCCATATTTTTTATCAAAACATATTTCTATGGATTCTTATGCGTTCTTAAAGAGAAGAAATATGTAGCGACCTGTTGTGTGTCACTCGCTCGCTTGCTTTAATTTTCCGTGAAGCTTCTTTTTCTGCTGCTGATGCCTTTTTGCACGCGTAACATATTTGCCTTGGTGCCAACAAATGAAGCGGTGTCTTGATGTATTACACAGCTGTTGGCGGTCTGAGGTGCCTTGTGAGAGTGTGAGAGTGCTCGCTCATAAAGCTGATATCAGGGAACCTGTCCGAGGACCTACAAAGATAAAATGCCTTGTTACCTGTGTGTCTGATGAGCTCCCATCACCTGTACATGGTCTGATGTATCTCACATGTGGAAGAAATAAACAGACGTGAATTTTCTCTTTTAACTGTGTAAAGATGTATTGGATTTATTTCTTACCTCTGAATTCTACACGCAACACTCCATTATGACCAAGCAAAACTGTTTCTTTTTTCGAAAATATTGCAAATTAATTAAAAAATAAAACACTTACTGGCGTGCCAGGCTTTCAGTGTTACACCTAGAAAGACTAGAGGCCGTAACAAGGTATTGTTGTAGAATTTTGAAAATAGAAAAATAATTTGATACATTTTTATGTATGGCATAAAACAACAACAACAAAATGTTGAAGAAATTAAGGGGTTTGAATCTTTTTTAGATGCACCATAAGTAGCAGTTGTATTATCCCAATTATTATCATTATTATTGTTACCATCATTATTATTATTAATATAATTAGTACTATAGTTAGTGTTGTGGGCTGGCTTTGACTTTACAATTTGATGCTTAGAATGGAGAAAGTAGCTGAAAAATAACTTGAAATTCTCCCATAACCAACTATATTAAAGAGCTTTTCATCTGAAGAGAAACTAAATATTGCTTATTTATTGAGTTCAATTAATATCTGCATTTTCAGTATCATTTCTGAACAGCAGAGGGCAGCATTTTGTTCCAAACAAATCCTGAACAATCACTTACAACCATAAAACCCAGGAAGTATTGAACTAACACTGTGGTGTATGATGAATAATTTCTTTGAGCTTACAAAGAGCCTTTAATCTAATCAGTCAAACTTCATGCAGTCTTCTAACCGGGGTGGAAACACCAAATAAAATAATAACTCAACTTCAGAGATAGAGGATGTGCAATATTACATTTGTTCTTTATTAATCAGAGTCTGCACATCCTTAAAAAGTCTTAAATTCATGTATCAACAATTAAGGCCTTAAAATGTCTTAAATGTATTAAAAATGTTTTATGCTGGTCTCAATTTAATGTTAATGATGATTGATGATATAAGGAGAACTACCCTATTAAAGCATGTTGTTTCATAAGACTCTTGTAGCAGGGATTAACTTTTGGAAAAATGATTTTGATCAAATGAGCAGTCAGCTTTTCTCTTTATTCACTTTATCTCTCTTTATTCACTCTTTATTCTAATAGAGAAGAAGAAAAGTTATCAGGTTAGCTTCATGCAAAATTCAATAACTCTTATTGTAAGCCAATTTAAAGTCTGATATTTGGTATATGGAGACTTGTCATGTATTAGAGCAGAGAGGAATGAAAACTCAGAGTTAAGATTCACAAACCTCCATCAGACCTCTCACAATGTTGAGTACTAAGTGTCTAATGATGTAATGAAAACAAATTTTGATATGTTCTTGTGTTGTCATTGTGGTTGCGAAGTGTTGAAATAAAAAGAGTAAAAAAATCAGGGGTCATAAAATATTTAGAGCTTTATTTCATCCACTTTGTAGCATGAAATATAAAACATTGTTTAATGTGCACCTGTTAGAATGAATACACTATATTAAAATAATTAAAACCAGACATCAGCATTAGAAGTGAAACCCTTACAAAGGGGAAACATTTACACCTGTCAATATGACAGAAACGTCCTCTGAGACAATGACTTATACATAGCATAGAGATAAACGAGGATCCAGGGATCAGGAATGTGCTTTTTAAAGATCACGTCAGTCATTTCAGTCCTTTGATTATTTGGTTTTCTTCTCTTTGTCCTTTTAGAGAGTGATCGGTTCAGGGGTTTGTTGGAGCAGGTGCGATCTTGAGCACAGTTGTCTTCACAGAGGTGTTTGGTCCCTTTGAGGACGTCCAGAACATCCCTCGTCTCCTGGACTGATGGTGTCTGAGCATGTTCGGCCTCCTGGGATATTTGCCGTTGAGGTTTGACTCCCCACAGCTGCTGAACCACCAGCCACCTGTCAAACAGAATGAATTTCATTATTATCTCGTTCAGGTTGTCATTCTATTTCCATACTTAAAGGAAGCTTCTGCTCGTGTGTGTTTGGGTGAAGGTGCAGCAGTTTTACCTGAGAGCAGCTCGGCACAGTTGACGTCTTCTGCGAGGTCGTTGTCTCTGTCGGCGGTGGAGAAAGGAAGACCAGAGGCTCCGGTCGTCATGATGCTCTCCTGACCCTCAGACTCCGGCTGTAGGTGGAGACTGAACATCTTATCTTCTCCATCGAGCTGGAGCAGGTACCGAGCGGCCTCCTGCTGACCTGCTCCATCACTGACCTCTACCTGCAGGACGTACTCTCTTTGTTTGGAGAGAGAGTGAATGTTCTCCAAGCCCAGCCAGAATTCACCTGCAGGATGACAAATGTTGAGGTTAGATTTTACTAATAACTGTTTTATTATGCTTAGTTTCTCACAAAAATGTTGATGAGAAGTCTGTACTCTGCGTACCGTTGAGGTCGCCGAAGCCTCTCTTGTAGCTTTCCCAGAGCTGGTTGAAGTTCAGGGATCCATCAAGACGTTTTTGGATAACAGTCCATCCACCTTCTGTGCAGAAAACAGAGAGGAAAAAGGTTAAATTAAGCTGGCCTCACACAGAGCAGGTGTTCTTTGTTGCTCTTTGAAAAACATGCATCATAAACTCACCTGAGGTCATTTCACAAAGGACGTTAAAAGACTGGGAGCCTTCTGGTTGGATGGTGTAGACGCCGCTGGTTCTCTGCCCTTGTACAAACAGATCATGGCAGTCTTTGGCCAAACCTGAGAAAACAGAGCACAGGAAACTGATAAGATGACAATTCAGGGATCAGATTCATTCACTTTGCATCTTTGCTGTCTTAAACAATGAGCATGCACTTGCAAAGCTACAAGTGTCCTGTAAACAGAAAAGGAGGTGTGTTTCAACAGTTGTTGTGTTCGTGTCCTCCTGATCTTTGGACTGTGTGTGAGCTGCCCTGCCAGCGAGTCAAACATTGTAAAAATGGGTACAAAGGTAAAATTTTCCTGCTCTTATGTCACGCCAGGATACATCACTGTACTGCATATCTTACAGGATCGTTTTATTAGCATAGATTCTCTCTGTGTTTGTTTTTGGTTTCAGCTAAATTAGTTTAGAAGCAGACAAATCTTTATTTTCAAAAAGAGAAGAAATGAAGGCAAAGGTTGAATCTGGAGCGTGATACTTTAAAATCATGTTGGGTTTAATGAGCTTGTGAAAGATCAATCCTATAATAATGACACCTCTGGTTGAAATCTCTCCAACATCTTCTCTTATTCAAAGTGTTTTCCCTCCCTCTTAGTGATGTTTTTCCACCTCTCTTTAACCTACTTTTCCTGAGCGTCTGTTTGCTTACCTGTGGTTAGCGTGTTCTGCTCGGCCTCTCCCCTCAGCACGGTCTCTTCATCTCTGCGTCTGTGGGATTTCACTCTTTTGTGTGCAATCTGGAGGAGATAAAAGAGAAAAAGCACAGTCAGGAATTGCAGCCTTGATAGTTGTGTAACAGCACATATCAGCTTTAACACAGGTAAAGGTTTGCGATGTGTTTTAAAGCAGTTTGACTCACCTTGCTCTGCAGAGCTTGCAGGTGAAGACTTTGTTTCTCCAATTTGTCTTGTTGCTGCTGGATTTTCTCCACCAGCTGATCGATGCGTCTGTTCTGAGTGGCCAAAAGTCTCTGAAATGAACGAGCAGATGAACATTTAAGTCACTTTCTGATGTATTTTCAGTGCAGTGTTGGTTAAATATAAAATCTGATAAATGAAGTTGAGTAACGTTTCTCTCCTCACCTGGATGAATGAAGCTCCTGTGTGCTCACTGTTGTTGCTCTCCAGTTTTGGCTCTTTCAGCGTCTCCTGCACCGCCTCCTCCAGTCTGTCCATCCTGGAGTTGATGTCCTCCCCCTGCTTCTTCATCTCCTCCACCTTCACCCTCACCTCCTCGCTTTGCTCTGCAGTGAGCTTCTCCCTCTCCTCCACCTCTTTGCTCCTGGCCATCAGACCCTCACTCTGCTCCTTCTGCTTCTTCTCCAGCTCGGCCAGCGTGGCGTTGAAGGCTTTCAGTTTGGCGTTGACGTCTCTCATCTGGACTTTGCTCTTGTCCACGTGCTCTTTCAGACCCTGACCCAGCTGCAGGAGGCCGTGAGCCACCACGTTCACATCGTCCCAGGAGGCTGATTTCTCCTGCTGCCGTCTGGTAGAGGGGAACGCGGTCGCTGCGTGCAGCAGGATGGTCAGAAGGATGACGAGGAGCTGTGGCATCTTCATCTTTGTGTCTGTCTTTTGAAGGTTGGTCTCTCTTTGAAGTCTTGTTCTGATGTCTCTGTCTCTGTTGTCTGCTCCTGAATGAGAGCGTGGGCTTTTTATGGCTGAGCGCTGCAGCAGAGGACTCCTCTGGTTGGCTGTTTGAGCGTGGAGGTGGGGATGAAGGGGGGGTTGGGGCGTGGAAAGTCTTTCATAGTGAAAACTGCTCTCAGGTCTCAGACTATGATGCAATGAAAGCGTTAAATTACTGATAAAACAATGGGCCATTAAATCTTTTGTGCTTTCTTTTTCAAAATCCTTATACAGACAGCAAAAAGGGTTTTTTATTTTGAGGAAATGACAAAGTTTGGATAATTAAACATCAGAAAACTGTAATAAATGTCCATTATAATATTACAGGGCCAAAAGCTGGAGTCATGTTTTATTTGTCTCACCTAAAAAAAGTATGTTTTTATACATCAAAACTTATAAAACCAAAAGTCTTTTTCTGTTCTGATTGATGTGTCAGCCCATCCATCTGATGAAGTAATATAGACTCAAAACTTGTTCTGCCTCATGTGCACAGACGTCATTGATCATGTAATTTTACGTTTTCACACCCAACAACTCACTACACGTCAAACTTAAAGGAATTCAGATTTTACATACCAGACTTAGTTGTGATGGAGGGGTTTGTAGATCAAAATTAACATTACCCGGTCTTCACTTTCCGTTCATAAATCCAAATGGAAAAACATTAAATTTGAAGAACATGATGTCAGTGCAGATAACTATTTTCTTTTGTGTGAAAGAACTATAAGAATTGTCAAAATGTCACAGCTTTTTAGACTGTCTGACTCAAATAAGTGTCTCAAATAAATAACTCTTTTCTTTTCACTTTACAAAGAGATCGTTAAATTATTTTGTTTATCTCAGCCAGTGGAGCGCTTTAGTGTCTGCAGTATAAACCAGGAATGTTGGGGAACAGTCAAGATGGAGGAGTCAGTGTGAGAAGTAGGGGAAAGTTCAACCCTCAGGCCTCATTCCTGACAGCAAAAAATCCGACAGTCACGCACGCTTACACGCGCACACACTCACACACACTCACACACACACACACACCCAGACACCAGGCACGTGGTGTACTGATGAGGTACAGATGTGAGGCTAAACCCTGAACACGGCAACTGTTCATCTGGCAAACAATGACCGTGTGACGCATCAGGAACGTGATTTAAAGAAGGTCTGTCCTTAACGCTGCACCCAGGGAAAAGGAAGCTGCACGTTTGTATGAATACAGGGAGGTGCTGGAGTTTCCTGTGAACTACTAAACTCATGTTACACTGACACTGTTGGGTGTTAAATCCATTAAAGAAAGTCTGAAGCGACATAAAAACGTCATTGATCGTTTTTTACCTCACGCGTAAAATTCTCAGCCTCTTTATTCCCAAAGTGTGCGCCCCATGTACAGATAACTGTCCTCATCACAGTGGTCTCTGGTTTGATCCTTGACTTATTTTTCTCCACTATCTGCTCTTCTTAAGCCGTTGTTGGTACAAGAAAACAATTCAGAGATGTCTGAACTCTATTAAAGGATAATACATTCATTATTTGACGAGGAACTACCACTGATGTAGTTAACACTGACAGCACAACAGCTCCCCGAAAGTGAAGCTAAACCCATCCTGACTGGTTGCAGTCTAATTCATGTTTCTGACGACAGTCACTACAGCAGACAAAACAGAGGTCAATCAAGGAAATCAAACAAACTGAGGAGTAAGTCTCTCCTTCTGTTGGACATCATGTTTGTCGTCTCCTACAGAGTCCTCGCCAGATTAACAGAGTAAAGGAGGAAACAAAAAGTATGTGAAGTTGTTCCCCTGACTTTACCAGATAGATCGCTTCAGTGCACCATGTGGTTTAAAAATATGACCCCAACGCAATAAAATGTCTTCTTTTAGTGAGGCAGAATATTGTACTGGCTTCACTTTTTTTATCATGTGAAGAAACGGGGACCCGCTGTCTGTCAGAGACATGCAACCGTTCAGGAATCAAGTGGCAACCAAGGCAAGTACAAGAAAGGCCAAACTGGTTCAAACTGAAGTTTGTAAAGACAGACTCTAGTTATCATGTAAAGACAAGTATCATAAGTATAATTATATTTACAGTGACTGTGAGGAGAATCCGTATGAAGTGGATTGCAGCGACTCCTGAGATGAGATCTTGCTTTTTACAATACTATTTTTTGTTCAAACATCATTTTACCAGATAAAACGCGAAGAAGTGATGTTCTAATTAACAGTTATGTAGTGCTGTTGTTTCAATTCAGTTAGTTTGCACTGTAGTTTAGTAGCCGGCAACATTTGGTGCGACTCACAGGCTGGTGCTCTGAGACGTACAGTATCAGTTCTGTGTAACTTTAGTGAATCCTGGTTATGTCCTGTCAGTGCTCATCTACCAAGCAGAGCAAACATAACCTGACTCTTCATTTTATTGATAGACTCTAAGGTTTGAACAGACCATTGCAGAATAATCGCTGCATGTAGATTGGAACGAACATTATCACTAACAGCTTTACGTGTTTAAGCCTTTAGCTTGTGCTCTATCCCTCTCTTGTTAAGCTTTTTCTGCTCTTCTGTCCCTTTTACTGTCGGGCAGTCCAGCTCCTGTTTCCACTATTACACCTAAAGATATTCAAGGAGGAAAACACGGATCTTTCTTCCCAATTGCTAAACTTTATCAGCTGGTGTAGTGTTGACAAAGAGACTTTAAACTAGTCCGACCCTATCATGTGGCTAAGAGTTAGAATTTAGAAAGAAACTCTTTTGTCGCGGATGATCTCATTTGTAATTGGGGACTATTATCAAACATATATCTAGATATCAGACTTTTTCAAAATCACTTAGTCTCTTTGACAGAATAATAAAAAATCCAACCTTACTGGTGTGGCACTTGACTCATAGACGTCATCAAGTTTCAGCTAGATTAGAGGCTGACTCATTTTGGATGACTGTAAAGGCAAAATCCAGAAATGGTCCAAAGTGAAAGCACACTGTCAGCGTGGACCTCTGTTTGCGTAGTTTTTAGCCTCATTCCAAAGTACAAGAGACTTAAACCAACACTGGCTCAAATATGTTCCAGATACCTGATTTCACTTGTTTGTTTTCCATATATAGCTGTGGGGCTTTTACCGGCCTTTGCATTATCATTTCACCATCAGAGTATCAAACACTGAATACAGCAGTGGGTGAATCTCCTGTTTCAGTGGTGAGTGAATGAGTGCACGTATCTGCTGTGCAGGCTGCTGTTCTGCACGTCTCCTCTCGTGAGCTCTGCAGTCCTCAGCTGATGTTAGACACAGGATTGTGTCTGCTGCTGGGGCCAAGTAGAGTCAGAACAAACGTCCCTCACGTACATGATCGTCAGGGCACGTGTTTGTGACTCTGCCCAGTTTAAGTTGCTGCTTCTCTGTGAGTTTGAATGAAGGAATCAGAGACCCAGACACAGGAAGAGCTGACTGTGTTTTTGTTCACACTGTTGGAGCGTGTGGTGGCTGGTATCATGTAATCCTGAAGGGAAGCTTTCAGAGTCAGATGAGGGCACAGGTTACTTTTATTTTCACTTTTTTACACTGCAAGATAATTATATGTCTCAAGGCAAAACACTTCAAAGTATCAGCATCTGTCTCGTTTTTTAGATTTATGTGACTTTTTGGAGAGATTATCAGTCTATTTGACGTGTTGCTCTTTTGAAAGCCCCAAAACTGACTGCATTCAATCTCAGCCAACCTAATATTCTTTTTCGTCATCTTATCCTTGAAATACTTAACTAATTTTTTCCTCTAGATTTTTTTCATCTTTAGATAGATTATTGATGCATTGAGGATGGTCCTGTCTTCTTTATTACATTTATAGCATCAGATATTTTAGCTGTTACAGTTTTACACCACCAACTTGCAGTGGCACACAGCTGTCGATGATTGAAGTTGTGTTTGGAAGAGTTAAAAAATAGTGTTTATTACATCATTCTGTTTGTATGTCAGTTGTATAAAGATTGGTATTTATGGTTTGGGAAAGGAAACTGTGACAGCTCGTAAGATGATACTGATACTGTTTTACTGCTTTATGATTGAGTTTTATAATTCTGAGAAGAGCTTCAGGATCAGTTGAAAATCCTGAGAACTTTTGTCCACATTTTTACCTTTTTGAATGAAACACAACAGTTTGAATTTCCCATCTTTTTTCTTGAGTGAGGGAGATTAATTTGGGCTTTTAGTGCCTCTCAGTACCAAGCTTTTATTTACAGGCTCACACTTTTTTTTTTTTTTTTTTTTTTAAAGTTATTTTTTTGGCATTTTTTGTGCCTTTATTTGATAGAGGAGGACAGTGGATAGTGTCGGAAAGGGGAGAGAGAGTGGGGAGTGACATGCGGGAAATGGCCACAGGTCGGATTCGAACCCGGGCCGCCCGCTCGAGGACAAGCCTCATGGTGCGCAGCCATATCCACTAGGCCATCCGCGCCCCCAGGCTCACACTTTTACCCACGTGATTTGCTCATAGTGTCAATACCAAACCCTTTGGCTTCTAACTATTTCCATCACTCACTTTATTTGGCAACTTCTTTGTTGAGTCTATAGCTGTGTGTGAACAGTGGCCTTAAGGGATAAGGTTTTGGGTCATGAACCTGCATCTATGACCCAAAACACTCTCATCAGGCAAAACCTGACACGACAAACAACTACCTGAAAGTTGAAACTGTTCACTGAGCTTGATTACAATGTTTCACTGCTGGGACTAAGATTAAATAACGGTAATCAGAAATTTAAACTCTGAATCAACCCCATATCTAAAACTCTCAGCTGTTAGTGTCTTTCCAAACGGGCATAAATACTTTTCTTTGGCGACTTTGATAATTTTTATTCATTTCTTACAGCTCTATTGACTGGAATTCAAATCATTTTCATGTTTTTGAGTTTTTGACTATAAATTATTTTAACATATGCAGCATTTCAGTGAAAAGTTTATTAGTTTAAATGCTGTACTGAATATATTTTACTTTCATTTTAAATACTTTATCATTATTTTATGTCTAAGTGGAATTAGTATTGGACTTATCATTTATCCATATCTAGCATTTTCCATACTGTGGGGCCAGTTCTTCAAAAAAATCTAATCTGGATCAAAATGATCTGTATTTGGAAATCCCATCCTTTTCTAGCCAGGACCAGGTGATCCATCCTTTTTTTCTAACTGTTTTTTTCAAAGCAGCTGATCCAGATGCACATTTTAAATTTACCATATCCAGAGTACCAGTGCTCTTAATGTGACAACCTGTCAAAATGTGGGCAACCAGCGAAAGCCAATAAAGGGTCACTTTAACCGTTTCTTGTTTTGAGACAAAAATAGCAAAAACATCCACTTTCATTTTTAATTTCTTTTTTGACCCCTTATCTGAGCCACAACAGATAAAAAACAAATATATAGTAAAAAATAATATCATGGATATTTTGAAGCAATCTTTGTCACAGTGAGGGATTGACTGGATGTATAGTAAGGGGACGAGATCATTTTTTTTTTTTTTTTACTTTACTATGCTGAAAGGCTGGACTGGTGGCCTATGTATGCCTACTTTATCTACTTTAACAAATGAGACAAATGTTGTATTTTTCAACCTGTTTTTTGGACCAAAGTTATCCAAATTCTACTGAAAAGTTTTGAACACTAAGTAAAGTTTCAATCCAGATAAAAACTAGAACTGAATTACGTGATCTAATCCGATTTCAGAATCCTTTCTTTTTTCTTTTTTTTTTACTTTTGAAAAACCCATTTTCAAAATTTGATCCAATCCAATAACCAATTTCAGATCAGATTACCTTTGAACAGTTGGGCCATGATGATGAATTTATGAACAAAATCTTAATACTAACAACATAAAGTTTGATTACGCATTTCTTCATCTTTGATAAAATGATAAAACATTCTGAGTAATACCAACCTACGTGTAATTATCTGCAGTTTCCATGCATCAAACTTAAACGCTGATAAGAAATGATGACAGTTTTCATGTACTGGCATCATGACACATTCCTGCGTGTTTGCGAGCCTGGAGGGCACTGTAACTGTTCAGATTAGGGGAACACAACATGTCCCATCAGATCTGCACATGTACAGTACATGAGCTCCACAGAGGGGCGGGGGTGAAGGTGGAGGGAGGGGAGCACAGTGTTTTTAGGCACTAGTGGGTTAGTGTGTGAAAGGTGAGGGTGTTGTCACGTGTCTGGTATGTTGCATCAGCCTGAGGGGGGAGAAACCCCCGACTCTGTTTAGGATCAGACATGGATATCTGGAAGTGAGGTCTTTCTGGACCAGGAGCTACGAAATCATCCAGTAAACTGAAGCTGGGGGGGATTATATTTAGCTTTTGTCCTCATCTAACTGTTTGTGTTTTCATTATCAGTGACCCTAAATGACACTTCTGTGAAACCAGACGCAGAGAAAGAAAACATTGAAAAAGTCTAAAGTTAGCACAAAAGAGACTTTGGTCTGGATCAAGGATTTCTTTTTTTTTTTTTTTTAAACACATCAGGCTACCTCTGTACAATGACAACTTGAACAACTTTTGTACAGATATCCTCCAGCAGCACAAGAACATCTGTGTATTTATTATGAAAACCTCAGTACCTTGTTCTGTAGTGTGATTTTTTTGACAGCGTTATCATGTTAACAAACTCTGTTGCAGTGGCTGCCAGATTTATACCTTCTGTCAGCTCCATCATTTACTTTGACACCTTTCTCTTTTGTTATCTTGTTCAATACCTTCACTGTTGGTTTAACGGAAAAATAGCCTGGCTTATTTGATCCACCTCTGTACACTCTCACTCAAAAACAGAGAAACAGGATAAAGACTGGGTTTTATAACTGCGATTGTTGATTCAGACCTGCTCAAAAACATTGTGCACAGAAATCTGCACACTGATTCAGATGATTTTATTTTTCTTTTCTTTGCGAAGTGTTAAAGTGGCTGTGAAGACAATCCATACCAAACGACTTCTTCTGATCAGTAGATTTGTCTGAGTGGATTTGTTGTGAAAGTGAAAGTAGATCAGTTGGCGATAACTTTATACTCGATTATGTGACGTCACAAAGTAATGTATTTATCCACAGTTATGTAGCACTGTTGTTTGAAACGTGAAAACAAGCAAACTTGCACCGTAGTTTAGTAGCCAGCTACATTTTGCGCCGCTCACAGCCTGGTGCTCTGACACATGTTGGTACCATGTAACATTAGTGAATCCTGGTTATGAGAAGCTAGGAATTAGCATTTTAAAATAAATTATTTTGGTGCTGACCACCTCATTTTAAACTGGGGATTATGATCAGGCTTTCAGATATACGCTAGTTTTTCAGATTGTTGCACTTTTAGCTAAACTGGATCCAAAAGGAAGATCCCCATTTTTTATTAAGCAACTGACCCTGGACAGAAGATAGTTATGCGCCTGAAGTAAGCACACACATTAACAATTTAATACGATCAAATGTGCTGATGTAACGATGTTATGGTTGTTTTCTAAGCTAGAACTACTCACAGGATAATTCAAAGAAATTTGACTGCAAAAAAAAGGAAACAAAAAACAACAGTGAATTAAACCTGTTCTGAGAAAAAGTTATCAGGGTTTTGAAGTTGTTGTGAAAACATATACCTACAACATGTGATTGTATTTCTTTTGAAACCTGCGGCAGTTTCAGGCAAAAAAAAAAACAGATTCGGCGTGCAAAGGCCTCTCACTTTGAACAGGACGTGTAAAAGGAACAAAGTGGTCTTTAGAGATTGCTTATAAAACTGTCTGTAGTTTTATGGAGGGGCTACTTTAACCCTGAATACCTCTTGGTACAGACCAGGAACTGAGTCTGGCTTAAAAGTTCTGTTATGTTTCTGCTTTGCAAAGAATTTTAATTTCTCAGCGTTAACTTTTCCATCTAAAAGTAAATTGGATGTATTTAGCGTGAACTTTGGGTCAAAATTCCAAACTCATCAAACATTTCATCAGAAAATTCTGTAGTTTTCAATAGATGGTTTTGTGTTAGTATTTTTCCTTTGTGAGTCATCTGATCGTCTGTTTCTGGCAAAGTGTCATCAGTTTTGGCTCACCTCTCTGTTTTTGTTTTCTGGTGGAAAGGAGCTTTGGTGCGTTTGGCACAGAAGAAAAGTGTGTGAAAGGTAACTCACTATACAGCCTCAAAAGTTGATGCCACGAGGGACTCATTGGAGGCAGCTGTTATTTACAATTCAGGGCTGGTGGGTTCTCTGCTCATTCACTTGCATCAGACTGACCTTTTACCCAGATTCCACACTCATGCAGCATCTGTATCCGTGCACGCCCACTTTCTGAGGATCTGTTGCCTCCTTTTTTTTTTTACAATCGGATTCTACGGCATGCACTTTAACCTAGAAAGCAGCATCGTACCCTGAGGCATCCACTCACTGATCGGCTAGTGTGACAACAGGATAGACATGTTAGTTAGAGCAAGGTTATAACTTTGTTTTTCTCTTTCGAAGAGGCACAGTATGTGTGGTTTTGGACTCATGATAAGTTATCTAAGTTGTTTTTTTGTTTTTTTTGTCCTTTTCTTATGATAATGACCCATCTAAGAGGGATGCTGATGTAAGGTCCACTCCTTCGATCCAGGCTGACATATCTCAACAACTGTGAATAAACCACAGAGGATGAATCTGAATGAGAGAGTCCCTTGGTTTCCACCACTTTTTTCAAATATTTGAATCATTACTTGAAGCATTCACTCAAAATTATTGTATCTGCGTTCACTGTCATCAAACAATGACTGACAACATCTTTGGTGACATCTGATAAAGAGCGATTTGCTCATATTTTTGATTGAGGAGAACAAGTTATTTAACTTTTTGATCGATTGTCTTCAAAGAAAAAACTTGTCTGTTTCCTAAATTGTGACCAAGCTGTTTCACCCACCATATATCAAACTTTTGACCTCCACCTTTAGTCATCGTCCATCTTTGTTATCTTGACAGCAAGCATTTCTGTCTCAGAGACACTTCAGTGGGTTGTCAATCAATCCATCATAATCCATCTCATAAAACATGGGTTAGTGTTCCTCTGTGTCTGCAGGCGAAATTCTTACATCTGCTGTTGACAGTCACATTCAAGTGGCGTAGGCCGGCGGCCACTCTAGGGAGTACGACAGGAGAGTTCACTTGAGGACAACAACGTGCTGGGACCTTGATTGTAAACAAAAACGTAGGGTGCGCAGAAAGAGAAAGCTGAAACCCAGCCAACCTGTCATGCTGTTGATTCGGAAAATTTTCTCTGTTGTGAAACGCATCACCAATCCAAGGTGTGGGATGAAGAGGTTGCCCACAGCGTTTAACCGTCTGACAGGTTCTTCTGCCGAAGCATTCGACTCGTTCAGACCTGTCCAGACACTTCTGGAGCCGTCAGGGAACAACTTGTTGATGCTGAATGCAGGGATGTGTTTGTTTATCCTCTACAATCAAACCAACTGAGGTTGTTTCACCGTATAGTTCAGTTGTGTGATGTCTTGCAACATTGTGGAAATCTTGTCTTGATTATTAGGCACACCCCATGAAAACTTTGGATTTCTCTTGACTACAATCTTATGGACCATTCTTTTTGGGTAAGTCACATGAGATATGTTTTCTTTCTGGGTATACCTTTGAAGTAAGTAAATTACAACGAAACTAAGACTACCTTTTTCATCCTTTGTGTTTAAGTTCTGTCTCCACACTGCCTGGCCAAAAAATAGTCACCACCAAAACAAAAGTCACACACTCTAATATTTTATTAGACTGATTTTAGCTTTGATTACAGCGTGCATTCATTATGGCATTGCTTTGATAAGCTTCTGTAATGTCACAAGATTAATTTTCATCCAGTTGTGCATTAATTTTTCACCAAGATCTTGTATTGATGATCGGAAAGTGGATCTCTTCACCTGCCTCTCTTCCTACCCTGATGCGCCCATCACTCTGGAGCAGGGTAAATCTGGACTCATCAGACCACATGACCGTCCTCCATTCTTCCAGAGTCCAATCTTTATGCTCTCCTACAAACTGAAGCCTTTTTTTCTGGTTAGCCTTACTGATTAGTGTTTTTTAAGGCTACACAGATGTTCAATTCAAATCCCTTGAGTTCTCTACTGTTGTTTTTCTTTGATATGGTTTGGCCAAACGTTAAATTGGTCGCTGATCACAATTGTTCAGGATTTTTTTCCAACCACATTTCTCCCCAGAAGATGATGATTCCTCTCCATCCCTCCAGTTTTTAATAATGTGTTGGACAGTTCTCAACCCAATTGTAGTAGTTTCAACATCAATCTCCTGAGACGTTTTCTCTGCTTGATGTATGCTAATGATTTGACCCTTCTTAAACAGACTAACATCTTTTCCATGATCACAGGACGTGTCTTTTGCCATGGTTGTTTAAGGGGATTCAACTGACGACACTTGCATGTACTTCTCTTTTAACTTCAGTCCTGTTCATCAAATATTTCGATTTGATTAAAATGACTGAGGTTGAAAGAACAGCACTCTTAACTCAGTTACCAAAGGTTTCCTGTCGCTGGATGTTGATTTGACTTCAGTTAAGGCAGATTTAATGCTTTTACCTCAAACCCTCCAGGCTCTCTGTCCCTACTTTACCCCCAAACTGGAAAAATCCTATTTGGTAATAACTTCAGCATGTTCCCTGAGCTCCCCCATCGTGTTTTCTGCTGCCAAGAAGACTCTCCAGTTTCAGTGGATGTATAGCGTCATCCATTATTTGCTTACAGTAAGTTTTCAATGAAAAGATCAGATCCAGCTTGTCATAAATGGAGCTGCCAGACCCTTCCCTTTAACAGCTGAGGGGCAGGTCTACTCTGATTGTAGCTTTTCTTTGTTGTGTTATTATTTTGTTGTTCTGTATTAAATGAATATTAAGTATGCAGTAAAGTGAGCTTTTCGGATTTTTTTTACTCTGACAAAACTCTTTGTATTTTTTAAAAAGATTCTGGGTAAAATCATTACAGAGGTATGGGAATTGTTATCATATTGATCACAAAATGCTTCTTTTTTTTGTAAAATTGATACTGTTTCCTTGTTTTGTATTACAAATGTGCAAAAACAATTTAACTCCTCTCTTCACTCATACTGTCTCAGTGCTATTGTTAGAAATATGAATCCCTGACCTCTGCTCCATATTTGAAACTAAAACCCCATTCAACCCTCTTTGTCATGGTATTAACCTCTGCCTGAGTCCAGATATTTACTCTCATGTGGCTTCTCTGGTTCATTGAACCTGCCACCACATTACTTAACGCTCTGGTTGGCCATGACCTCCGCAGTGAGACAGTTCAAATCTCCCCTCTGCACAGTTCACCTTTTACCCAGAAACCAGGAGGAAACCCCTGAGGAGTGTGAGGATGAGGACAAAACACATGTTCAGTCTAGTAAGTATTATTGTTCTTACCACATGGGTAGAAGTTTAAAGATAGATGTACTTTCAGCCTGCACTCCATGGGGTACTTATCCCTTATTTGTTTTTCAGTGTTGTGTAATCCAATTATTAAATGCAGTTTTTTCTTAAGTTGGAGTTTTCCTCTGTTGCCAAATTCTGTTTCACTGTAGGTATTCAAGTAATCACAAGACTAAAAATACTATTCAGAGACATAGTTTGATGGTCTCAGTTTTATTTTGTTAAACTCAAAATATATGACAGATGTACTTTTTTGTTTCAGTGATTATCAGAGAGTTTCCCTCTTCTCTCTGTTTTTGAATGATGTTTGTTTTGAGGTATCTTTGATAGTGGAAATGTCTATTTAAGACTGGAGATAATTGTTTTTTTCCCCAAAATTAGCATTAAAAGTACAATAAAAATTTTGTTGTCCATCAGTAACACTTTTTTCTTTAAGTCTTTCAGTAATTACTTCAATGAAGAGGAGTTTCAGCTACAGGCTCATGAGATTTCAGACAGAGTCAAACACTTCAAGACACTTTTCAAACACCTATATTATACAAAGTCATCGAAACCTTTGTACATAATGACAAACATGGAAGAAAAACACAGTTGTAGGACAAACAAAGGCAGGTCGTTAACAGAACAAAGCCCCGTGGAGTCACTTCCCCGCCCAGAGCGCTGATACTGACAGGATGGAGGTAGGAGGATACCTGTCCATCATTGTGGAGAAAGAATCAAAGTCCAGAGACTCTGGCAGCAAAACATGTTTTCTTTACAGGCCTCAAGAAGAGTCCATCAAGGCCAAACAGGAAGTGGTCATAAACACGTCTGAACCAAAGTCTCTGAGGGGGAAACAAGATAACCTGTTGGGCTGCTAAACAAAAGTTTATGCTCTCGTAAAGTATACTTAACGATTATTATTTATTATTCATCATGTCAATAGCTCTGTGTAAATCAGGAACCAAATCCTAATAAATGTTTACCAAAAACATTAAAGTGTTTCTTTCTTTTTTTAAACAATTGAATTGTCACGTGAAAGTGGAAAATTTCTGAAATGATGTAAAATAATACAATGTTATATACATATTAGTTTTAGCCTGTGACAAATAAGTGTTCCTCTCAAAACGTAAACACATTCAGAGCTGATGGAGATATCTTCATTGTTTTAAAATTGAAAAGTATTCAATTATCAAAATTTCTCAATCGATTTAGACACTTTTATATAGAGTCTGTAATTTGGCCTCCACAGTCAACTGTTTTAGTTCTTGATGTCTTACAAGTAGACTGAATGTGTTTCACGTGTATTTGTGAATTTCACTTTCAAAAGCCTCAGGTTTCATCGTGGTTGGGTGTCAAAAGCTGCAGTGAAATGTCTTGGGTGGACAAAGATGTGTTCATGTCTCTTGGGTCTGATTAGATCCTCTGTGAACATGACTGTTTGGACAGCCTGACCTGGAGGAAAAAGACACCATAAAATGCCTTCATACTCTCTGCCAAAAGCTACTTCCTTCATGTGCACCGCCCATTGGAAAGGTCTTCTTGTAAAAAATCCTACACTTACGTCAGTATCATTATTTGCAACAGATGGAGAATAAAGCTGAGCAGTTGTTCCAGTTTTCCTCTGACGATAACGGTCATATAGGGTGAAAGAAAACAATGCCAAGATGTAAAGACGTAAACATGTAAAGACGGTGGAAGCTAAAGGTTATTTCAGCACAGCTGAGGGTTTTCTTGGACGCAGGTTCATCACGTTTTGTCTTTGTGCAGCTCTGTTGGAGTTTCCAGAAGTCTTTCAGCCGTTAAATACACCTGACACATCCTTTTTTGAAGTATTATACCAGTGTTATAGACCATGTTATCATGTTTGAAGAGTGATCTGTGAGAATCTGTAGTTGCCTTGCAGAACTCAAATGATTAAGTGGCCATCCTGACAATTACTGACATTCAGCTTGAAGTACAATGGGTGACAGGCCTGTTACTCATTTGACTACAAGATAATATTTCATAGGGTTTGCAGTCAAGCTCAGAAGAATCTTTAATTTCAGATTCCCTTACTTGACATCTATTTAAACCCCACAAAACCCATTTAGTTAGGTTTGTGTTTGTGCTGAGTGGGATAGTTTACAGTTTATACTTTTGACCTCATCACTCTTCTTATTCTGGGTCAGCCGTGTTTGGATGGAGTTACACTGATCATTAAAGGATTCATAAAGTATTAACTTGTTTCTGTCAGGTCAAAGTGACCTGCCAATGCTTTCATTGTTCACTTTGGCCACTGGAGAGCGAAGCTTTCCTACCTGGATCTCTAAACGAGCGTCACTGTGTCCGTTTGTTTTCTAGTTTTAGAACAGCAGGATAAGAGTTTGCGATCACGTTACTTGATGCACTTACTATCATCCAAAATTGTTCTCATTTGATTCCTGAATACAAGAAAAAAGGAGCCATAGAGGGATTAGCTCTAACTTGTTTCACTCAATCTGTGCTGTTTGGACAGATGAAAATAGTAAACCTTTGAGATTTGTGTTAAACAGACATTATTTAAGGTCTACTGAACATTTTAACTCTGGTTTTCAGTCTACATTTGGCACTCATTAGCAAAAAAATATATACTGACTTCATTATTTCGGCCCACCCGGCATGGTGCTGTTTGCTGTTTTTTTTTTTTTTTTTTTTACTATACTCAATACTCAACTTTTTCCTGGCTTTAGATCTGCTTCAGTTTACAAACCCTCTAACTTAAAATACGTACTTCAAAGTAAGGCTTTGTAAAGGATGAAGTTATGTACAGTCTCCAAAAAGTTATAATGATTTAGAACATTCTTACTTTCTTTTGAAGACTGAATAATACTTTTAATCTGGAAGAGAATCAGCATCAGATTTATGATAAAGTATTTTTTGCATTGTAAGGAATTTATCTTGGAAAGAATTAATATTGCTATTATTACCTTAGTCTGAATAGAAAAAGTCAGACCTTTGGCTCATTATAAGTCTTAAAAGTAGGAGCATCAGTCAGAAGTAGAGAAAGAGAGATGCTGATTCCTCATCCTCATAGTTTTGGTTGTTTCCCTGAGAAACAGATAAAAACCAGATGTCTGACTGTGAGGTTTCACAGCAGATGTGACACAGTTTTCATTTGGCTCATGGATCCAATCTTGTGAAGTTTTAATGTTGCCACGCAACACTTTTACAGACTGTTAAGGTTTTTTTTCTTTCTTTTTCAGTATTAAAACTGTGTTGATTTAACCTGAAAGACAACAGCGCCCCCAGCTGCCCAACCACAGACATTGCAGTCTAAGAGGTTTTATCACTGTATTCTCAGCTGTTTATTTTTATATTAAAACTTGAGTTTTATCTCCCTTTAGACTTGTAGACATATACAAAAATGGTAAATGGTGCCCCTTTATTTTCAGGCAGAACAACATCATGTACAAGACATTCAGACATTTAACATTTAATTAGTCAAAAAGTGTGTTAAAACCAGGTTAAAACTTGGCTTTTACTGCAGAATGGTGCTTCATTTTTGGAGCATTTTGAATTTTCTAGCTTTAAAAACACTTTCCTAACAAAGTAACCCACTGTGGTCGACACTGAGAAAATCCCTGAATCAACCTGTGAGTTTGGCGCCTTTTGACCAAACGTGTAAACAAACCCGCCGCGGTGTTGGCCCCGCCCACAGGAGCAGGAGCGGTCCTCACTGGAAAACTCACCTGTCCATCATTCATCCCTTCAGGCTGTTCACTTCATCGGCATGAGAGGGCGACTTCAGAGTCACCTGAATTTTCCCGGGAATTACGAGAGACACATGACTCTGCCTTCAAAATAAAAGCGAGAGTTACAGTATGGGTAGGCCTGATTAACAAAACTGTGTATTAGGTAGAAAGTGAGAACACAGGTGTAACATTACAACAAAAACAACACTCACTCAAGAGTTCTGGTATTAAATGTATGGTGACCACTAAACGTTGACTATACAAATGATAACAAAGTGTGCAGTACAGTGATTTGAACTGTTTTGTTTATTACTTAAAATGTCACAAAGAACCTTAAATTTAGAGAACAGAGTAAGAAAAACCAAAACATAGTAAGATGTAAGTTTTTACATTTATTTTTTGTCTTTGTGCCATCATGAATGCTTCTCTGTATGTGTCCTAAATAGCGTGTTGTAACTTTTATTGTGAATACAAAGCTGTACTGTAGTGAAGGAATAAGTATTGGCCTGGGCACAATGATTTGCATTTCGACACATATCGGCATCAGCTTGTTTTTAAAATCTGATGGCTGACACAAGGAGTAGCACATAGAAATAACCATATTTTAGTGCTAACAGTCTCATTTTAAGTTGTGGACTAGATCAGGCATATGTCTAGGGATGACACTTTTTTAAGATCACTGAGAAAGTCTGTACAACCACTTTAAAAACATGCGTAAAGGCATGTAGAAAAGTAAAGTGTGGGTGTATGTATTTTTCAAAATGTTGACACTAGTACTGTTACCCCTACTACTGATGAATATTGACCCAAAATTTTGGTTATCAGCCTCTCTGACTTTTAATAAACAGTACCGGCCAAGAAAAACGATATCACTTTATCCCTAGTATACATATTTTGCAACTGTTTATACAGGGACGATGTTTGTAGTTATATTTAGTCTAGCTATCGAAAATGATCTATCATTGCTGAGCAAAATGTTAATGAGCTTTAAAAGTCTGCTCAGAAAGAATTCAAGTCTTGATAACAATTGCTCCCAATATTTTTTAAAGGACTTACTGCTCAAGAATTCACAGAAGGTTGGTTAAACGTAGCACTGAGAGATGAAGTGAGGTGTTGTTTAATATTTTTTTGAATCGCAACTTAAATACAAGAAGTGGTATTTTCTTTTAACTGGACTTAATTTAATAGTTTAGTCTTGTTGTATTCATGGTTTACCATTTCAAAGTTACTTGAAGTTTGTGTAATCCACGTTTTATTTTGAAATCAAAACCGGAAACAGTCGATTACAGACTTTGTACCTTTACGTCTGTCAGCGTTTAGTTTTTTTTCCCTCCTCCCAAACTTTTCCTACCTTCTCCGAAAGTCATGTCAAGCCTCAGTGAGACCAGAGGGAGAGGAGCACGAAGGTAAGGGAGAGTTTATTTATCGATTAACAAACACTGACTGACTTATCGATTAACTGATAACTGATCGACTCTGTAAACAAACAGCCCAAGAGTTCATGCTGCGTGTGTAGGAGATAAAAAGTGTCTCAAAGTTTTTTTTTTTTCTAGTATTATCTTTCACAATCGGAGTTCATCTCTTTGCAAAAAAAAGACCCGCACTTAAGTTTTTATTTTCATTTTGTTGTCTGCAGCTTGTTGTTGACACATTTCTGTTGCAGAAAATAGAAATTCTGCAGAGCTTTTACAGTCCTAATGGGAGAGAATGATCTTGTGTTTAAAAATGGCAGAAACTTAAATAAAATTGACATAAATTTGTTGATTATTCATCTCTGTACATATTTACATATGCTGAAAGTTCTTGCAAGAATGTTTTTAATATTATGTTGAGCCAAGTTGATTAGTCAGTGATATTTATGCCTCTTAATACAATATGT
Source organism: Thalassoma bifasciatum (assembly GCA_008086565.1). Classification (NCBI taxonomy): domain Eukaryota; kingdom Metazoa; phylum Chordata; class Actinopteri; order Labriformes; family Labridae; genus Thalassoma; species Thalassoma bifasciatum. Next base: position 238,985 of record RPOG01000407.1, on the reverse strand, counting down.
TGGATAAGTGTTGATACAAGTTTCATCAAGATTTAACAAAGTTGTGTTAAAACTACTGTGTTTGGTTTGACCATTGATTGATTTGGCTGAAGACTTGTGATCAAAAAACATATATTGCATTATTCCTGCTGGTTTAGACAGAGGCTTGTGATTCTAATGGCACCTATCACCCCTGGGTCATATTATTTCTGTTAAATATATGTTGCAGAAACACCGTGTGTGAGGCTGCTCCTTGGATGGAAATCCCCCCCATTGTCAGAAGTGTTAAACCCCTCCCACCTCTGCTCTCTTGTCTGTTATTATAACATGCATCATCTCAGGGTTTTCAGTCGGTGGTGTTGGATGTTCACATGTTGAGTCAGTCGCCTCAACAGATGTGTCCATGCTCCTGCTGCAGCTGCTGGTCATATTCTGTCTGAAGAAACTGCAGAAATTGCTTGACTCAAAGCAGAGACAGAATGAAAAGTTAGGGAAAAAGAAACATGAGAGAAAACTATGGTTGCTCCTTTGACAGGGCAGTTGTGGGACAGGAGTTCAGGTGACGCAGGGAACCTTGAGGAGAAACTCCTGCAGAACATAAAATGTGACAAACTGATGAGCTGATGGTGTTAAAGGATGTGTCAGTGACTTTTTGGTTAGAGAGCTGGGTTTGGCTAATTAGAAGGTTAACCACAAATTATTCTCCATCAACCTCTGATTGTCTGGATGTTCACTCAACTGTGCTCGTGTTACCTTTAACAAAGGCCCCGAAGGCGAACAATCAAGGGAGCTAAAATCTGGACTTTGAAAAGAAAATGAAACTGCTACTGGTTGATATTTCCTCTATCACATTACAACAATAATAAACTATCCATTTGAGAAGGATCAGACAACAGACAGCAAAGGTTTAAACTGGATAATCACTATATACACTTATCTACAACCTGTGGCAGAAACAATAAAAGACAGTTGATAGTGGTTTAAATCAGACTTTACCCTCACAGGTCAATGAGCTCAGAATCATGTTAAATGCATGCACACATCTTGGTTTTGAGAAAAGAGAGGTTTATTTACATATTTTGAGACAGATTCATGCTGACCAGAGTGGAAATCATTCCTTGCACTGATCAGAAAAAAAGGCTAAAACATAAAGTTCAGTTCCTGTTAAATCCTCTGTGGTGGCTTTTTTTTTGGTAATTTCCATTTCAGCCTTTTCATGTAAAAATGAAACTGAAATGAGAGTTTTGAAATTTGCTGTTTAAATGAATTTCTAACTTAGTGCAGAGAGAAATAGTTGTTTTGAATCCTCATTGATAACCTCAGAACTATGTGTAACTCAGAATGAGCTGAAGAGATGTGCAGAGATGTAATTTAATGAGTGTTAATCTCTTTACAAGTTTCTGAGGCTCTCTCAGGGGAAACTGTCTTCTTGCAACAGGAGCCTGAGTTTTGACTTACTGCTGTCACCTCAAAATAGATTCTCTGTAAGTTTAGTTAGAAGCGTGGGGGGTCAGCGCTATATTCTGATACCTGTCCTTATAGTTTCCTTTCATACGTCGTTGTGATTCACGTGTTTTGGTCTTGTAACAGGAGAGATGGGACAGTTTGTGCAATGAAATTGAGTTTGGTCTGTCCTCACACCAGTGCTGCAGCTTGATATATACATGCCAGCGTATTTTTAGCATGATTACGAGTGGTCTAAACTTTTTATAGCGCTTCGAGGCTGTCACTTACTCGGTGACATGATGCAGAGAGACATGGGAAAGTTGTTGGTCTCAAGTGTTAGACTGACAGGGAACTACGGTCAGAAACAAAATATACACGTTGGGCACAAACAGAGCATGTTTACATCCTCAAGTTGTCAGTCAGTCAGTCATACCCATTCTAATGTCTCATTGTTAAAATTAGGTAAAGAGTGGCAACGGTGAGGGAAACATGCTGTAGTTTAGAACAATTTTGAAATGTTTTCGTTTGGATTCACATGGGACACAAACCGGTTTCCTGGGCAAAGGCTCTGTGTTGTTTGGCCCGTTCTTTGTTCCTACAGATTGTCCATCACTCGAAACAGACTTTCATTCTTATCATCATTAGATACATTCAGTTGAAAGTCTGAAACTCCCATGTGTCTTAATGAAACACAAACAGCTGCCATAAAGTAATGGTACAACACTACAAAAAGGAAAAATATGATACAGGTAATGTGACAGCTTTGATTTGGGATTTCTCACCTGCTGTGTGCAAAAACCGTCACTGTCTCATGTTGACAAACACATCGAGTCTATTAAATTGTGTTATTCTTGCTTTGGATTTCTGGTTCTGGGCAATTAATAGCAAATTAGAATGACTCGCAAAATGGCCTGGTGCAATAGACTAATCATAGACAATATTTCTTTAACATATTTTTTTTCAGTAGATGTTTTATGCTCTACACCAGTGTTACTTAACCGCACAGACAATTTGTTGAGAAATACCTTGAAAGAGCAACAATCTAAGTGATGAAAAGTGGCAAGAACAGCAAAAAGTAGCATTAAAAAAAGTTTAAAGTGGCAAAAATGGTCAAATAGTATGAACAGTTTGCAAGAAAATCCAAAGAAAATAGTCAGACAGTCGCAAACAATGGTCCAAGAGTGGTATAAAAGAAGAGTAAAAAGTAATTAAATGGGCAAAAAGCAGTTACAAGTAGAAAGAAAATGTCATGGGTTTTTGTTATGCTGCAATTAATGTCAACGTCCATTTCCAAAAATGTGTTTAAGAACGTGAGATGGGGAACCTAAAAATAACAGCATGATATGTCACAATTGCAATATAGAGAAAAACTAATTGCAACTAGATTTATTTTTGCAAATCATTCAGCCCTTATTTTTTTTATATATTCTGGCATCTTTGTAGGTTTTAATGAGTGTTTGAGAATGTCTTGTTGCATTTGTGTGAGGCATCGTTGAGTTAAGGTGTAGCTGAGCATTAGCTTGGCTGCCTTTGTATGGTCAAGTCTTTTCAGGTGAGATGATAAAATACAACTGGGATGTAAAACTGGATCCATTATGAGGATTTCAGTCTTACATGTGAGAGTATACTAAATACATCTTTAAGTTATGACAGCATCAGTGACACGGCTATCACTCTCTTCTCAGTGTCATAAAGATGCAGATGAATGCTCCAGGATTGTGGCAGCCATCTTGGTTGTTTATGGAAATGTCTGAACAGCTGTTTAATGGTTGTGATTGGCTCGCCTGTGATCAGTTTGGATGGAAATCTGTCTGAATGTTGGGGTTACGAGAAGTATCTGCCAGAGTAAATAAAACATGAGCTCAGGGCTTTGTCTGCTTCTTGTGCTTCACCTCATTCTTTCTCACCAAAATGTCTGGTCAACAGTGGAAACACTCCAAAGTGATACACCTGGATCGAGCCTCTGTTTGGTTTTACCCTGAGGCTTGTTGTTTGTACTCTTCGCTGGATGCCGTTGAAATGGACAAATCTGGCCTCCGTGGTTAAAGTGCAAAAGTGACAGGCTATTAACACAATCACGACTCAAGACTTTTTGATGCCTGTAAAAGTTTTGCAGTTTGGTTCTGAATTTATTTTCACTTCAGGATATTGGCTAGCTGTTTCAAATCAAGAAGAAGACCACACACGTTCCCACGCAGCTCAGCAAAGAAACTTAAATGCTTAATTGTGACATAATTATTACCCTGATATTGACTCATTTCAGTAATCACAACAAAAATTCCAGCATAACTCTTAAAAGTCAAAACATGCTTCTTCTATTCTTTAAGTCGCTGTGGTATGTTAACTTTTTTAAGTTCAAGGTTTTTAGGCTTTTTCTGAGGCAGCAATTAGTTTTAAGTGTGAGGACTGCGTGGAACCTGATAGCAGGAAGCTTTCATCATAATTAACGGGCATCCAGGCTTTGAAAATGGAAATTGCCACTTTGAGATTCGTGCCAGATTCTCTAATTGGAGAGGCTTTTCAGGAGAGGCTCTTCAGAGGTTCAGTGTTTTTTAAGGGAGCAGCTGCCTGTTTTCTACATGTAGGTCGTGTTTTTACACAGAATAAAACATGAGGTTGTTTATTTTCTTTTTGTTTTATGTACAACGATTTTAAGACAATGGCCCCGGAGTCTGAACAGGAAGTAGACTGTACACAACACAGTGTAATAAACAAGCACTGGTGAAATATTTCAGGAGAAACAAAGGCAGTTGTGGGGTAAACAGCATTGTTGTATGGACAAAAAGCAGCAAACTTGCCTCAATGAGGTTCTGAAACATAAAAGTAGGTTTTCTATCGCTTAAAGTTTACTTTCAATTTCACTTGGGCAACCATGAATTTTTTTGAGTTGTGATTGAGACCAGATTCAATTTCAGTCAAATAATTCTTAGTCACATGGTCCTAACATCTGTAGATGAAAAAAATTATGCTCTTACTAAAATCTAATCCAGTTTTGTTATTTGGAATTTTGTTGTGTTGCTTAATTTATAATTTTAATTCCTAATTTTATCATACAGTCCTTCTCCATTGAATTATTATAAATTGAATGAACTTTAAGTTCTCTTTTTGATGAATTGCATTACTTTGTGCAGCTGACAGACTTGGACAGACTCATCGGTAACATGGGACTCAGAACTTGACCAGATGTTTCAGCTGTGGTCATAAAGCATCAGGAATCATATTTGGTCAATCTTAATCTTTCTGTTCTGTGTGATTTATTAAGTGTGAGATGATATTTTGTTCGCGGTTAGTTATGGGATTATCACATATCTATCTGCTTACCCCAAAGACCAAAGACCTGCGGCTGTTGATTGGATAGTACAGGATCTGGTATCAAATATTTGTGTCCCTTAGCCGTGCTGAATTAGGATGCTAACTGAAGCTAATGTTTTAGCCTCATTATTTACCAATACGATGCTAACTGCTTTTTCTGACCTTATGGTTTATGGCGTCAACAAGTAGTAGCTAAACTCTCTGAACTCTTGTCTGCAGAATGAGTTAATGTGACTAGATCAGTGTGCCTTTGTCATTATTCACGTTAGTAAACCTTATTAACTATCCTTAAGGGCTTTTGACCAATGAACTTCATCTTAGGTGGCTGTGAGAAAGCTGAGTAATAAAAGATTTTCATTTATCACTCACTGTTATATAAATACGATGACTTGCCAGTCTATGTCTACAGCCTGAGAAAGCCCCGGCTAGATTTACCCACGTCAACCCAGCAGAGATGGAGGCACAAATCAAATTTTTATACACAAACACCGGGGTGGGAAATCACTAAACTCACCAAATACTGGCACATCTAAAGCCCCTTGGCAGTGAAGTGGCTGACAAAGTGGACTCTTGTGGACAGAGCACCAAAAAGGTCAGATCTTGCTGCCTGAAATGACCAGTTCTCTTGGGAAAACCAAACCACATCTTTTTTTAGAAATACTTTCTGTGATGCCACAAACCTTGGAACCCAAATCCATATTTTTTGGCTGGAACAATAAAAAGAAGAGAAAGAAGCACAGAACCGTGGTTCAATTCAGACAATCTCTTCAACTGTGTTCAGATTTCATTCCTGCTGCTTTGATTCTGATTTCTTCCCTGAGCCTTCAGAGGTTCACAGGTTTTCTTTATCAATGAGTAAACAATGAATTTAGATATCTCTGGAAGTAAATAGATAAAAATAAGTAAAAATCCCACATCAGGTGACATCAATGTATTGTTTTATTGTATGTTATTGACAAAAATAGGCCATCGAGTAATGCTTTGCGTTGTTTGGGACCTTGAGCTTGCCGTAGTTATGCTGGAGAGTTAGGAAAACACTTACCTGTTGGTTTTTTGACATTTTTAAGTTTTGTTCACATAAAGTCATTTTGATATGTTTTTGAGATGAAAGTGGAAATTCTGTTTTAGAACCAAAGTTACATCGATGTATGCTAATCTGTAGCGTATCAATGCAATTTCCTGTACATGTTAGCATCAAGCTAGCGCTGTTGTCTGTATGGTTTTTGGTACTAGGAGGAGATGTGAACATGTTGAATGTATCAAATAGGAATCTCATGTGAAAGAGAAATGTAAATTTCCTTGTGTGTTCAGTTTTACAGTTTCTTCAGAAAAAAATCAAGCAGATTTTTCTGAATGAGAGTTTTCTTGGGAAGCTGTCATTTACCTGCTAAGCTAAGCAAGATGGGGCTGAATAATGGATGTAAGAGTTCGCCACTCCGGCATCAAGTAAAGAATCAATAAGAGAACGGTCAAGAATAAAGGCTGATGATGTTGATGGATTGAACAATTTTTTTATTGTTTCTTTACAGGAAACAATTCCCAGCCTCAGTCTTGAACTCTTGCTTCAGACTGAAGCCAACAAAGCACAGGGATCACCTTTGTTCATGGGCTTGTGATTGAATAAAACTTGGGTTTGACGCTCAGGTCACTCATGAGCTCCTAGATGAACAAGGCCAAAGAAGTCTCCTTTGCAGTTTTGACCAAATTACCCATCAGGTCATTGTAGTCTCAGATGTAGACTATCGATATGACTAAGATGTCTGGAGGAGATCAAATTGCTTCTCTGTGTGACTCCAAAAGCCGAAATCTCACAAGCTAAGTGAATCAGAGCATGATGGAAAACTGAATTAGAGCCCACAAGCTTTTGTTTTTCACAGAGGACGATACAGGGATGAAGGTGCGCTGAAGAAGCTTTAGGAGACATTTCAAAGTATTTCAAAGACCCACGAACACCCAGCACCTTGTCATTACCTGGACCCCCTCCATCACAGAGCTGCTGAACTGGTGTAATTTCCCCCACTGAAGAAAATAACATGATCGTACACATATATTTCGGTTGTTTCTGGGCAGAACACACCGAGGCAGACATCTGGTCGTGTACTGTAGTTATGAGAATCAAACATCTGGAGACGAGCGTCGCTACTGTGTGAAGAGACAAATGGGTCACAGCCTCTGCAATCTGTGGAGCAGATATGTAGGTCAACTAAGAAAGATGTTAAAAGATGCAGTAAAGTGGTTTAGGGGAGTTTTTGGTTTGACTACAAAACCCAAATAAGCTTAGAGAAAAGGGAAGAGTACACATTAGTATTTAGAAATGGAAAATAAGTTGGAAAGGAACAAGAGGGTGATGTTAGAGGCTAATACGCTTTAAAAAAAGAAAAAAAAAGCAGTGCTGACAAAGGTCCGGTTTGTGATGTTGGGAAAACAGACCTGGAGAGCTTGTGGGAAAACAAGGTGTGTTTGGTCTGACATGCATGATGACGTCCGAGCTGGAAACCGACTAATTGGGGGAAAACTCGATTTGAGAGCCCTGCTTTGTTTCAGGGAGGGGCAGACTGCCTCAGACTCAGCTGACTGGATGCTGCTGGATTACAAAGTATGAACGGCTGCAACACATGCTAACACCAGTGCTCCCTGAGGAAATTACTAGATATTACTGCTCGTCTCGCCTGTCTTTGGACTCCCTGTGTTTTTTTTTTAGCATTCTGAGAGATATTTCGAGCACATCTCCCAAGTTTGTGTCTTTTGGGGATGAGAGTTCTCTGTTTAAAAGTTCAGCTGTGGTTTCAGGCCACATCTTTGTTTATCTATTGTTTCCCTCACAAGTTGTTTCAGCAGCTTGAGCAACAACCCCAAGAAAAACAAGTCTTGAATGAGCATTGTTTTTCTTTCTGTTAATTCGAGCTGATCAAAAGCCGTGCGCTAAAACAGATCCTGGCAGAAGTGAAATATAGCTACCAACTGATTCCAGCAAAGAAACTTCCTTTCCAACAGGAAATTGCTTAACAAGGAGACAATGTTAGACTGGAGGAATATAATTAAAAGGTTTTTAGTCAGGTCTTGTCAGGCCAAAGAGACAACAAATTAAAGTAATAACTTCGGAGAGGGTAACGTTCACTGATCTGCCTGATCCTCCATAGACTTCCTGTGGTGCATGTGTGAAGCAGCTTTATTTTTGGGCCTTTCAAAGATCAGACCCACCATACAGCCACCAGACTTAGCTCTCTTCATCTACTCCACAAGCTTCCCAAGTGACTTTATTAAATTCACTTTGTGACATTTGAACCTAGAAGTGGTCAGAAAAAGGCGGAGCACAGGGGGGGTCGTGTGGGGAAAACAACGAGGCCTCACAAAACTTTTAGAAAACAGCGTCACCACATCGGAGGCATAAAGCCTTATTGTGGGGCTGAATGTGCTTGATTGTGTTTGCTGAGAATCTGGAAGGAAAAGGGAGGGGAGGCAGGACGCCTGTGAAGTTTGAAGTCGACCTGATTGAGATAAAAGATGGGACTTTTTGGATTACGACAGGACGCACAAGATGTTGGGGATGTGTTAAACTTTGGGTGTGTGAAGTTTTCAAGATGCGTGAGACAGGAAGTGAAGAATCCTACACATAGAAGTGACAGGGTGTTACTGTGTGAGAGCTCCAGCACATAAACACTTAAACACTGGAGAAAGAACTGATAACATGTTATCTAACCTCAGTGTGATGCATCATGTGATGTGGCCTCTGTGCTGTTTTTGGCTGCAGGATGCTGCAGAGTGTGCTTTTGTGCGTGTCCATGTCACATTGGCTCTATTTGTTCAGCTCTGGGTCCCTGCTTGTCTCCTCTGCTGCGTTTTCCTGCTCCCTTCAGGAAACAGCTTTCAGGACAGCCTGTTGGGTTTCCTGGCAGGACCCCTCTCCTCCCCTCCAGTTCCTACTGGGAGACAATAGGAGGTCTCTGACAGGGGCATGAAGAGGTTGAGTGTGTGTATGTGTGTGTGTGTGTGTACGGAGGAGGGAGATTTATTGGGGGAGTAGTGGGCTTCCCTTTAGGAAACTGCAGATTTATCCCGGCAGCAGAGGGGCCCTCCTCTCTGTGTGTGTGAGTGCTTGTATTTCTATTTGGCCTTAATGTCCTCACAAGGATTAAAACATGAAAGAGACATACTCTTACTGGGCTACAAGTTCAAGGTTTGCAGTTGTTTTTTCTCAGTATTGGGATGACAGTTAAAAGGGTTTAAAAATTGATATTGTAAAATTAAAAGTTGATACTTTAGACTCATGTTTTTTTCTTGACTTGACAAAGAGCACTCATAGAAAAACAAATAAAAAGACAGGATTTTAGACACTTTTGAACTTATTACACCATCACTTTTAATCCTTGCATGTTGTTAACTTCACAGCATGGTTTCCTGTGACAGTACTTAGACACTCCTTGATCTCCATGACCACTTTCCTGAAAAAAAAACACACACACACAAACATGGCATGGACAACTTCAAGATACTGTAAAACAACCATTTTTCTTGCCCCACACTGGTACATCTGAAGTTCATTTTTGCTTACTGAGTCTAATTTGACCTGAAAGTGTGTGTAACGGTCAAAGATATTTTGAAAAATTGAGAACACGGCTCATCTCAGGATTCAGCCACTGAGTTTTTCCCTTATTACATTACAATTAGTAAGCAGACAAGCGTGTCACTGTTATATTCATCAAAATCTTTACCTAAAATGAGTTTCAAATCAACATTTCAAATCTATAAAGACACACTAAGTTCAGATTTCCATTGTACTGCAGGTGAGTCAGACTGAGACCTAGGTCCTAAGTAACTGAAGAGAGAAAATTCCTGCACACATGCCAACTTCCTGAGACTAATTTTCAATAGGTGATGATATATTTGTATGTTTTTCTTTGACTGCAATCATGAGCCATTACCTTTTATCGGGACCTAATGCATTCAGTCACTACAGTTTTGAAAATATCTTGTTGTTCTTGATCTAATTATATTGTATTTCGTCTGTGTATTAATACTGTCTTGTCGATGTGAAATATTTGCACTTTTTAAAGTTTTTTTTTTTGGCATTTGTGCCTTTATTGGATAGAGGAAGACAGTGGATAGCGTCGGAAAGGGGAGAGAGAGAGTGGGGAGTGACATGCGGGAAATGGGCCACAGGTCGGACTCAAACCCGGGCCGCCCGCTTGAGGGCAAACCTCATGGTGTGCAGCCATATCCACTAGGCCATCCACGCCCCATATTTGCACTTTTTTATCAGACATCCTAAAAAGTGGTTGGTTGCACAGCCACTCCCATTCAATATGGCCTCTGTTGTTGACATAAAGGTTTGCCTGGAAAAGGTCTTTGACTGAAATGTTGCATTAAACCTTTTTGCTTTTCTGGAAGTTGGCCAGTGTGCGTCAATTTTCTCTCTCCATTACACTGCTGAAAAAGAAGTTAACTGTAACATGCTATTGAAAAGGGCTCCTCAACTTTACTTGGACCAGTTGTCTCTCATTTTATTTTGATTTCAAACACTTGAAAAACTATTGAATGTTTTCACGGCATCAATATTCTAGTCTTTGAATCTGAATCGAATCTTCCTTAAATTGACTAATCACCTCCCACTGCCACAGTTTGAAGATTTGGGGGGTTGGGGCTGATCTTGGTGCAGCATTTTTCTTAAACTGTGTGTGTAGCCCAGGCCAAAAACAGCCCATTAAAAGTTTGGGAGTGGATCTGAATCAACCTCATGAATAAGCTGCAGTAACAGTGGATTATAAACCAGGGTGGAGGCTGGTATTCTCTCTCTGATTCCTCTGGATTTAGTTTAGAGAGGTTAATTTCAGGAAGTGATTTGGATTGCTGAGAAGGAAAACCAGAGCGTGTCCTCACAACTTGAGCAAGTCCTGGTGTGTTTCTGGCATGTCTGTTCTCCACACAGGGGGTGTATGTCTGTGCTTCTATGCATGTGCAGATTTCTGAATGGACTTTTTCTCATGTAAAGCAGATGGAGAGTAAAAGTTGCTGTCAGTGAGAGGATGTTGGCTTTCACTCCCTCCTCTCCTCAACTGTCAGATTCTGTCTCTCTCACTCCATTTTTTCCTTCCTTGAAAAAAAGGGTGGCGGTGGGGATGAGGTCACTGTTCCAAAACATGGCCCCGAGCCTCGAACCAGCACATTTCCTCTTCCATGAGGCATCTGACAGCGGCAAAACCCAACGCTCTCGTTTTCATTAACAACCTGGGACGATACTGTGCCTCTCCACTCGTCACATGTTCCCGTTGGGGAGAGGAAAAATCGTGTGAAACGTCAATGAATCTGTATTTTCTGCAGAAACTGTTTTGGTCACTACAAACAACCACTTGTGCTCACTTTTATGGAAATGAATGTTTACTTCCCAAAGTTTCTGGTCAGATCTAATGTTGGATGGCAAAGAAAACAAAAACAGTTGAAAATTCATAGTGATCTGGTTTTTGGCTCTGTGTGCTAAAAGTCTGATCTACTCACTCAGTTAAGTCAATTTCAAAATTTAAAGTTGTGGAGTCTCAAAGTTCTCCTCAAAAGGTTTTAGTTTCAGTTCAGCATTTACAATCTGACGTCCAAAGACAGTAGACTTCAAAACTCTCTCAGATCAGAAAAAGAAACGTGACATTACAGAGACTGTGTCCATGTGTTATACAGTCTGTGTGTATGACTGGTTGAAAAATCTATTAACAGTTTTTTTTCAGTATTTGGCATATTTTCACAAGAGTTAATTTCGGACGTTTTAAGTTTAATGTCTTTTTTCCATGGTTCTCTCCAGGAAACTTCTCTAGAATTTTGGAGAAGCAAAATAACACAGCACTTTCCCAAAGAGGAGAAAAGTGCTTTCTTGGCTCACAATGAATAATCTAAAAGTTGAATTTGGTGTAATATGTTCTGATTTTAGAAACACACTGGAAAACTGTTTGTGCACTTTGTTTCACACAGATATGGGTTTGTTTGTACTTTCCGTTTTCACCAGTGCTTGCAGGGGATTAATTTTTTGACTGCTCTCACTGCAAAGTGCTGGAAATGTGAAGAAATGCAACTGTAGTGCTGGGTGTGACCTGCTGGTTCATGATTGTAGTGTTGCATCAAAACTGATTCAAGAATGTCACGTAATTTGTAGCCATGGAAATACAGAGGTCTTAGGCTAATGTTTAGTCAGTCTGAAGAACAATGATGTTTATGTTTGCACAATAGAACCTCTCAAAGCCTTTACTAAATTAAAGTGGTATGCCCACAGTGTATTCACTCTGTTCCAGTGGTGAGCAATGTGTTTTTCTGGCTGCTGAGTAATGAGACAGTGTGTGTATTTATACATAAAAGATTTTCTTGTACCAATATAAACAGAATATGCACGATGTGTTTATGTTGATGCAAGTTTTACAGCTTGCAGTGATTCTGTTGCTGTATGTGCACTCGTGTTTCTGCTTTTATGAGCATTTTTGTAATTTTGTGGCTTTTATGAGTGGTATTATGAGCATTGGCACTTGGTGGTGGTTTGTGTGTGTGTGTGTGTTCAGAGAAAATCGACAGCGTGGCTCTCAGCTGGTCAGAGCTCGGGGTGTAGAGGGGAGGAATGCAGCTTCTCTGTAATTTGCTGTCTGTCATCAATTCAGAGAGAAAAACAGAAACACCAGAGGAGAAGAGCTGAGGAAAGTGTGTTTGTATGTGTGTATATGTGTGTGTGTGTGTGTGTGTGCGCGTGTGTGTAAGTGATAACAAGGGAGATCAAGGAGGGCGAGAGAGGAAATGAGAGTCATGTGAGAAGAAGAGGATAGAGATGGAGAATCAGACAATTTGAGGGAAGGAGGTAAGAGAGAAAAACCAATGGGGGTATAAATGTAGGAAACTAAAGGAAGTAAAGAGGGGTTAAAAAAAATAACTTCATCACTGTTAATAAACCTATGGCCTTTGCAGCAGCTATTTTTTACTTAGCCCAAAAAATGAGGCAATTTGTGTTTCGTAGATTATTTAACAAAGCGTATTGGTAATAAGATCTTACACTATTGTAAAACCTGTTTATAACACTTTTAGATGGTGTCACATTTGTGAGGAACATGCATTTGTTGGATGAGCAGCAGAGCTGAGTACGTGGGTTGTGTCCATAAAAAAATTTGCCAAATCTTCTCTGCCAATGCCAAACGGTTTATTCTGTTGTTGACTCTTGTTTAATGTTGTTTGGTGAATTGGCTGATACATGTGTTCAGTAGGGTTGAAGTTTGGGTAAACTGCAACCATAACTTGTTTCTTTTGACCCCAATTATCCAAATTAAGCTGTTTGGCTTTGGCAGAGATGATTTAGCAAATTTTTTATGGGCAAAACCCACTTACTCAGCCTTTCTACTCATCCCACAAATGCATGTTGCTAAAAATGTGGCACCATTTAAAGGGTGAATAAAAAGGCTTCCATACTGATTGCAAGACTATTCATTTCTGAAAAATACAAAACAGATTTTATGTTTGAATTTGTTGGCGAGCTTACTTTCATGCCTTTAATGTTGACTCAGTGGACAACTTTGTTCTCAGTAGTTGGAAATGTTTGATGATTAAGGAATCAAATATCAGTGGCTGTATTAAGTATAAAAATTGTGTAAAAGAAAAAAAAATCTTGCTTCACGAATATACTTCAGAACATCAACAATATTTCAGATTTTTAACTACAGCATTTTAGTTTTGGATGACATGAAATTTTTCGAACAGCTAAAAAACTTTCACAGACTTGGGACGCTATGTCAAATCGTAACAAGATTGAAGTCAAACCATGATGATATCAGGGCATCAGAGTTTTAGAGTTAATGCAGAAAAAAAAAACCTGCAGCTATACAGTTTTTCCCTTGGTTCACAGCCTTAAGAGGACAGCAGAATCTTATAATAGAAGGGGAAACACTGCTTTAATTTTTTAATTTGGTGTGTGAGTATAGTTTCCTCACTTCACTATGTTTGGTGTGGAGGGAGAAACCATAAACTAGTGCCTGATGTTACTTGTAAATTATTAATGAGACAAGTTTATTGTGAATACGAGATACCAATTAAACTCTGTTAGAGAATGTTAACTAATTGCACAAAGGTTAGAAAAATGAGTCATTGAGCAAAGTTGTTCATCAGTTTTGTTTTACTTTCGCATTTGTAGCTCAACTGTGCAAGAATTCTTGTTTTCTCATTTCTTAATATTTTTCTGGCTTTGTTCCCAAAACCTGAATGGTGTGTGGTAAATGAGTAAGAGCCTGCACAGTCAGAATTGTTTGAAAAGCACGTCATGTGTTTTTCTGATGTCGAATCCAAAGTGCCCCATAAGTGAACGTGTCCTGTGGTTTAAGACGCACACTCTGTTGTCACTAAAGACAGCAACAACTGATAAGAAGATAAAAGGTAGAACATGACTATCAGTGAAAGAGGATGAGTGTATTATCTGTGCTGTGGTTATTTTGATTTATCTATTGTCTATAATAGCTATAATAGTTACTTATCTGTAATAATTAGTCTTCAGCCAGGCTGACTTCTGTGGTTTTTACTTTGATTATAAACGTTCTGCTGCAGGCAGGGCTGACATGATGTGTGTGTGTGTGTGTGTGTGTGTGTGTGTGGTTATAGGTTATCAGTAGGCAGTCAGCTAGAGGGACGACCAACGTGTTGCAACAGCATATGTAAGGAATGTGCCGGAGGGTGCTGGAAAACACATCTGTGTGTGTGTGTGTGTGTGTGTGTGTATGTAGAGTATATGTTTGAAACAAAACTGTATAACTGCATTATGTACAAATCATTACACAGGCTGTGTGTATTTCTCATGTTTCAAAGACGATGTATTTCCTCTCCTTTCAATAAAAAAAAAAGGATTCACATTAAAATTACTTGCAGGTCAGAAACACACAAACACACACACACACACACACACACAGGTCTTATACAACACAAAGACAGTAACCACTGTTATTTTCTTTGTAAACCACACACCTGTGATCTTGAAGTTTGTGGCTGTGCAGGTGTATGCGGATGCAAATCTTGACACATTTTAGCTTCTTCGACTTGACTCCTCTGTCATTTGGTCGAAAATCTTAACCATCTAGATTTCTTTGTCCGACCTCGTCTTGGAAAAATACAGTCAAAAAATACAAAATGATAAAAAACAATGCAGTTCTGTGGGAATAAACAAATCACATTAATCATTTAAGTGCCTTGCTGTGACTTCAATCTAATGGTGATTGTTGTGTTTTTGTCTCTTAGGGCTGTGAGGAGCAGGGAGGTGGGAACCAGCCGGACTGCAGCTGCATGAATCGCTCACCTAACAACAGTACAAGGTAAACTTGACTTCTATCTCAACATTAACTGAAGTCATTGCAAGAAGTAACGAATTAACAATAATTTATTTAAAAGTAAATTTTATTTGTGCTGTTGTGAACCCTCCCCAGCTGGTAGCGTTTGTACAGGAACACAAGAAGCATTTATACATCTTGGTCTGTTTGGCACAAAGAAAAGTAACAAAGGTTTTCTGAACTGCTGTACATTTTGACTCCTCTGTGTTTGAAACGTCTGATGTTTTTTATAACGGAAAAAAAGAATCCTGCCCAGAAAGAACTTATCTGTTACATTTTGTAGGTGTGTGCCCATTGTCACCCACACAAAACTAATTATATGACTCACTTTCTGCTGTTTGTTACAGTTGTAAGATTTCTAATTTCAGTTTTATCACACGTATTATCTTAAAAAACATCATGAAACACACTTGAATCGGAATCAAAAAGCATTCTCTGTTTCACTTTCATCAACAGCACATAAGTGTTGATCTCCACCTGTGCATCCTGTCCTTACAGCTGCAATTACCAAAATGTTTTTCCAAATAAAGGGTATATAAATAAGATGCATAAAAATGTATCCTTTCTTCTTCTTTTGAATGCATAAATTATTTTCTCAGGGGAAAAAATGCTTGGAATTGGCATGGGAGATTTTGCAAATTTCCATGGGCACAACCCTCATACTAAGTTCTGCTGCTCATCTCACCAATCTATGTTCCTTAATAATGTGGCACCGTTGAATAGGGGGATAAAAAGACTTTCTAATGATACATTACTTATTCACAGAAGCATTGTTACAGCAAAGACATAATCTACTGAACACACTTTGTCCTACTTTTGTGCTAAGTTTCATACAAGTGTAAGTGCCCCAAATTGTAACTAAACTTCAACAGAAGGTGTGATGATGTTGGTAACAGTGAAGCCGTCTGTAATTTCAGTTCTCTGTTGTTGACTTTGGTCTGAGTTGTTCTCCCTGACTGCCACTTCCACAGTATGCTTTAAGTTTCTCAAAAAGACACAAAAATAAATTTAAAGGTTGTCTTTGTTGCTGTCTCAGTTATGAAACCCTTACATTCTGTTGTGTACATTTCTGATCAGCTTGTTCAACCATCACTGGAGCTCAGAGCTTTCACATTGTAATACCCTCGTTCCCTTCTTCCTCTCTCCGGGGTCTGGATGATGTCAGACTCAACCTTCAACACCTCTTAAGAGAAAAAGCAAACAAGGGATTCCTTTAAACAAACCTCCTTATCTCCAAGAGAAAGGAATTCAGTCACAGGTTCTCACGTGCTAATGAGCCACAAAAACACACCCCCATGTTTTCGTTCGGCCTCTCTGCACTTCGTAGTAAATTTACAGCTCCTTTAACAAAGCATTGATGTCTTTCATTAACGTAAGAGCCAGGAACCTCTAAGATTTGTTATTATTGTAATAGGCTAACAAAAAAGATTCAATCAGAGGTCTTGGACTAGTGTCTTAAACAAACTACTGTGCTGTGTTTTAAAAATCACATCCTCTTCCTTCCTACTGTTGTAAAAACACCATGACTGATGCATTCATGTCCCGGTGTGTTTTTCTTTTGCCAGGTGTTATTTGAAGCTGTGCTTGTGCTGAAAGGTTCGAGACCTGAAAAATGACTCAATCTGTTCAGGTCAACACAAAGCTGCCTGGTAAGACCCTGCACGAGTGTTACATTAGTGTTACATTTGAACCTCATATTTCACCTCTTTGTAACAGGAAAACATTTTAATGCTTGTCTGAAATTCTGCTAATACACTATCATAATTTTTGGACTATTGGGAGCACCTGAATATAAGCCGCACCCATTAGTACATATGTAGGCCACACTCATCTTTGGGCAGCAGGTTTTCCTCGTTCTAACATGCAATATCTAGACAGAAAAGCGTTACACAAAGACTTTTTTTACTTTTAATTTAATGCTTTTTTTTCCAGAGGGGTTACACAGGGCTTATTGACTCGTCTACCAGAAAAGCCAGTGTTCACTATCTTCATCTTTCTTCCAATTGCAGAGTTTTTTCACCAAGTTTTTTGAGTTTTGATGAAATGTCATGTAAGCGTAAATGTATTGGTGGCATGAAGCTCTTTTGCCCATAAAAATTCATATACAACTGTTTAAGCCCCAGGGAACGAAGGGTGTAAAAAATGTTGTCGCTTAAAGAGCGGAAATGATGTTATTCTTTGTTTCTTTCTTTTGTTTGTTCCTTTACGTTTATAGTATTCTGTTTCAGCCTGCTATAAGCAGGTTTGTGTCTATTTTCACACTCAGATGGCAACATAACAACAACGTTAATTTGAAAACCACAGGAAAAGTGTTATGACCATTAGTTTAGTTTACCGGAAGGTTCTTTGTGGGATAAAAACGTTGAGCCATATACCTTAAACTGCCTTTAAATGCGGTTACATGAAAAGAATTCATGTTTGACATGTTTGTGGATGTAACATGATCCGACAGGTCATCTTTGAGAGTTTAGCCATGTTATTTCTCTCTCTGTAGATCTGGGCTCTCCATTCATCTTCCCCAATCAAGAGGAGCCTGAGCAGCCGGGCTCCTACTCAGTCCAGACTCCCTACGGTTTCCAGCTGGATCTGGACTTCCTCAAATATGTAGAAGAGATAGAAAGTGGGCACAACGTCCGCCGGGCACCTGTCAGCACCCGACGCTCAGGACGAGGAGTCAAACTCTCCCAGAGGAGTCCAGGTGTCGGAGGACGCACCAGTGGGTGGACATCCACAGAGTCCCTTTCATCTCCTGCGAGTGAGGATGGCAGAGCTCCTCCTCCACCGCCACCACGTAACCGCCTTGGGTCAGCCCCATGTGAAGTACTTTCTCTTTCTCCTGTGGCCCTCCTTACTGCTCCTCCCCTCTCTGCTGGGGCCAAAGTGCCACCGCCTCCACCCCAGCGAAACCCCAGGGTTGAGCGGACTCTTCTGGAAACCAGCAGGCGGCTACAACAGGAACAAACCCACCAGCACCAGAATGGTGGGCGCATTCAGCTTGCAGACCCTCCAAAACAACTCCTTCCTTCTCCTTCCACTCAGATTCTACAGAGTAACTTAATCAAACCCAGTCCTGCCACTTCTGGGCGCAGCACTCCAGCAACAAGCAACGCGGTTACTCCAATCCCACCCAGCCAGCTGCAGACAGTCAGGGAGCAGATGGCCACGGCCTTGAAACAGCTGAAGGAGATGGAAGAGAGGGTAAAGGGTGTTCCTGCTCTGGAGAAAGAGGTGGCGAAGCTACGTGCAGAGAAAGACATGCTCCTGATAGCGCTGCAGGAAAAGAAGGCATCATTGGAGGCGGCCCTGCAGAGGCAACCTTCAACTGAGTCCTCTACTCAAACCACAGAGAGTCTTCAAAGTGATCAGAGCATCCACAGTCGACTGACTGCTCCATCCTCACCGGGTCACAAAGGGCTTGGGAAATCTGTTGAACTGAAAAAGCTGACTGAGAAATTTGAGGGAAGGGAAGATAAAGTTTTAGATCCTTCACCAAAAGTTAAAGATAAACCTCCAGTAAAAGTGCCAGCCGTTGAGACGAAATCAGTGGCTGTTGGTGGAGATATTCCAATGAACTGTGTGGTTATGTACTACAGCCAGGGTGTGAAAGATGCTTCTGAAGGCACATCAGTAAATGTTTGTGAGAAAGGAACAGAAACAGAGGATCCTGTGTTTCATGAGGAGGGAACACAAGTCACCGTGCAGACAGAGGATGCAGAGGTTTGGGTGATGGAGTCTCTGCTTGGGCTGACCAGCGAAGCACAGAGAGAGATCGACACTTTACAGGACACCATTAAATTCCAGCAGGAGTCCATCGTAGCTTTAGAGGACCGGCTTAGTGTAGCTGACAAAGATTTTGAGATCTTTAAAGCCAAGATGGAGGAGAAAACATCCAAAGTCACGTTTGACAAGGGGACTCTTGCAAAACCAGACACAAAACATGCCCAAGTAGGGACATTAATGCTTGTGTTACAGGACACTGCAACGTTGTGCCATCCTGAGGTGAGCGATGCATGCGTAGGTGAGAGTTTAACAGCAGCTCAGACTGAACAAAGCACCCAGACTGATGCTACAGAGGAAGCCATAAAACCAGCTGCTGCTGCTGCTGCTGCTGTGGTGAGCACTGGGTGCCAATGGGAGAACTTGTTAGAGGAGAAGATGGAGGAGCAGAAAGTTGCATTGCCAAAGAAGAGACAGTTGACTATTGCTGAATACAAGGTTTCACCAGAGGAAGAGGTTATCAGTGCGACAGAGGAGAAGACAGAGGATGAGCGAGGGGAGAACGTAGCAGCTGTCAGCACGAAGACGGGTAAGAAATCAGACAAAGTGACTCAGAGCGTTTAAGATGCAAAAGTTCCTTTGAATCACTTCGACAAGTTAAACTAACAGCAATAACTTTCATAATTATAGAAAAAACAACTTTCTTGGTAATTTTTCCGATTCACAATTTTTTAATTCATAGAAACAATCTGAACTTATTAAGTTGGATATATTGAGTGTTGTTTTTTGGGAATGGAACTTTTAAACATTTGATTTTCTGATTGTCAAATCCGTTTTCCTGACATTCCTGCCTTGTGCTATCCACAAGGGGCTTATGAAATCATTTTGTAATTGCTTTGTTTGAACTCTCTTTTGATCCTGTGGCTTTTGTTTTGGTAACAGGTATGCTGAAGTCAATCATGAAGAGGAAGGATGGGGGTAACTCAAGCGAAACTCGCTCCCCCGGCAAGAAGAGCCTGCAGTTTGTTGGCATCCTGAACGGAGGGTAGGTTCACAAGTTTAAAAATTAAGAGACAAAACTCTCTCCACTGTTTTTGTGTTGGAAAACATGTCTGTATTTAAGATGTAACTACAGAATATGCCCTGATTATGTCCATCTCTCAGATATGAATCTACATCGAGTGAGGAAGAGGAAGAAGAGGAGGAGGAAGAAGAAGAGGAGGATGATGGGAGCTCTTCTGGAGAGAGTGGAGAAGGCGAGTGTTTGGACAGCACAGAGGAGGATGAGGCAGCGCTGGAGGAAGAAACATCTGAAGAGGAGAGAAACGTCAACCTGGATGAGAGCGACACAGACGAGGAAACCCTGAGAGCTGCAGATTATTCATCCGACACTGTGAAAGAGAAGTATGTCATTGATACATAAAGAAAGTTACTGTAAATGTGAATACCACCAAATGCTACATGGTCATATAAAAATGGAGGTGGTGTTTCAGCTTCAATCTTGTTACAGGTTTGAGTTTAGCTCAAAAATGCGTGAGGCCTGCCTCATCATGAAGAACCACCTCAATGATGACATCAAAACACTGAAGAGTAAAGAAGTGGTGAGTCTCTGCATGCTTCAACACGCTCCTGTTTTATTACCCAGATTCTGTGAATTTGCTTACTTTATTATAGGATTAATGCAAAGTTTTAGCGATTTGCACATCATTCGTCTACCTGAGAGTAATGATGACTTCTTACCTCCAGCTCTCCAGCACCCACACTGTCCAGCTCGAGTGGTTTCGAATTTCCAGCGCTAAAATGGCCCAGCCCTCACGGGTGTCAGACTACCTGATGGCGTTTTCTGAAGTGTCGCCAGTTTTGCTGGAACACGTAGTCAACATGACTGACGGCAACGGCAACACGGCTCTACACTACAGTGTCTCCCACTCCAACTTTGGTGTCGTGGGTTTGCTGCTGGACACAGGTCAGTGGAAAGTTACTCAAAATAAACCGCAGAGCATTTTCACAGAACTATAATTTTTTGATACAAAAAACCTTTTGGAGGAGCCCAGTTGCTGACCTCATGTTCAGGGAATCCTGGTCTGTGAGCGAGCGGAGCAGAAGAGATGGGATCTCCATATGAGGGTTTCATCACTTCCTTTAGGAGGCTCAAAAAATATATTCCAAGAATAGAAATGTGTCTTTGCAAAGGAATGCCAATGTGAGTTATATTTAAAAGTTAGATTTGGACTAAGGATATTTTACTCTTGGAGCCCTCTTTTTTTAGCTCTTACTCTCTAGGTAAATCACTATTATTTTCTATATGTGACCCTCCATTGAAATAAACTTTATCCCAGTTGTGCTGTATTTGTTAATCTGTATTAGGGCTGAACGATTTGCAAAATTTAATCTAATTGCAATAACTCTTCCCTATATTGCAATTGCGATTTATTGAGAGATTATATTCATGTTTCTTGTCTTATGTGTTGTTAAGTAAACACATTTTGGAAATGTACGTCGACATTGATTACAGCATCACAACAACTCATAAAATACTTTTTGCTCATTTTAGTAACTTTTCACTCTTTTTTTTTACCACCATTTTTGCTACTTTCTGAATATTTCTGTGTTTTGTCCCAATTTTTTTTGCCAATTTTTCTTGCTTTTTTTGACCATTTTTGTCACGTTAAACTTAAATGATTGCTACATCTTGCTGTTTTTGCTGCTTTTCACAACCAACAAATTGGCTCTTTGGTTGCGTAACACTGATGTAGAGCCTAAAATGTTAACAGCAAAAAAATGTATCTAATATTCTAACAAATTTCAAGGTAAGAAAAATATTACACTTTCTGCAATTAGAATGTTGCAGCAGGTCACTTTGCCATTCAATCTCATCTGAGTGTTGAAAATGTTCCTTCCAGGTGTTTGCAGTGTGGATAAGCAGAACAAGGCGGGCTACACGGCCATCATGCTGGCCGCTCTCTCTACTGTGAAGGAGGAGGTCGACATGGGTGTGGTCAAAAAACTGTTCGGTCAGGGCAACGTCAACGCTAAAGCCAGCCAGGCAAGTCATCATCCGTTTCCCATAGACACAGTTGATGCCTTTGGTTTTCACTTTGCTCCTTGCATGTTCCAAAATTAATTTCACACCAGCGGTTCCTGTGTTGTGCATGTGATAAGTGAGAACATGCTGTACATATCTCTTTTTTTAGCTTTAGAAAATGTGCAGGATCAACATGTGTTTGACAAACGAAGAAACAAACAAAGAGCTTCTGTGAATGTGCAGACAGCTCCATGTGCCAGAAGCATTTCATTACTTTAAAAACACAATCTGCTCAGCTGATTCTACAGTAGCTGAAGTTTGATTTGGACACATTAAACTATTGTTGTGAAAGAGTGCGCCATAAAACCGAACACATGAACAATTCTTTATCTTAGAGCCTCTTGGAAAAAAACTAAGTAAATTTTTTATTTAGCATGAAAAGAGTAAAGGACAGACTGTTTTATGATGTTGCTGGGTGTTTCTGTTTTTTATGGAAAATGTTTTTATTTCTAAGTAGATCTCAATTACTTTTTAGTTCATCAAAATAAGAACTCACCTTCAGTGAAAGTCGCATTTATTCCTCTTGCTTCTGTAGAAAACTAGCTCTCTGTTCCCTGAGTATTTGATTAGGAGAAGTGTTAAGAGTGCTTCCTGTGCTGTGAAGAAGTGCTGCATTCAGAGCCAGATGAATAATTGGTTATAGGTTGGATTGGGTTAAAGAAATGTGAATCATGTGACGCTTTATTTGTGAGAATCTTTTGACATTTGAGTGGTTATATCTCTTTACTTGATCTAATCAGATTGTGTGTAGTGTGTTTGGACACAGCGCCTGACAAGCTCTCACACTGCCAAGTCATAGGACCAAGAATTTATAGCATCTCTGGCTATAAATCCAATTACTGCTGCTTGTTATTGTTGCTGCGGGTAACAACACAAGGCCCCTCGATGCAATTTTAGCACCAAATTTAAGTCACACCATTTCCTGCCGGAGCTGTGTATTGCTTCGGTGTATTTCTGACTTCTGCTTTGAATGACTTCTATTTTTAATCAGGGTTAAATTTCTTAAAATAATTAGTCAAGATTTTGATGCTTTAAGCTTTTCTTTACACTGTTACAATTAATAACTGCATCACAACAACCCATGAAATACTTTTTGCTACTCTCGACTGTTTTTGCCACTTTTGGACCATTTCTTATCCACTTTCTGACTATTTTCCATGTTTTCTTTGAATTTTCTTGCTAAATTTTTGACCATTTTGCCACCATAAACCTATTTTTATTACAATATCTTACAGTTTCTGCCTCTTTTCACCACTCAGATTGTTGCCCAAACAAAGGTAGTTTCTAACAGTTTGGCTCTTTGGTTTGGGAGGGTTGAGCAATACTGATGTAAGGTAGAAAACATCTACTTTAAAAAATGTATCCGGTACTCTGACACATTTCAGGAAGAAGAAATATTGCTCTGTCTGTGATTAGAATACTGCAGCAGGCCAAACTGCAATTCATTCATATTTGCGATTAACTGCCCAGCTCTATTTCCAATCTTTAGCCTCAGACTAACATTAAATGGTTTTCTTGATTATAGATTAAATTTTATATACACAGTGAACTACCAAATCTGTTAAACAGAGAATAGTACACTGAAAAACATCATTGGAGACAAACAAAAGGGTCTATTTTCTGGCCTTGCTGAGTATGTGTTTAGAAACCTGTTTTATAAATGGTTCCAAATTTCTCTTGGCATTTACCCTCTGCTCTATTGCCTTAAATGGCTTTTTGTTTACAAATTTTAGAGCTTTTCATCCAAAATGCCCATTAATAAAGACTTATCTTTGAGTGTTGGGAGTTTTGTTCACTGTATTTGCATCCAGCTCTGTTGTCCTGTTAAAGCTGTTTGACAAAATACATTAAGAGTAATGAAAAAATGATGTTGAATTCCTTGGTTGTGTGGACATAGTTGGCCCAAAGGCTGGGGCTGATAAAAAGTAGGAGGCAGTCTCGCCTCTCATGAAGCATGAAGCCTTGGCCTGTGGGTTTGATGCCTTTTAAGTCTCTGTGGCACACCAGTTATCGCCAGCCTACAATTTCAGGTCTGGCCACGTTAAATCTTAAGCCCATCCATGTCTCAGCTTTACGTATTTCTTTAAATACTGGTTATTGAATGAGTGGTTGTTGGAAAGCTGGCATTTTGTGTTGAAGCCTGATTTTAATCATTTAACTAAATCAAACTTCACTGTCATTGATGTTTCTTTACATTTCTTAATTGTTTCTTTACAGGCTGGTCAGACGGCGTTAATGCTCGCTGTGAGCCACGGTCGTCAGGAGATGGTGCGAGCGCTGCTGGAGTGTGGTGCTGATGTTAACGTGCAGGATGACGAGGGGTCCACAGCTCTGATGTGTGCGAGTGAACATGGCCGTGCTGAGATTGTCAAACTGCTCCTGGAACAGCCTGGTTGTGACATATCCATCATTGATAACGTGAGTCAAATACGTTTTAGCCGTTCAGCTGATGCTCTCACCGAGGGAAACTTCCTCGGCTAACAGATGAAGCAAACTGTTGGATGCCTTAGTGCCGGAAACATCTGAGCGATTGCTTGTCTGGGATTCAGCTTAATCTGTTCTCAGGAAACGGCTCCTCATGGGAAATTTGTCTATGCAGCTTCCTCTACTTTTCACCTCTCTCCGTCTCTTTTCTTGTGTTTTTCTTCGTTAGCGGGATAGGCTTCAAGCTAAAGAGCCGCGATAAGATGAGTTTCATGTGCCCTCTGCTCATTTCTGTGGTGTTTACAGGAAACACAATCACAGGGCTACTCACAAGCCCCCAGGGGAGGAATTAAAAGCCAAACCTCTGTTCACAGCTGCACACACTGCCTAAGTCATCTGTGGACTTCTCCACATAATCTGTGGATGAGGCAGCAGAAACTCATGATTTCAAAGCCCAAAAGTGATTTTCTTTTCTTGTTGTTGATCTGCTCGGTAACATGGTTTGAAGTCATTTTATGGACGGTTCACCTGGATTCTGTAGAGGAGTTCAGGCAGACAGATATGTGAGCTTTAACATCTGTGCCAGAGTCGGTGTGTCTTTTTGTGCTTCTTGCTCCTGGGTTGAGTGTCAGTGCAGCGCAGCTTTACTGGGAGGTAGATGGGGAGCAGGGGGTGGAAAACATTTGGGAAAGCCCCTTCCCCTGTTCTCCTGAAACACAGAAAAAACATTTAAAAGTCACTGGGCTTTTACCTTTTAGTTATTTTAAGTATGTGTACTGATTATAGCTCAGGAGTGCAGAGACAGTTAACTCTGGTGCTTACTATGGTGAAACATATATTATTGAAATATTGAAATATTTTAACACAAACAAATGTGAACTCCAAGCGCATTAACGATACCATGCAAGAAAGAGTTTGTTCCTGGAGTTGGAGCAGATATGGCAAATTTAGTTTGAAGAGTTATATTATGATTCATTTTTAGAGACCAGAACTTCCTCGCTCATGATTTTGTCTCGTCTGCATTCATATAGAAAAAATGGTAGAAATAAGAAAAAATAAGAGAAAATGCTGAGGTTGAAGAGTAGATAGATGCCCTGGTTATTTGCTTAACAATCAGTGATGCACTTTTTTGACAGATGAGGATAGATAACTTGTCTGAACATCCATCATAAGACTGATGTAATGCATGCTGAAAAAACCTATGCTGTAATATGGAGTGTGTTCAAGCCAGAGGAAAAAAATACTGTGTATAACTCCCATCACATGGTCCAACCGGTAAAGCTCTGTCATTCATGTTTAAACGCCAGTGAACCAACTTTTTACTCACTCTGCCCTAATCCTGCTGAATGTGTCTTCCCCCACGTGTCTGTTTGCAGGATGGCAGCAACGCACTGTCCATTGCACTGGAAGCATCTCACAATGACACAGCTGTGCTGCTCTACGCCCACATGAACTATGCCAAGACCCAGCCTGCAGTGGTGAGTCTACCCTCCAACACTTCCACTCCTCAAAGCTGACGAAATTCAACATGTTAAACAAGTCCCAAAGTTTGGGTCTACCTCATGGAAATATCAACTTTAGTGTATTGCACATATCAAAAGCCTAATAGTTAGACAGCAACCAGCAATAAACCGTCTGGGAAGTGGCATTCAGCATAAGGCTGAAGTTAGCAGAGGCCACACTCATAACATATCTTTACAATGAGCAACGTCTCCTGTATTAATGGTGGGCAGGATCAGCTCCTGGCTTTGCTCTGGGTGTGGGAAACACTGACTGAAGGTGCACTGCTGCCCCCCTCAGGTCCTTTAAAATGTCTGTGGCTTGGACTGAGTTTTGATATAAATAGAAAGGAAACCAAGTTGTTATTTCTATATACAATGATGATGTTTAAGTTGTAATTGCAACAAAATTAAAATAAGTTTACCACTAAGTTACACTTTTTAATACACCAAAAATGATTAAATATTTCAGAAGGCTCTCGATTTGAAACCATGAATGAAATCAATCGCTTGCAAACTTTGTTAAAAATTACATTTGATTAAAAAAAAAAACTTTTCTCCAAACTACATTTTTAAAGGGAAGTCCAAAGACCCAGCCCAGGAGCCCCACCAGCCCCCACAAGCCCTGGCCTTCAGACTGACAGGATAACGGCCGCTCATTGAAGAGGACGGAGCAGGAAACATAACTGGATCTGAGCTTTTGAAAGCTCCACTGGAATTTCCTTAAATATAAATGTATTTATATTCTGCATTATGCCCTGCATTTATAAGTATTGTTGATATGAGAATACTATTTTTCCATAATGGTTATACCGTAAACCTGACTAATAAGAGCTCCTAGCATGTCTGAGCGAGGATCTGGAGATCAGATACCTTATGTGTCATTTGCACTCCACTAATATTTCACTGTTAATGGCAACACACAAAGGTGGCGCATGAAAATGATTTGGATTGACAAATTACCACACAGATATGTGTAAGGATACAAAAGTGTTTATGCTGGATGGCACATCATGCAAACTTAACTTGGACTACTTCTGTCTGCATGACATGTCCAGTGTGAAATCACATGACTTGACACTGTTGTGTGTTGCCCTGCAGTTCTCTCCCTCTGTAGTGCCTCAGTGACCTGGTCCATGAACCTCTTCGCTCTCATAATCTGCACTAACTGTCCATGTATTGTATGTTCATATAAATATTTACATATAAATATATATTCTTGTCTGAAATAAACATATTTACAGAAAAGTTATTGGAAAGGATGATTTCTTTACCTTAAACGATTGTTTCCTCAGACTTTTTTTCTGGTGATGCCCTTTTTCGTAGGTACAATCCACGGCAACCCAATCCAAAGTATTTCTTATCTATAAATGCACACATTTTGGTTAGGCTTACACTTAAACAAACAATTTTAAAGACGGATGATAAATGCATTTAACAAGTCCCCTGACTTGATTTCATACCTTCACCAAAGAAATGAACACATTTTTAAGCATTGCCTTCTCTAAAACTCAATAATCACAAAACAAAGTGGAGATTCAACAAATTAGCCTTCTTGTCGCAACATTCTTGTCAAATTTATTTCTATTTACCAGCTTGTGAATAAATCCAGCTCAATCAGCAAAACAAACTATAAAGAACAAAGAAATCAATTCAACCTGGGTCTACTCCACATCAAATTACTTTTGACCCATTTTTGGATTATATTTATGTGAAATATCTCCGTCTTTCTAAGCTAACTCCAAATATGTTTTTGTGCAATTGTGCATGTCAGTTTTTTTTTTGTTTTAGTTACATTTTCAGTGAGAAAGGTGAGCCTACTTGCTTTTTAGAATTGTATCCCAGACCGGTGTACAAGATGAGAGAAACGCACATACCTGGCACAGCGTCTGTATTCTGTCTTCATATTTGTGCAGCTACATGGAGAATCTCCCATGTGGTTCCCAATGTGTGCTGCAAACAGAAATGTCACATTAAGTACTGTAGTGTAATCATTCTGAAAACTAATCTGGCGATTACCAAAAAATCTATGGAGACTATGATTGGTCAGGACCCAGACTTTCGAAATGAATGCCTTCAAAACAGAATTTTCTAAATTGATAAAATGAAATATCAATTTTGTTTTTGTAACAAAAATGATAAAGATACCGTTTGTGTGTAACATGTCTGTAGAGTAGGGTTGGTGGTTGGGGACAACATTATTTACTCTGAGATTGCAGATGGCAGGCAGTATTCAGCTCTGTTTACAAGAGAACATAAAACCTGATGAAACTGATAAGTCTTTTCTTTGCATTTGAAAAAAGTGCTTTAACACATCACAAAACAACTCAACATTCTAGCATGTGCACATTTAAAACAAATGGGGAAAAAAGGGTGTGAACAGCATTAATCCATCCATCATAAACAAACCAGTATTCAACAATACCCGGAAACTTATATTTAATACGCTGTCATTTAGAATTAAAAACATTTAAAATGGGCATTCAGAAACAATGATGGCAGGAATTAATCCCTGAGTGGTAAAATAGTGTAAGAGGAAGCGTCAAAATTGCTTGACAACAGTCAAACTGCTGTAATCAGCCTCAGAAGTGCTGCCATTGGTCGATGCCAATTATTGCATAATGCCACTGCTCAGTTAGACTGAAGAGTAAAACGATTCAATAGTCGATCTCTAATGCAGGTAAATGATAGTTTAGTAATACAGATGATTACATGTCACAGAATTTTCTGACATGCAGTGTTTAATGTAAGATAAAAATATACATAAAAAGCAAAACAGAAAAAGCCCAGCCTGCATTTTTTTCTTTTTACTTACCAGTCACATTTTGTTAAATATTTAATGCACAGACCTAGTTTAGTACAGCAGAATCTGTAGGTTTGACTTTTTTTTTTTTTTGCATAAATAACAACTTAAAATGGTTTCAAATGGTATGCCACACAAATTTCTACTGCAGGAATCTCCAGCAAAACCAGCACATGAATCTGTGCAGCACAAACACCAGATATCCAGCAGGAAGATCTGCCTCTCTGGTAACTGCGCGGGCTGGAATATTATGGAGGAAGTCGAGATGGTGGGGGGCTGTGTCTGCTGTTTTGTCTACACGTCTGTAACATTTTTTTTTTTAACCAGTTACTTCCACACCACTTCTTTCATTATGCTGATCTGTGAAGTGGAACGTAACGCTAGTGAAGTTGAGAGGTCAGGGACTCCCGCTGCCTAGATACATACAGTCTAATATTAGAACATTTCCTTGATTTGTTAGCAGCATCTCTGCTGACTCCAGAGCACATGGCAACAGGCCGGCCAATTGGATTTCAGGAGGCTGCTAAGCCCCTCGCTCTGTATAGCAACAGTGGCATCCTTCCCTTATTTATTTATATAGGAGGGTTTTTTTCCCACCGACTCATTCTCATGCCTCTGTCCCCCCACTGTGCAGCCACACACTGTGCTCTCAAACTGTGAAAAAGAGTTACAGCGCGGAGAACGCTCCTGCTCTTCTGCTTTTGCATTTATTTTGCAAAAATTAGCTCTTTAATCTGCACATTTATCAGATTTTTTTACCTTCATATTGAGATTTATAATTTTTCATGTTTTTATAATTTTGCACTGAGCTCTGAAGTTTTTCTTTTATCTTTTTTTCTTTTTCTTTTTCACTGCATTGCATTGCTTTGCATAACAAACTCCACAGAGTAGGAGATGTCTTGGAAAAAGCTTCATTTTCATGAGGACTTGAGATGTACCGGTGAAGATGAGGGGAAATTCCCACAGAAGTGGCACCGTGGAAAAACGGGGAACCCTGTGGAGATTTGTAAGGACCAAACGGAGTGGATCTTTAAAAGATGGAGGACACTCGAAGAGACGTGGTACGGGATAGGACGAGTGGGGGGTGGAGGGACATAGGATGGCGTGAGGACCAAGGCCTGTGGTTGGTTTGATCTTAGCCACGTGTGCGTCCGGCAACGTCTCTTTGCCGTTCCATGGATGTCGGTGAAATGTTGGTTTCCATTGCTGCCCGGTCTCGTCGATCTAGATCCAGGTAGGTGCATCCTGTCCTGTCCTTCTAAGTTTGCCCATGATGTGTCTGTGTTGTAGGCTTTTATCAACACCAGAAGTTGCAATTTGGAAAGTTCTCTGCATGTTTAGTCATCGCACCAAGGAACGGGACGACGGAAAGCTTAAAGGCGATGGGGAAATATGGCGTACATGAGCTATCCCGTTCGATAACGATGTACGACTGCATTTCAACAGAAACAGACACAGAGGACGTTTCATCAGCAACTAAACATCATCAGAAATAAATTTTGGTGAAGAGATTGACAAATCTGTCAAGTGTTGATTTGTGTAACCTGGTTTTCTATGAAAGTAAAGCACTGTTTGCAACATACGCAACGGGATTCGGCAGAGTCGGAATTGCGTCTTACAAGTGATTCTCGTCATGAGTCCTCTAATTTAGTGATCCTGCAACAGAAAAAAAACTGTTTTGGTTTGATTTGGTCTTTCTGACAACACACTAGCCCTTGTTAAGTAAACACTTAAAAACCTATTTATTAACCAAAAATATGTAGTAATGACCTTTTTCAAGAAATAACTAAGCTGTGTGTTGTCCAAGATGGACGACTCATGACAGGCTTTTTTCAGGACGCATTCATCGAGACGTGGACGATTGAGTTTTCACGATAAAAACAACAAGACTTCATTTTAGAACTTGCGTTGCCTCCATGGGAAGAGCATTAAATGGCTGCGCACCATTCGGATTATTGGACGATGACGCTGTTTCCACCACTCGTAATGGTGATCGGCAATTTTTTCGATTTCACGTTAATTCCCCAAATTGCTTTTTTTGGGGCTTTTAATTTTTAAAAAAACATACTACTTTCCAAGTCATCTGCGAACGTGCACTAGGAAGTTTTAATTTTCAAACGATCTTTATTTGTACTCCTGAAAGAGCTGTACTGCAGTATTCTGTACGAAAAAAAAGGAAAAAAAAATCAACATTATAAAGCATATACATTTTTTTATCTGAAAAAGAATAAGATAATGATTTTCTGTTGATATTATTATCGGGTAAACGCTATTTACAAGAACACAAAACAGGTTTGATAAAACCGAACTTTGATTTTAGGAAGGTCACCGTGTTTTATTAAGTAAACCTCAAATCCAGATTTCATAACCTCTCACCAGCATTTCACCGGCAGTCCAGGTTCTGGGACGGTAATAAAGCGCTGACTAATCCCTGTTGTTGCAGTTTCCACAATACTTTACCGTGTAATGAATCACATCATATGACGCTGCAAACCTTTTCTTTTTGAATTTGAGACAGACTTCTCAAAACGCGACATCCTTTGAAACCATTTTAATCTTTTATATTTTATCATTCATTTGCAAAATTTGCAAGTGAATCTTGATTACACTGAAACGTAACATGGAAATCATGAACAACTGAGTGGATTTTTAATTTTACTGGCCATCTGCTGTACTGTGTTATCATTTATTCTGGTAAAGCGGATTTGATATTTGCCCACCAACTAAACATACTGCCTTTCTCAAGACGCTCGATGTGAATTAGTTCGGCCAAGCTATTTCTGTGACTCAAAAATTTGACTGAAAAAATTACCAGTGGTAGATACAACATTATTTAGTCTTGAAGTATTTTGCTTATTTTAAGCATGGTGCTCGTGAGGGGGGCACAATATGTGAATGGGGGTTTGAATTTATGTCAATAGGTTTTATTTTCTTACACTTTCCTGAAATTGGGTGTACAGCTGAAATAAACTGATAGTTATGTCTACTAGTTACTGTGCTGTGTAAAAAATGGAAAAACTTAGTGTTTTTGCTGAAGTTATGGTACAAAAAGAATTTCAATGGTTTATATGTTTGTGTCCAATTTTTTTCACAACTGGAGACTAAGGGAAAATGGGAGCAACTCCTTTTTCTGAACATAAATCCAGACAGAATTATTTATGGATATTGGACATGCAAAAAAAAAAAACGCTACAGAGCAGTTGGACCATCGTCCTCTTGTTCTTCAGCTTCTAAATACCAGCAGATGACTGTAGCCTTGAACATTTCAGTGCATTTCATGCTTCTAAGTGCTACACGGGGACTGAAGATATATAAATATGAAGGGTAGAGTGAAGAGAAAGAGGAGGTTATTCAGCTAAATATTGAAGAAAAGACATTTGCCTGATTCGTGAACTCTTTGCCTTTTCAGGTTTTCCAACAGGATGATGAATGAGTCCTTTTAAAGAAGAAAACAGACAAACGTGACACAGTTGTTTACTCTCCAGTTGGTTTACTGCTCAATAACTGATATCAACGTTTTTAGTAAGCAGGCGCTCAACTGTGCTGTAAATATTGATGGTTTTACTGGACACCAGGAAGATATGCATCATTTCTGGCCAAAAACTAAGGAGAATTTGACTGAGTACTGGAAACTACCACTGTGTTTATAGAAGTGAAACCACAGGATCTTCTGACAATGTCATCACTCTGCTCTGTGATGAGGGTAATCCAGCAGTCCAGGTTAAGGAATGCACTTCACTTCAACAATACAGGGCAGCCGTGAACTCTGCACAATCACCCTTTCTGTCCTCAGCCATGAGTGGGACTGTAAGCTGATAGTATGTGATCAACAGCACTCTGGCACCTTCCATTCTGCTGCTTCATCACCTCAATAAAACCAAGCCGGTCTACTCAGAGTGAGTCGTGAAAATGGCAGAGGAGTGTTCCCAGCGCGGCGCTTACAACAGCAAAGACAGCGCTGAGGACAGCAAGCTTCAGCCAGCTGATTTCCCAACATCATCACTTGCATCCCTTCATCTAAGGGATGATGATGTGGTCATCAACGAGGGCACCAACCATATGCTGGATAATCCTGAGCTCTACTCTGTTGTTTCTGTTACGACATCATCACCACTCAACCAATCACAGTGGCAGAAGGACATATCAGTGGATACAAGGCCTGAGCCTTCACCAGCAGTTCACGGTAAGATTTCAGGCAATCCTTAATATCAACACTGTTGTATTCTGATCATTTGGTTGTTGTGATATGTTTGAATTTCAATTTAATTCAGAAATTATGCAAAGAATAACATGTAATGTCTTCACAATAATTTCTAACAAGCTATAGAAAAGTCAGACTGCAATCTGTAGAGGAACTGATTTAATTTATGATGTGTTACCATCACAAACGAGACATTTGAGTGATTCTATAATCAGGGGTACATTTCACATTCATAGGGTTCAACTTATCAATTTTACAAAACATTAGTTTCAAGCAATGACCAGTTTTATATTTTGTCATTAGGTCGATATTTCACTTTTATGTAACACAGAAAGTTAACAGCTTTCAGAAATTATTTAACAAAAAATGCTAATTGTCTATTGGAATTTACAGAATTAGTGCTGTCAGATTTCTCAAATGACAAGTTTTCCCTTCAAAATTGACACTAATTTACATGTTTGATTCTATTATTATCAGCATCATTTGTTCTATATCATCATTACTGCATAACTAAGTAGTTTGAAAAAATATTTTAATAATCAATATTCATAAAATGACTTACTTTGTATGTGTCAGAGAAATTTCTGTAAATTTACCCACGGATTAAAACCTTGTTAATTAGCAATGGTTTGCTCTTAAGTCACATGACTCAAACCATATGAGGTCACATCCTTTTTGGAAGGAACTTTGGAGAAAGTCTGGTATGTTTCAACTCCTCCTCATCAATATTTCATCAAAATGTTTGTCTGTACATGGTGCGCTTTCACTGTTCGTCAACTGCTACCAACATTTTCGCGTTTACTTACTTTAGATGTTGGACTAACCAAAATGCAAAATAAAATAAAAAATAAAAACACACAGAATTGATCTGATGGAGACATGTACAAGGTCTGGAGTTAGCACAAGGACCAAAAATGGGGGAAATGTGAACTGTCACCCATCTTTGAAGTTTGTGCTGTAGAGAAAGGTTTCCCTTCTTGTCTGGTCAACTGTGTTACATGTAATTATTGTCTCATAATTGTCTTAAATGTTGGCTAAACTGTAATATAAATGTTGAGGGAAAATTCTAGAGAGTTGAGTGTTACACAACAGTGTTGAGTAACTCTGAATTCAGTATAATACGGATTTATGTTGAAAAAAAAGTCACAACTATTGTTCGTAATACAGTTGAAAAAATAAAGAACCATTTCTTTTTTATTTAATTTAAATATTTAAGAATTCATTAGAGATTACGCTTGCTAATTAATGAATGTAGTACATTCAGTGTATACATGATGCAAAAAAATAGATTAACAAAAAAGAAAAGAAAAAACCTTTTTGGCACACCTGAAATGTACCCTAAATTTTAGAATCACTTGTTTGATAGTAATCACAACACATTTAATATTTAACCACAAATTTTCCGCATATAGCATATGTCTTTTTGGCTTTCTTGTTTTAGCAAAGGTAACATGAACTCCCAGAGAAACTAAGTTCAATTAGAAACCTCTCTAAGGTGTGTTTTGAAAGAGTGTAAGTGTCTTGAGGGACCTGGGTTAATGGGTTTACTCCCTTTCTCATTTTACAACGGCATACATACAATTCCTAAAACATACAGTTCCTTCTGCAGCAGTGATTTAATGCAGCACTAGGCATGCCACCACAAGTGCTGAAAGGATGATTTACATCAACTGCTAACAGCACGCCTCTCACCACGCACATACTGTATATTGGCGCATGTGTGCATAGCCACAGATTGGTAAACACAAACATTCACATAGATGTAATGCTTCCAGGGAATGCCTGATGGACAGGTTCTCACCTTTCCCTGATTCCCTAATGCCACATTAACACAAACAGAGCCACAGAGCCAATAAACACAGACACACAGGCACAGGAGCATATCATCTCTGGCTCTTTGGGCCAACACGGCATCTCACTGCAGACAGCTGTTGTTTGTTAGGCAAGATGAGGCATGGCGAGAAGAGGCAAGGCAAGGCGAGGTCAAGCACTAAGCAGCAAAGAGTTCGGGTGAGTGTGCCTGATCGTCGAGGAGTGCCCGTTCTGGTATTTTAGGCAGTCAGACACTGTCACCTGTCAGCAGACGAGTCTGGACAGAATCGCACACATGGTGCAAGACCAAGCAACACAACAGTATCACTCCCTGGAGTCTTTGTCATTGGGCCAGCTGTGTGAGCTGAGCAGCCACAAAACGCAGTGAGCCACATACAGGAGGGTCTCCACTACCACCAGGAGTAACAGTCGGTCCCCGTGTGGTTGATATTGCAGAGTTGTTGGAGCCAGAGATGGGTCAAAACGACAGCGGGGCTCACTCTTGCTCTTTGACAGCATTTCTGCAGGAGCTTTCTACTCCAATTGATCATGATGATGCACTTCCTGCTCCGAGAACTAACATCGCAAAGGAAGGAGGTACTTTCCAGCATCTCTCTGTTCTGCTTCTCAGTGGTGCTGCATGCATCTTGTACAATATTTGATCATTTGGGTGCCAAATTATGAGAAATGTACAGCTATTTTGTATTTTATTTTTCCTGCCTTTTCAGTTTGACATGATGTCAATTTTTGAATCACAAAGGAAAATATTGCTTTTATATGCCCAAATAAGTATTTGAAGCCTTACTGCCTCAAATGAGAACCGGTGGTCGCACCAGTAAACTAGGATATGTTGTTTTTGAATTCTGTATTTGTAGCTTTGTTTTTTCTACCCTTCTTTTTTGGTCAGAAATTCAACCCACGAAAAAAATATCCAAAGCTATAGCAGCATGTGGATGCAGCCTTGACAACCATCCGTCTGAGGCAGAGTGGTACTGGGGAAATATCTCAAGGTATAAAAATATTGTGTGTTATTTTTATTCTGGCTCATGTTCTTGTAAAAAGCAATAATTCAGTATTTATTCACCTAACACTTCAATGTTTTACTGAGACCTTTTTCCTCTTTGGCTGTCCAGAGAGGAGGTAAATGCGATGATGAGAAACACTCCCGATGGGACATTTCTGGTTCGAGACTCTTCCAGCAGGGTAAAAGGGGAATACACTTTAACACTGAGGTCAGTGCCTAATTGCCTTATGAGTTAACAGCTAATGTGCATCTTGTTTTTCTCATGTTTGCATTGTTTACTTCGGTTACATGTCCAATAAAACTGTTTGAGGCAGTATTAAGTTCTAAGTAAGCTTTAAGAATACAAATATTATGAAGTGTATATGTTTTATGGAGGAAAAAAGTTTTGTATGAGTATACCAGTGTACTTTTCTCGTGAAGTATATCTGAAGCTCAGGTTTTCAACATAAGTGGTTTTGAGCAGACCCACGTCATTTATGGGTCACTGTGTCACTGTGTTTCCTTAATGATCCCTCTGTCCAAAGCTGATACACTGCAACCTAAACCAACACTGTCTAAACCGTAACACTTGGCTTCAATTTAGTCACCATAAATTCAACCCAAACTTTTTCTTAACTCAAAGGTGATAAAGTGCTGCTTTCGTCCAATTGTTGATTGAGAAACTGTGTTTTCAGAGTGTGAGATGACACAGTGTTGGTGGGATTACGGTAGCATCCAGAAAAATGTATAGGATTGAGGCCGGGTGTCAAAGACATTGCAGTTACATCTGTGATAAATGTGTCAGAAACGCCTCTCATATCTCTGCATCTGAAATTCACCCAGCACTGATCCCACGCACATGATGCCGACCGGCTGCTCCTGTTTGAATATAGAGTAAACGTATCTCACAACACTTGTGCAAGATTTCTGCAAGGCCAGTTAAATTCCTAAAATTTCCATTGGTCAGGACGACTAATCTGAAAGAAATCTGAATAATCTCTGAGCTCCATCCTTTCAAGAGCAAAATGTATAAAAAAAAAATAAATATCACATGAGAAAACAAAGATGTCAGATAACTTTATGTTTCTCTCTAGATCTTCATTTCATCTGCTTATCCTACTTTGTCAGTGTTCATACGTAAACTTGGGTTATGGGTATCAGCTAATGCAACTCATGATCTGATTCCAGAGTTCTGTGATTATTTTTGGAGCTTTGATTAATTTGTTTGTGTTACAACTGTAACCTCCATCCATAGAAACATTGGCATGCAGAAATTACAAGTAGCTCCAGAACTTGTTGGCATAGCAAGTGTGAAATACCTCCTAACAGATGACACTCTAGCTCACCCCATGCAGCCACAGTAGCTCACTTCTTCTTCTTCCCAAGTCCAAACAGCCTCCCCTGCATGCATTCTGATGCATGACATAGCTGCATACAAAAGGATACGAATATAAAATTTAACTGAATGGATTAGTCCAGAATCTGCTCTATTCCAGCTATTTCACTCTGTATTGGTCTAATGGCAGACTTTCCTTTGGCACTAACAATCTTAAAAATCAGTGTTTTATGGATGGATTTCAGTGACTCACTATCTTTGTGTGACAGTTATACTTTAATTTTGCAGAAAAGACGGCACGAACAGGCTGATAAAGATCTTCCATAATGGCGGAAAGTATGGCTTCTCGGAGCCACTGGCCTTTCCCTCTTTGGTCGACCTGATTCAATACTACCAGAAGAAGTCTCTGGCCCAATACAACTCTAAACTGGACACACAGCTACTTTACCCCTTATCCAGATACCAGCAGGTTAGTAGATTTAACTACAGGCTTTGTAAACTCCATTTAACAAAAAGACTCTTTATCATAGAGGGTTCAAATAATTTAGTTACAAAATGGAAGGTTTAAATGCAACTCAAGAGTTTAAAACTGGAAATGGACCTGATAACTTACCAGACTCTTGTCTATGAAGCAGCAGGTTGTAGTGGAAGTTGACATTGATGCAGTTGGAGAACAACTGAGGATACTCCAGGAACAATACAGAGAGAAGAGCAAAGAGTATGATCACCTGTATGAAAAGTTTAATCAAACATCCCAGGTACAGAAGAATACTGACAATCAAAACCTCATTTTACTAAAACTACCTGTGTTTTTACTGATTTAAAGCAACACTACTGCTCTTTCCTTCTGCAGGAACTACAGAGCAAGCGGACAGCCATAGAGGCTTTCAGTGAAATCATTCGGATCTTCGAGGAGGAGTGTGAAACGCAAGAACGTTACAGCAAAGAATACATCGACATGTTCCTCACATTAGACAGCAGTACAGAGACAAACAAGTACGCCTCTCAACACCAGCCCGTCCCAGCCCCTTACTGAGCATGCTCTGAACGTATTAGCTAACTCAAAACAATTGAGTGATGTTCTTTTCTTCATTTTTTTTCTACTTTCTACTGCAAGGATTCAAAACAACCCTGACGAGCTGCAGTCAAGGGTGGAGGAGATCCACAGCAGCAAGAAGAAGCTGGAGGAAGAGCTAAGGATGAAGGCACTGGCTCACATGGAGGTGGACAAGAAGATGAACAGTCTGAAGCCTGACCTCGTACAGCTCAGGAAGATACGAGATCAATACCTGCTGTAAGTTCAACCCTCAGCATCTCATCTGTTATTTTATTTTAACTTACTACTCTATTTTTAATGAAAAAGTATAATCAGGGTACCTGCAGGTTTCTCTAAGTCAAATTTAAGACTTTCTGAGACCTTTTTAATGCCATCTTGAATCAAATATAAGACCAAAACCCCTTTAAATAGAGGTGATGGTTGGGGGATCCTTCTTCAACCGACTAAATAATCACTTTTTTTTGGCCAGGCAGTGTATGTGTTATCCTTTATTTTTTTCTTCATTCATGTTGTGATCAAAACGAGATCAATGACTTAGAAGTGTTTTTATTTTTCTTTGGTTCAGGTGGCTCACACAGCAAGGCACCAGACAGAGTCAGATCAATGACTGGCTTGGTCTCAGAAATGAAGAAGAGGAGTAAGTATCCCCATTAATCCTGGTTTAACAAGATTATACGTTTTTTTAATCAATTAGAATATACAGAAATATTAATTTGTAAGATTTGTACGATTTTCTGATGTGAGTATAATCAACACGTATGGCTGAGTGACTTGACCCATTGGGGCACTAGATAAGAGTCAAAGACACAACTAATCTAAACCGTCACTTCAAAATATCTCTTAGCCCGTACACTTTAGCAGACGACAGCCACCAGGAGGAGCAGAGCTGGTACGCTGGAAGTATGAGACGGAAGGAGGCAGAGGAACTGCTCAGAGGGAGAAGAGACGGGACCTTTCTTATCAGAGACAGCCAGACTCAGAAAGGCTCCTTTGCCTGCTCTGTTGTGTGAGTACCACCTGATACAACAGGTGTTTCAAATTTATATAACTTTTCCCTTCTCAAATAATCCATTTTTTTACTGAAAGTGACAAGATTTCTCTTCACACAGCGTGGACGGGGATGTGAAGCACTGTGTGATCTACAGGACGTCAACCGGGTATGGCTTTGCTGAGCCCTACAACCTCTACTCTTCTCTGAGAGAGCTGGTCCTTCACTATCGTCACACATCCCTGATCCAACACAACCAGCAGCTGAATGTAACCCTGGCCTGGCCTGCTCTCAGCCAGCAGCCCAGCTGAGACACACCAGCATGCCACCCTTATGGCGCTTTCCCAAAGCTTCACCATATCAGCACTGGGGACACACCAATATGGGCACTGATACCAGGCTTTAACTGAGCACCGGTTAGTGCTGCCACCTTACAAAAAATTTCAGATACAGTTTCAGGACTCTGACTTTTATGTTTCAAAATCCTAAACTGGTACAATGTTGCAGTACTCCAAAAACACTACCAAAAAGCAACCACTGAAACGTTTCACCAAGCTACATGGAACAAATTCAAACATCATTTCATAGTAGTTTTTGTTCAGATTCACTCATTTGTTTAAAACATGTGCTGCATTTTTAACTCGGGGTTAACTTCGTCAACCAACTGACCAAAAAAAACAAACAAAAAAACCTGTCAACTCGTGAATTTCACAAGCAGAATGAATTCAAGTGCAAACAGAATTCGGTGCTGGATAAACTTTGATGTGACATGTAGCTTCATCGTGTTAACACTTCTTCTAGTGTCATTAAGTTTACCTTAACTTGGTATTTAGATACCAAAATCATCACAGTGTTGTAGTTTGTGATAATAATAATCAGGATACCACACATTATGATTATTTAGATGTCAAAAATAGATGTGAGGATGCTTCAATACAACAGTTAAATCAGAGGTATAACATAACTGCTTAAGGGTAAAACAAAAGTTTCCACTAATACAGGCACTTAATGTTTTTCTCAAGCACAACAATTCATTGAGATCAGATTTTGATCCAATTTACGGTCTCTACATATTGGCATTCTTCCCTAGCAGAGCTCTACAATGGCTTTACCGAACAATGCAAATGAAAACTCTGCATCTTACTGTGTATCGGGGGTATATTTTTTTTTTTCTGTAGAGTTATGGTGCTTTTGGGAAACTGAGCTCAGGTTAGGACTCTACACGACCCAGGACATGTGAATTATGGGGACTGTAGAAGCTACAGAGACACACAAGCACTTTATCTAAAAAAAGAGAACCAGAATACACACTGACACAGAGAGGAACAGAGAGGAGAGCGAGAATTCACCATAACACTAATTTCACAAATTGATGTTGCTATTTATAAAGATGTTTGATGGAAAGGCTACTGACGTGCTAATTTATGCCTTTTCAGCAATTGATTTTCAGCAGCAAAAGCACCTTATTGTCTGCAAATTTACCCAAAGTTTTCAGAGCATTACAGATGGAAAACGATCAGTATTTTTGGATTCTACCTCTAAATTAGTTTAGCCATTACACCAGCTTTCATTACCTTTTTCTTATTCTCTATGCTGATGACTTAAATCAGTCAAAAAGAAAATCATAATATATTTTGTTAAATAAATGTATGACTGTCAAAGTGTGACTAAAAATTTACTGTGAAGTGATAGATATGACTTAATGCACCTTTGTGTACATCAACCCCTAGAAAGCACAATTGTTTAAGAATTATTAAGGTATCAATCTGGTTTAGATAAAGCTGAAATGAGTCAGGGAACAATTTAAATTCTATTTTTCTGAGCATTTAGTTGGAGATGGTCTCTGAAGCCTGATACTCATTATGAACAACAAAGACAATGGGTGGGGTAACGTACTGGTTCATCAGATTTGGGTTACCAGTTTTTTTATGACTGGCCAAACAGAAAAATCACCAAAATTTTAATAAAAATAATCAAGCAATAAGCTAGTTGCCAGAAACACTTCTAGCCCCCCATTACCCAGCAGTACTGGACCAAATAGACCTCTACAAATGTGTTGAAATTATAATTAGGATTCATGTCTTGT
Organism: Thalassoma bifasciatum; assembly: GCA_008086565.1. Classification (NCBI taxonomy): domain Eukaryota; kingdom Metazoa; phylum Chordata; class Actinopteri; order Labriformes; family Labridae; genus Thalassoma; species Thalassoma bifasciatum. The sequence goes on along the minus strand of RPOG01000407.1, from coordinate 197,915 downwards.
TGGCACATGGTCAAAGAAAAATACCTGTTCCTCCCATTGAGTATGAGTTCTACTCAATATGGTGTTAGTTACACCGATAAATGACAGTAATTCCACCTTTTAATAAAATTGTTTACATGTTATCCATGTACTGAAAGTCCTGGATAGGTAGCAGGGTCACTTTTAACCCGCGCACTCTGTGAGTGGATTTGAAGAGGCAATTGTGGGTAAAACTGACTCATTCAAACTATTTTCATAAAGCTACAATTATTATCTGATATCTAACATCTCTGGGTGGCCCATTATTGTAAGATGTTAAAGATGATTTTATTTCATATTTTGTCACTGGGTTGATTAAAAAAAAGGACAATTTTATTTTGTATTCTTCCTATTAGATGAGTCACCTTAAATGCACTTTAGTCTTGGCAGACATTGATCAAGCGAGTGCTCAATGATTGTTGCACTTAAATACAAGAAGTTACCTGATAACATAGAGTTTTGTTAAACTGTTTTTTGAGAAGGTGTAAATGTTTGTTTGGCATGCCATCATTGTGGAATAGATGACATAGGTATAACTTTGGTACTCATAATATTTCATTATTCTGGCTGAATACTGTTGTGATACCCAGATTAGTTCAACACCAGCTATAAGAAGTGATATTTTATATGATTCATTGATAAGTATACCGTTTCATGTTATTTTATTTTTTTCTTTCTTTCACTCTGTCAATGGTGCTAGGAACTCACTGTTGTAGGTTGTTGTAAAGCACCTCATCACAATCAAGTCAGTCGTAAAATATAGGTGAAATTCTAACCCTTTCTGCAAAAGAGGAAAAAGAAATGGTGTAAAAATGTTTCACAGTATTAAGAGTTAAGTGCTATACTGAACTGGTTACCACCAGAGGGCCAATGGGTGGTAGAAAGTCTAACTGAATTGTAGACACATCCTCGAAAGAAAATATTGTCAATCTAGGAAACAGATGACTTAAAACTATGATGATAAGATTGTGAATTTGAATCCAATGAGAGACATTTAAAATGCTAATTCATAACTTTAAAGTAATATCCTCATTTAGGCAGTATGAAGGGAATGCTCCGCATTTACTTTAATTTTCAAGGCATGTAGGTCTGATATCGAAAACCAATTTGCAGACCTTAGTCCCTTAACATATATATATATATATACACATTTTTCTGTTTGAGCATTTAAAACACTGAGTGTATTACTCAGAGCAGAACTAAGAGTGAAATAAAAGTATATTCAATATTTTGAATTAATAGAATTATATTTCTACACTTATATCCCAGTTTATTTTGTAGCAGAGGAAAAGATGAGGTATACAGTTTGTGCACAGACTTAACCACATCTTTGTGGTGTTAAGATTCAAAGCATAGTATTTGCACATAAGTATCTCACATGAGGTGGAGATACTTTGACACTCTCCATTAGAGATCCAACCTGCTCCTGAAGCAGGAGGACATGTGGTGGTGCTAACTATGGAGAAGTTACTGATTCTTGCACTGATAAAGCACTCTAATTAGTTTTTAAATAAGTAATTTATTTGTCTCTTCAATTAGCAGACCACTAAGTAGCATAAATTCCTGTGAAGTCAAATGTGTTTGGGATGGTTTACATATTTATGTGCACAATTTTTTCTGTTAATGCCTCCTCTTTCTCTGTCTTTAATATTTATTGTGCAAACATTTATGAAGTAGAGAAATATGGCAACCGCATTTCAAATATTTACTGTTAAATAGGAGGGTAACCAGTGTCTCATTTAAAATGTGTGTTATGATCATAGGTAGATCTTTGTGCAAATAATTCTTTGTAACTCCCCACTTCACAGACAGCCACTATCAGGAAAAATGCTGCTGTGAATGAACATAATTTACACGATAGAAAAACACTATGTTAAAAAAGAAAACAAAAGAAAAGATTTGTAAGCTACCAAACTTGTCTGCTGGGATATATTTCCATTCAGGGAAGAGAAAGAAGGAAAATTTCTAAAAGCTGACACTTGTTCTCTTTTAAACTTCCCACCAAGGAGACTTCAAATGATTCAAACAAAAGTGTTTCTTCTCCTTTTGAGCAACACCTTAAAAGTTGATAAATGTTGCACTAGATACAAAGGCTTTACAACAAAAAATAAGCCTAATCTGTGTTTGTTGTACTTAATGTGATATTGATTTTAATTTTGCTGCAAAGGAATATGACAAAGTTGGATGCTTGTAAGGGGAAATTGTTGATAGCTCTCTTGTTAATGACGTCTGTTTAGTTGATTTGGTGAGATAGATGAAAGTTCTGACTGAAAACGATGAAATTAGTTCAAAAAAGGGGGTGGTAATGTTTAAGTTATGGCAGAGTAGGTACTGAAAATTGTTACTGGAGGCAAAAAGTTTGAAACTGAGGCCAAAGTCTAAAAATGATGGGATGCTGTGTAAACTGTTAGAAATACAGTCTGATGGATTTAAACCATTTAAACCCTCTACTTGATAGAAAAAATGCAAAGACATGTCATTTTGAAACTGAAACATTTTGTTTGATGAAGAATATATATACTTATTTTAATGACCATACATTTTAACTACAAAATTTTACTTTCAATAACTGACATGCTTTCTTTGTATTTTTCAGCTATATTAAGGGTTTGCAAACCATCAAAAGCACAGCGTCCCAAACATTTAAGGAATAGGTGGAGGCCACCTCTCTGCAGACCACAGAGAAGTAGTGAAGTAGATTATGACATGATTGGCATGAGTGTTCAATACATTACACATTGAATATTCTGCAGACTCGGTGAGATGAAATGTTCTGTTGAAAAGTTTGAAGTGTTTAGAGAAAGTGAATTGGTTACAGGTTGTAATACGCACGTCTTGATGTTGCGGTCTAACGTCAGAAATAGCTAAATGAAGGAACTTATGTTACAGGTAGGTAAAGTATTAAGGTAAAAGAGAGGCTGTTAAGCTGAAGATGTATCAAGTTGAGTACAAATAGAAATACTGATGTTGCAAAAAGGATTTGGTGTGCTATGCACAAGATTAGAGAAGAAAGTCTAGCTATTAACTTGTGATGGCTTGTCTATCTCTATCAGCTTTCTTCCATTCGATAACACAATATCATCTGGTGGAAACATTTGTCAATCTGGTCTGTTTTCTCAACTCAGAAGATCATTAAACTTTCTGTGTTTGAAATCCACTTTTGTCATTTATCTAGATAGGTTATGTTTCACTATGAGCTTTGCATTTGATAAAATACCTCTACATGTCCCTCTGACATTCACATAGTACTCATCTAAATGATGTTTCTGTAACTTTGGATTTTATTTTTGCCATTGTGGCTCTATGGATGTCACTCTGCTTAGCTGCCCTTTGTTTAGCCTAATGCTGTGAGAAAATACTGTTATTGTGAATGTTTGTTTACTATATGGAATATGCAATGACATTTGGCTGTTTTTTGAAATAGCTTGTGTTTCTTTTAGGCACCATTTCTGATGAAATTTAAAGGTTTCAAACATTTTTCGTTGTTGTAAAACCTGACTTCACCTACTTCACAACATCACTGTTCATGTTTGCACTTTCAGGTCCCCAAATAAATTTGAGATGATCATTCAAAGAGTGGTTGAGAATTTTTTATGGATAACAAATTGCATGGGCTGATTTTACTTTGCATAATTTGATTTTCCATTTTGGCCTAAAATAGTAGCTGATTAGTTAGTTGATTATTTCCAAATAAAGAGATGTTAGTACCACAGTTTTATGTCGCTCACTGTAAACTATAAGCATCTAGAAATGTTAAGTATCAATTGTACAGGTACAAAAAAATCTAGTACAATTTTCTTTTGCAAAAACAGGGTACCTGTAGGTTTCAGTCTTTTCCCCGATGTTGTCCGCTCTTTCTCCGGAGAAGTACAGGTTAACCTTAGCAGACACAACCATAATACAGGCATTTCGAAGCTTGGGTAATCTAGAAACAAAACAAAGCAAGAGATAAGGTTCATAGCAAAAGATAAACACAGTTTTAGCTCTGGTCAAAGAGGTTGGTGTCATGACATTTTCATTCTCTGCAAACGTTGTCGGTTAAGTTTCATTTTCCCCAACCGTTGGTATCACCTTCGACGTTTGACAGTACTAAAAATGTACAAAAATCACCACAAAGTTTCTTTTTTTCGGCGACATCGATTTGTTAAGTCAAGCTCAGAATTAATCAACAAATTAAGGTGTAAAATCATTACATTCAGCGATAACTTTGAACAGCTATACCTAACCGTTGGGATTCAAGATGGCGCAGGTTTGTATCACATACATCATCTTCGACGTTTGACAGAATTAAAAATGTACAAAAATTACTTCAAAGTTCCTTTTGTTCAGCGAAAGTGTTTCGTCGATTTGGTAAATGAAGAACTGAATCATTTCACAAAGAAAAGTTTAAAATCATTACTACGATAACTTTTAACTGCATATCTAACCGTTGGGATTCAAGGTGGCGCAGATCTGTCACATCACCCTCGACGTTTGACAGAATTAAAAATGTACAAAAATCACCTCAGTTTCTGTTTTCAGCGAAAGTGTTTCATCGATTTTTTTTAAGTTAAAGCACAGAATCATTTAACAAAGGGAGGTTTATAATCATTACTTACAACGATAAAATGTAATAACTGTGCATATCCCTAACAGATCCCTAACCGTTATGGCGCGGATTTGAGTCACCAACATCTGTCAAACATAAAAACACAAACATTAAAAATCACTCGAAACTTTAGTTTTTCAGGGGAAGTGTATCATTGTTTACTTTGCTAATTCAATCGGCTACCAATGTAAAAATCTGTGAGTTCAGAAAAAGCCTACCTGGCTGACTACTACATTGCTCTAAAGATTTTGATAAATATTTTTGTCTCAAATTAATAGCGGATTCGAAAGAAACTGTTCTGCTACACAAAACAATAAATCCATCGGCTGATTGAACCTCATATTTTCTTGTGTCAACCCAAAGACAAATGTCAAAATTAAGATTTTCACAACTAGGATATAAATCTTTGACTAATTGGAAAAATTTGACAGTTTTTTCAATCCGAATCTAGATATTATTTTGCCCGTCCAAGTGTCCCTGAACGCAGCAGCAGCCGCAGTTATCACACCTGTGTGATCAGCTGGTCAGGCTCCTAATACGCGGCTCTTTCGGGAGGCGGTTTCAGTTTTCTGTATTCACTGTGTGGAGACCTGCCTATGATCAACATGAAGCTTTTGGGACTTGTTGTGCTTTTACTGATCTGTGCTGAACGAAGAAGCTTCGGGTCTCACCCCAAACCGTCCTGTCGCTACCCACCGTCTCAGTGGTGTCGGTCCCTGGAGATTGCAATTGCCTGCAAGGTGAGTACACGCAAACAAACTTGAATTTATGAGTCAACACATCTGGCATAAGTTGAAACAACAAAAATAGGGGGGATTCACATTGGCAATTAGAACGAAACATCGAATTTTTCATATCAAACCGTCGCACTATCTTTTGGTTTCTTGTATTTTTCCTCTTAACCTATGGATTCTGTAGTATTTATCATTAATTCCATTATTCATTTATAGTATTCCTCTCATTCTCATTTCCTTGCCAGAGATGAAACATCTACACGTTTATAAGTTGGTAAAGTTCTCAGGTAATCTTTTCCACAGTTTTTATACATTGGTTGCTTGATTTCTTTTCTTTGTCCTTATCTTCTCAGACTGAAATATGTTGAGTTCAAGGCAGTTCAAGGTTCCCAGATTTAAATGAGAGTCATGCTGCAGAAATTGAACACCAGTGGTTCTTCATGTGATGCTTAACAAGTTTAAAGATGAGAGATGGAAAAACAAACAGCACCATTTATTTTGCTTCACATTTGACCTGCAGACTCAACTCAAGATGTGAATTTGTTCTTGAATTTTTGTTGGAAGTAAATTATACGCCTGCGGAGAGATATGAGAAGCGATTCCTGGTTTTGCCGTTGCATCAAGTTCAGAAAGATGTGGCCCATCTGTTCTTCATCTGTCATATCTGTAATTTGTTAGAGCATTGCTTAAACATATTTTGCCACATCTGGAAAAAGAAACTTAAGCTATGGTGTTGTTTTTTTCTGTGTGCTGCAGGTTCAGAAGCAGTGTATGGAAGTAAATGCCACCAGGCCAAACCAGTCAGTCCCTCCTGTGTCTGTCACTCTGTACTATGAGAGTTTGTGTCCGGCCTGCAGAGTCTTCATCACAGAGCAGCTCTTTCCCACATGGACCATGCTGCAGGACATCATGACAGTCACTCTGGTGCCATATGGAAACGCAAAGGTACACTCACCCTGCTCTACCAAGACCAACTCACATAAAACCAAAGTAAAATGATAAACATCTGTTTCTTTTAGGAGCTTTCGTCTGGAAACTCTCCTTTCACCTGTCAGCACGGAGAGCCTGAGTGCAGAGGAAACATGATAGAGGTCTGAGCTTTACCACCTATAACACATGTCTGTGGACCAAAAAGATTATTGATTTGATCTCTTCCTCAGGCGTGTATCATCCATTTAACTGGACACTCAGCATTTCAGATCATCTATTGCATGGAGTCATCTACAGACGTTCTTAGTGCTGCCAGGCCTGTGAGTGTCAACAAGCCAAAAAGCTGTCCTCTATTTTACCTTAACTCTTCTTGATCAGTTTTCTTTTGTATTTTTGTATGAATGCTAAATAGTAACGGTTTTTCAGGTCGTATCCTAGGCCATAAAAGATGCTTCCTTTGTTGTGTTGGAGTTTTGACTGCAGAGATCAAAGGTGTTTGTGTCTGGATGTGTGTATTTGTTGTTTCAGTGTCTGCAGCTGTACGCTCCGTACGTGTCCTGGTCCAAAGTTGATTCGTGTGTGAAGAAAGGTCAGGGGAACCAGCTGATGCACGCCAACGCTGCCATGACCAGAGCTCTGAGTCCTGCACACACACACGTCCCCTGGGTCACCTTTAACGGGGTAACACACTGATGGTGTCAGAAATTAATAACATGATAACTTTTATTGAGTGCAGTGCGTTTGACATTTTCAAGTGTTTACATTTCTCCAAGCTTCGTTATTATCTGTCTCAGATAAGATGCAGTTCAAGTGTCAAAGCCACAGACTGTACAGAGAATGAACAATACGGCTCCACCTTTTACTGTTGCACGCCAAAAGAACCCTGTCACAGGCGCCACCATTGTGCTATTTCACCATTGTGCAGAAAAAGTTTGTGCTGTAGATCCCATAGAGAATCTGAGTGGAATGGTGACAAAAAGAGCAAAAGTATAATCTCTTCTTGGCTCGTTTTCCCAAGTATTTCACTATTCTTGAAAAAACTACATAAGAACTACAGGTGTCAATCATCGTAAAAAGTAACTTAAGAAAAACCTAAAAACTTAACGTCTAATAACTAATTGAAAACGAGCTTCTCCAAAAAAAAAAGAAGACTTGAACACAATGCAGTTTAATAATATATTAGAATATTATAATAATATATTATATTGATATTACTGCAGCCAGTCACCAGGGGGAGCAGTTTTTGCAGTGACCTTTGAGCCGTTGTCATGGCGCCTATAATTTTAGGCCTATGGTAAATGCAAACTAACAAATTTCAAAAACCATCACCTTGTGTTTCAGGAATACACAGAAGAAAATGAGGACAAGGGGCTGTCATCCCTTTTCCATTTGGTGTGCCAGCTTTACAAGGTTTGTTTATTTCTTTTCTCGTCATGAAATTCTACTCCGGGACTTTTTAAGGGGTGTCACCACCTGCAGGAAATCAAGGAGGATTTTTCTAACACTTTTAGTTAACTACGAAGGAGCTTAACAAGTATCTAATTTCAATAGAATTTTATCTTTTTCTAACATTTTTCCATTCTTCAAGCAATTTCATTTAAGTAATTCTGTTGATTATATTTGTTACTTAATGTAACTGTTTGTGTGTTTTCAGGGGGTGAAGCCTCCAGTTTGCACTGGAGCAACTGTCAGACTGAACAGAGGCTTTTGCTGAACAGAGAAATTACAACATCCATGAAACACCAAATGATATAATAATAATGGCAGACCATCACAGGTGTTTCTTTACCCATTTTCTTCCAATAAATGTTTCACCTAACATTAAGCTGTTGACATCACATCAAAGATATGTTTTTTTGTAGTCACATCATTAATGAATAAAAACAACAAAATGTTAAAGATACTTTTCAGTTAAATTTATTGTCATTTTTCACTTGGAACACCCTGAACTCTCCAGACTCTTTTGGCTTAAAATGAGGAACAAAAATAAAGTTATTTTCTCTGACAAAAACCTCGGAGTGACACATGTATACAATCTTCTTTTCCTAAAGTATACTTGATTTTTCGGCTCCAGAACATAAAATAAAACAGCCTATGTTACAGTACGTTGTCCTGATAGACATGTTTTGAAGAATAAATATCTTTTATAAGAGGTTCGCACAACACAGAGCTGAAGAAACGAGACAGCATGAACATCATGGAGGCAGAATCGGAGCGACACAGAAACGCAAGACGACCAGAGACTGCTGCTCGTCCACACATGAACACTGTTTGGCACCGGTGCATTGAAAAACCACTGTGCTGTTTTAACATGCTGAGACACCAAGCTTCTGAATAATGGAGCCAAATGAAATATGCTGTAAATTGTTTCATGTTGGTCCAACATAATGAAAATGTCATGATCCAGGCTGAAGGAGTGTTGTTGTATATCAAATTAGCTGGAAAGCTTTTTTTTCTCATAGGATCACTCTTGTGTTTTATACCACAAGATTGAATATGAAACTGCAAACTGCAATTAAATGCATGAAAAAAAAAGTATTAACAAAAAAAAATGTAATTGTGATCGATTAAGAAAATAAAATAGGTTCATCTGAGGCAGTATAAATGAAAAGACCTTGAATCATGAACTTTTTATCTTGTTTTCGCCTGCAAGACAGTCTGTCAGCTAGATTCTGAACACTTGTGTGCAAGTTTAGTGTTCAGCCTGTAGATGGTGCTAGAAGTACAGTTCTGGATTAACCAGTACATTTTATTTTTTAGTCGTCAGCTGCTGAGGTTGACATGGCATTTTTTTGAAAGTTGTTGGATTGAAATAACAGTAAAATGCATAAAATGTGAATGTATAAAAAATGTGAATGTATAAACGGAACTAAATATTGCTGCATCCTTTAGAAATGTAATTTGTAAACTTGTAGTCCCCATGTTAAAAACTCAGAAACGCTTCATTTTCTTAAGCTGAAGCTATAGATAGATGCTCTGGGTCTTTGCATGTTAAAAACAGCAGAATGGTCCTTTAACAATACATCCAATCAGTCCCATCACATGTAAGGCTGCTCAATAAAGCTGAGTTAATGAAATACTGAAAGACTAGTGTTTTCTACCAGGAAGAGCATCATGATCTCATGTAGTGGTTGTTGCCTCCTGGTCTCTCTACCTTCAGTGACAGCGACAAACACTGAACATGTACTTGGTACAGAAAGAGTCCTGAACTCCTGAAAACTACACACATTCTCAAGTCTTAGCTATTTGTTAATGAAAGGATGAACAGATGATCAGAAGTTGCACATAAATCTAATAAACTGTCTTCTTAAATACTGTTTACATGTATCATTGGTAAAAACTAACACTATAAAGTCAGAGACTTTGATACAATCATCAGGTTAAAATCTCTAGTGTAAAAATGTACAGCATCAGAGGCTGGCAGGTGTTTGTGTGTTTTTAACACTTATGGCACAGTTATCCCAGTCAAGCACTAAACATTTCAACATAAATGAAGCCTGGTGGATAAAAACTTCTTTAGTTTAGTTAGAAATGTTAAAAACTGTGCTCCTTTTGATCTCTGCTGTCGGCAGGGCGGGAAGCTAACACCGCAGAGGTTCACTGGAATTATAAGATCTCTACAGTTTGAATTTTTACATATATATATATAAAAAAACAGATTGACCTGTTGTGTAAAAGTTGTGGGAGAGTAGAAAGGCAATGATAAGGCTCAGATTCACTAAGGTTTGTAAAAGGAAGAGGTGTTCTTAAAACATAGAAGTCCCTCACAATAATTTCCTCCATCTACAACTGCTTCAAAGCTTTTAAAAACTCTGACATTCGCCGATGAAGAGAAAAACACAATCTTTTGCTTGTGAGGTAAAAACATACTCAGAGTGTCTCCGGGCTGAAATCTAAAAATGGCAGAAGTGCTGAGAGATTTTAAATACTCACTCATTTTAAGGCTTTAAGTTCTGCTGCATCTTTAAGGACATGGCAGCTTTAAATAACACTCCAGTCCATACTCGGCTTCCACTTGAACAATAGAAATATCCTTACATTATTTGACCTCTTAGGGGTCAAGTTTGTCATTCAAATGCTGTCAGTTCCTGTTTCAACAAGAATTGAATCTTAGCAATGGTTATCTTATAAGATTTAAGAAAAGAACAAACATTTTCCATGACATCTGAACTGTCCTGACAGGTTTAAGTAAAGGATGTTTGAAACAGTTCTTTTTTTTGTCAAACATAACCTTTTGTGTTTGTATAACCTCTTAACTTTCCATATTAAGGAAAGTTTGAGGACAATTCTATAATCCCAGTGAGCCTGAATCTGCAAATGACATTAAGTAGAGACTTTTATAATTCCAACTTCATCTCATCACGCAAAAGTTGGACATTTTGGTGTTGGCAAAGTGTGTTAAAGGACATTATGTCTGTGAAATTCCAACTTGGAAGTTTCCTGCCCTGCCTTTTTCTGTTGTGTCAGATTTTTTTGTGTGTATGTGTGTGTGTGAATGAGAGAGAGAGAGAGATCAGTAGGCCTACAGTGAGTGAAGCCCTTTGTGTGACTGAATAGAAGAGCTGAAGGGCAGAGACGGTAAAGTGCTACTGTGGACCGGAGGCACCCTGATAAAAAAAAAAAAATGCTTTTCAAGCACATAAAACACGAACAAGACCAGCAAATTTACAACAAATCAAGAGTAAAATAAAGACACGGTTAAAAATCATCTCAGGTAAAAAAATAAACTAATCATACAGGTGGTGTCTTTTAGGTTTTAACAGCTCAGACTGAAGTTCAGTCCTCTTCATTGTTTCATCTCTGCTACAAGCTGGTTTAAATATACATTATTTGATTGCTTTATTAGCCAAATTCAGTTAAAGGGTTTTCATTTAAAGTAAAGAAACACAGGGAAAAGAAGGTCTCAGGTGTCTTTTGTTTGGAGGTAAATCAAACAGGAAAGACAGTGTGGGGGTCAGGGGTCATAAGTCAAGGGTACCCACTACATCTGTGCTACATTAGATTTGATTCTCTTCATACCCTGAGGTTAAGGTCCATCCGTTTTCTCAATGCTTATTTACATTCTGTATTTGGCAGAAATGATTAATAACTCACATCATTCTTAAATGAACAGACAAACAAACATAGTCATACTCACTCATCCCAACCAGACTTGGTAATTTCATATCCTTAATTAAAACTATGGTGCAAAATAATCTCCAAGACCCTGTCGAATCACAGCCTCCTCATCCACTGCACGTCTGAATGTCACAAGCTGTTATTTTTGGAGGAAGACTTTTCCTTCACCTCTCATTGGTTTTCTCCCCAGCTTAAATGCAGCAGTCTTTGTCTGGGATGCTCCGAAATGAAGCTACAACAAAGCAGGACAGGACACAAAAGGCCGATCAGGCACCTAAAACAATTTGTCTTGTCAGAATAAAAAATCAGAGAGGGTGTCTCCAGTGTAAAGGGACTGTAGTGATTTTACAGACTTTGTTGTTTAAGGCCTGCCCCGCCCTCGCCTCACTACATCCAGCACCGTGTCTTTGGGGCGAGGCAGGTTGTGCTGGTTGTTACGTTCCCAAGCGCAGACACGCCACTCCGTCGCCGTCCTGGCTCATGTCTCTATCCCTGTCGCTGCCCTCCTGTCCCGGGGACGCCAGTGTCCTGTGGGGTTGTGGGCTCCGCACAGACATGCTAGCTAAGCTCAGGGCCCGGGATGGGTGAGGTGAGGGGGGGCGGTACCGGCTAACGCGGGGGTCAGGGGACAAGGAAGGGGAGGAGGAGTCTTGGTGTCGCTCTCCACCTGACTGAGACTCCTCCTCCAGAGGACTCTCCAATTCAGACTCCAACTCTTCCTCCTCATCCTCCTCCTCCTCCTCCAGAGTGAGTTCAAACTGGAACTTGTCCCCTGCTCCTCCTCCGCCTGATGAGAGGGTCCCTCCTGCTCCCAAACTGCTGTCTCCTCCTGGTAGCATCCCACTGTGGTGCTCCTCTGGGCTGGAGGGCGAGGGGCTGCGGGGGATCATGCTCTGGTACCACTCCCTGTTGTCCTCCAGAGTGTCCAAGATGTCCTGAGCATCCGGGTGCACCAGGTCTGCCCACGTCTCCCACAGAGGGTGGACAATGTAGTCTATGAAGCCCACCTGGTCATGAAAAAAATCATAAAATAGTGATGAGAAAAACAAATTGACAGTAAAATGTGCTGAGATATTCAGTAGATTACAGGGCTGAACAATTTGCAAAGTTATCTAATTGCGATTATTTTTCCCTATATTGCAAATGTGATTTATTATTAATTTAGGTTTCTTGGCTTATGTTAAACAATCACATTTTTGGATATGAACATTGACGTTGATTACAGCATGACAACAACCTATCAAATATTTTTGGCTACTCATGACTTCTTTTTGCTTATTTTAGTCACTTTTCACTCTTTTTTGACACTTTTGGACCATTTTTTGTTACTTTCTGAGTAATTTTCTTGCCAATTTTTCTTGGTTTTTAACCATTTTTGCCACCTCAAACTTATTTATACTACCACTTCTTGCTGTCTTCACCACTTAGATTGTTGTTCTTGCAAAGGGAGTTTTCAACAGTTTGGCTATTTGGTTCAGCAGGGTTGAGTAACACTGGTGCAGAGCATAAAACACCTACTGCCAAAACTATTACACTGTTTGGGATCATAATATTGCAGCAGGCCTTATTGCGACTTAATCTCATTAAATGCCCAGCCCTACTACATAACTTAAAAAAAAATACAACATGTAAATTTTCTTTCATCCTTTTCTTTTTGTTACCTGGTTCTTCTCTATGGAGGCGTTGTGTTTGTCACACATGGGGCTGATCTCCATTCCTTTGTCCCTCTCTCGATCTCCCTGCGTGAAAAACTCCACCATGATGCGGTCCGTCCACTTCCTGTACAGCTCCAGAGGTTTTGTTGGGTTGCTCAGGTCAGCACAGTGGACCATGTTCTGCAGAACCTGGAATAGAAACACTTCATGAGTCTGCTGGGGATGACATCTCACAATCTTACTAGATACAATACAGAAAAAAAGACAAAGTAGGGTGCTTTTAATTAGATGTAGAAGAAATGTTGCAACCGTAACCTGATTCTACAGATGCTGCAGGAATAAATGGGAGAGAAATGATCACAGCTGTAATGACCACTCAGATCCAGCAGATGGCAGGAAGTTGAATAGAGTAGTGGGAAAAATTTCTCCCTAATATCAGATTCCTGCCTGTTGTTCCTGCCCACTTTAAAGAATTTCTGTCTCCGTGTTTTGTGATATTCAGTGTAATCAGGGGAAATTCTCACCTGGATGCGGTCAGAGTAATTATCCAGCAGCAAAACTCCCAGACTTGTCACCTTCTTGGTTTCAACCATTGTTTTCATGTCTGCTAAGAAGTTCATGTGTTTGGACATATCTGTGGCAAGTACCTGATGAGGACAACACACAAACAGAGTCTTTCAGAGAAATGGCACATGTTCCTGCTTGTCACATGTAATGAACATGCAATTGGTATTGTTTATTTTTTTCCTTTATCTCTAATTACATGTTGTGTAATTAACCAGAGCCAGAACAGGCAGAGGATGGCTCAATATTTAAAGTGCACAGTGCAGCAGCCTCACCATGTCGATCACCATTTTGCGAAGGGAGTCTCTCTGCTTCTTACTGAGGTTTTCAAAGATGTCACAGTTTTCTTCTTGGAGCAGCTTAAAGCCCACAGCAAGATGGTGATTCTCCAGCACAGAGGCATCGTTGTACATCAGTGCAAGCTCTGAACCTGCAGTGATGTAGGTGAACAGTGAAATTCAAGAAACAAACAGCAGAACAGGTTGAACATAGATTTTTTTTGGTAACACTTTATTTGAAGAGGTATGCATCAGACTGGGTTAGCCTATACACCTTCAAACATGGTGTTACCTTTTTTATATATTACTCTATAAGAGGAAAGAAAGAAACCTACTAGTGTTGATCAGAAACTGGTTGGTGACCCCCGGGTGGTCGACATCATGGATGGCACTAGCAAACAGAGCAGCCACGATCTCCAGGTCCGTGAACACCGCCTGAAGTCACATCATAGAATAAAAATCACATCCATTCTGACAAACACAATGACGGGTTGTCTAAAAAGATTACTCAAGGGTATCCACGTCTAAGTCTGTGGTTTCTATGATTATGAGCTACAATCAGAAGTATGTGAAAACTATATTTTGCTCCAAAGAAAACATCCTTCCAAGCTGACCTCTAAAGCAGGCGTGGACAGGAGGACGTGGGTGGACTGCACCACATCCGCCGCATGAATGTTGTTGTGATAAGCTACATCTGCATGGTAGTGGTCCTCCAGAGTCATCATGAAGGTGATGAAGGTGTCAATGGGGATTTTAAAGGTTTTCAGAAGATCTCGCTCCTGGCAAAGTAAGAAGAGGCAGGAAGGAAAGAGTCAGAGTCACGTGACCCATAAACCATCGATTCTGATCTCTGTGTTTGTTGTCAAAGAGGAAAATTTACATTTGAAGAACAGATTACCTGATTTAAGAAAAAGAATTTACATACCTGGAAAATGGAGTACATGACAACCGTTAGAGGGCGGTTCCCAGAAAATTCTGCTATCTTGAATATATCCAGACCCCAACGATTGATGTTCTCGACCTCCTGATGATGAAAAATTAGCATCTATGAGACGTAGCGTGAGACTGCGTCCGTGTTTCTCTGTGTTTAAAGTTTAGGAGGAGCCACCTTGTGTATGAATTATGAAAAATTATTATTATTTAAATTATTTTTATCACTACCTTGGCCAGCATGCTCTCCTGTGGTGTGTTGACTCCAAAGCGAGGGATGCAGGCTGATGCTAGACCAGGGCTTTGTGTGACTTTTTTCACGCCGCTGATCTGTGACATTGGCCTCTTCTTCTTCTCCTTCTCCTTCGAAGGTGGAGACAGGATCTCCACGTCATGTTGTTTCTCTGTGCAAACAGAAATTAAAACATTATATAGTCTCAACACACTTTCTTTTCCCTACTATTTCACTCACTTCTTACTGCTGTAACACAGGAATCAACATCTTGTTGTAAAAGAAACCTCTTGAAGTGAAAAAAATCGAACTTTTCACGAAACACTTTATCAGATTATAATCAAACTCTGCTATTCACACACCAAGGTTATCAATAAAGTCTTTGGTTACTTCAGACAAATTAGTTTAATCATACGTGTAATGTAGTCATGATTCATGTTTATTCTCCTTTGCACATTTTAGACATCACTGTAGTAAAGATGTAAGGAAGCAATGAGGTCCACTTTCCTGTACTTTAAAGAAGCATTTGTACTCTCTTGAGCTTGTTTTTTAAAGTGTCTGCCCAATATATGTTTTGACAAAGCAAACTACTTCACATGACTAAACTTTCTGTGTGCAGGGATCTTGGCATTTCCTCTCTTTCCACCAGACAGAATAAAACAAACCAGTTGAAGCTGAAATGAACAAGCATCTGAAAGAAACTCCCTCGGACCCCTCCCTTTGCTCTCACACTGATGAGTAGAACAGCCTTTAAGTTCCTTAACTGAACCGCATTTCACAAGCACAAACACTACTGATCTACACTTTTCACCTCCGTCTTTCATTGTCTCCTGTTTCCAAACTTAAGTCCTGCTCTTCACCCACAAAGCTCTGCACCAAAGGTCTCCTCCTACCTCACTGACCTCCCTCACCTTCACACTCCCTCCCATCATCCATGTTCCTCACAGATCAACCTCCTGTCTCTTCTTCACAGATCCTAGCCATGAACAGACAGACCCCCTCTTTCTCTCAAAGTCCCCACAAATTTCAGTTTCAATCTCAGTTCAAGGCTCACCTATTTAATCAAGCTTTCAAGGCTTGATGTTTATGTTTCGTTTCATCTAATTTGTGTGTATCTTTGTGTTTCTGAAAATTTGTTCAGTGTCTTTCAGTTCTGATAAAATAAATGCGTTGATATTGCTGTAGCAGGTACAGCTAACTCCAACACTGAAAATAATAAATAAGAGACCGAAGTTACTGATACAAACCAGGGCTGGACAAAAGTTCATATCTTGAAACCTATTGTAGATACCTCAATATCGACTTGATATGACTATGAGTTTGGTGAAAACTATTCAATGAATAAAAGTTCCACATTACCAAAGCCAGACTTGTAGGAGAAACCACACACCCAATATCCTCATTTAAAAAGCAAGATTCAATCTTATTTAGTGGGACCTTTTTTACCCAGTCCTGGTGAAAGTCCAATTTTTGTGAAACATCACCTCCACAACACCTTGCTTTGGTTTAGATCCTCTTTTTCAAATCCAAAATACCCTATAGGGTGCTTCTAAAATACCAAATAACGAAGGATGACTCGTTACTAGCCGTCAAGTGTTAAGATTCTGCACCAGCCGTTTGATCCTCCTTTTAATTTTCCCACTGTATGTGTGCGTCCCCCTGTTCAAAGTTTCTTGGAAAGATGTCGATCAACAGCAAGCATGGGATGAGGTTTGTGGTTGGATGGCTTTGGCTTCACATGCAGGGTGAGCAGGGTAAATCCATGTCATTTAAATCGTTAATTTTGTGATATTGATATCTTGAATGTTCATATCTCAAAATGAGGGGCTACAATCCCTAATAAAAACTAACTTAAAAATGTATATATCAAAGGTTGGTAAGTAGTCACATAAAGTGCTTTATTCTTTACACGTTAACAACTTCTCCATTATTCTTAAATGATGACTCAAACCTACCACTGGCAAAGTACAGCTTTATTTTACACATAAAACACCTAAAACCAGGATGTAAAGACACACAATTTACCATATCGCAGAAAGTGTGTGATGAAAGGAACCAATCATCAATATAGTTCAGAAGGCATTATCAATACCCTTGCAGTCTGTTAAGACTCATTTCACATCAAAATGGCAAAGCTGATCTAATACAGATATTATTTTAGCTGATGGTATGTTAAACTGACAAACATGGGCTTATTTAAGTTCAAATGATTGCATTTTAAAGAAAATATTGCATTGCTCCTACAGAAAAAAATATTCCCACAACAGGTATGAAAATTTTATTTTCATCTGTCTATTTGTGGTGAATGTTTAACTAATCATAGCTATGTACAAATAAAGAGAGAGCATGAAGCATAGTGATTTTTAAGTATGAATAATACAGAATGTACCGCAGGTAGACCAAGGTTAGTAGGTCACTGACAGGGAATAAACAGCACATCAGCAGCTCAAAGCTGTAACATAAGAGCAAAGCAAGGTGAGCATCAGTATGTATGAGTGGCTTATATGCTAACAGGTGCAGAATGCCAGTGGTAGAAAGCTGGGGATGATGGGTAAATCAGCGTCTTAGTAGCTCAGCATTGCCTTGAGCTGATGACGAAGCGCTTCTCGTGTTTTTCCAAATGAGTCTGAAAAAACTTCACCACTGCTACAGGTTGGAGATTGTTTTTGCCGAACATTTGCAGGAAAAATACAGAAATCTCCCCACCATCAGAACAACCATATTCCCCAAATGATTTGTTGAAACAAAGGTGCTGTTCCATCACACACGGTAGTGACAAAAATGGCTCAATGATTCATCTGTATTTGTATGACCCAAGGAAACAAAAAGCCCGTCTTTAGAAACAAAGACAGCCTCTTTCCAAGTATTATCCCATCACCAACCAAGGCAGGATTTCTGAATTATATCCTGAGCAGAGCTGAGACACAAGCACACGCCAGCACAAAGATGTAGAGCAACCTGAGTGACAGCATCACACGCGGCACTGTCTGGCCTCTCTCACCTCTCTCACAGTGCCTCCTCTTCCTCACACCCAAAACCATTGTGTTCATATCCAAATCCAGCCAGGCCAAACGCCGAGGCATTCACAGCAAATCAACATCCAAGTGACAGCGTCGTCATCCTTGTTCGGCTGGACCTCCATCCTGCCGGCAGGGCTGGCGAAGACTGAGCCTCCTATTGATGCAACACGCTGTCTAATAATACTGCACCCTGTTGCTACGACAACGCCACACAATGTGTCCGGGAATGCTGTCTGTCGCCGCGCCTCCTTCTCTTTGAAGGAAGGAAAAATCCTCACCTAAGACAAATTTTCCACTCCCTTTAAAACATGCGCTCTTTACATTTTTAGTGAAGAAACTGGCTTGAATTTCTCTCTCTCCCTCTACAGTTTCCTCCTTCCTTCCTCTATACTTTCATCTATAAGGCTTAAAAACTACACTTCAAAACATCCTCACATTCTACACAACAGTACGAACACTAATTTCCCTTCTCCCAGCTCTTTAAAGCTCTCTTCTTAAAAACAAGCTCTCATCTCTGATCATAAATCACAGCTCCACGACTCTTCCTTCATTTTTTTTTATTTCTCAAGATTGTCACTTCTGGTTTTGTCATTAAGGTTGTAAGTAACAATGTTTACATTGAGCTTTACAGAGAAGAATGCAAACGCCTTAAAAATCTGCTATTTGTAAAACTCATTTCCTTTTATTTGGTGCTTCATGTCAAGGTCACTTTAATTCTTATTTTGGTCAGCAAATACACTCTGGCAGGTATTGTCTATGAGTGGGAAAACACTGGCAGTGAATCTGCCGTAATGCACATTCTGACAGATCCAGAAAGACAAATAGTGCCTTCTGCAATTTAAAAAAACAAAAAATATATATATATATTCATTTTGTGTCTTATCCCATTGCCCTGTCTCCTGTGTGCACTGATTTTAAACTGTCCCACAAGATGATGATAGATTTTGACTTTTATGACTTGTTCTTTGACAGTCGATTTGTTGAATACCATAGAACTAGATTTTCTTGATGTCATTTTTATCAATGAGAGAATAAAATAATAAATATTTATAAAGAGGGCTTACAGGACCAGAAGCTCTCTCACCTCTACAAAGTGTAAGATTCCCTTTTATATGCATTCTCACCTAGGAAGGTGTTTGCGATGAACTCTGACACCTGGTTTCCTGAACGGCTTGTCTCTGATAGCTGCGTCAGCTCACGGTTTAGCATCCTCTTAAACTGTGAAGACACAACAAGACAATGGAGGAAAATGTGGTTAGCACGGATGAAAAGTTATAAATGTGAAACAACAGCAGAGTGGTGAAGTCGTTCTCAACACATGAATGTGTTAAACATTAGAGATGTTCAGTTTTCAAAACCTAGGGTGAGATTTTACTAATGCTTCAAGATTGTATTAATTAAATGATGGATATTTCGTCATCAGATATATTGATAATGACAGATGTACGTGCAGTAGAGGTGTAAAAATATTCTCACAGAACAAGTGTTATTTATGCCACTATTTTACTCCAAGGCATCCCTCAGAAAAAACCACGAGTGTGTCACAAGTTTTATGCTGCTTTTACAATAAAAAAACAAACAAACAAACAAAAACACATACACCGCTGTTAAGATGCTTATTTACAGAAAACAGAAATGACACTGCACTGTTGTCAGCATGAAATCACAGCTAATGTATTTCCCCACAAGAAAAACTTTTTTAAAAACGAACAAGTTCAGTGTTCCCGCTCATGTTTTGTTGCAGCTGTAGCTCCACACTGATTATGTAACAGCTCTGGCATGTGGTGGCCAAGAGGGGGGGGGCTGGGTTTGAGAGTGATGCTGCAGTGGTAATGCTGCTGCTGAGTGACACAAAAACATACATACTATTATAGAATATGATTCTTTGAACTTGTCAGTTAATCATCTAATTTAATCCTTCTGTTGCTTCTGCTTCCCCTGAAATGTTTGATATGGTCTGTGAAACTTCTCACACACACATGTAACCTATCATAAACAATCCTAAATGAAATTCATGATTATCTTGCGTTAAATCAAGCTGCAGCTCTAAAGCCCAACATTTAGATGTAATACAGCTTATCTTAGTAACATGCAAGACTGTTTTCCTCTCCTCATATTTGTCAGACACACACGTACACACTCACACACACACACTCAAAACCTCTCATCCTACTCGTGGATCTGGTCCTGAGCTAAGTCTGCACTGCTGACCAAAAGCTCCCATGTAAGTGAGGTAAGAAGCTATTCCCATCACTCACCTGTGTGAGTCTCCAGCATTCACTATTCTGGAGAGCTGATGCAGGCATCTCAGCCCGTACATGTTGTTACAAAATGTCCCTTAAATCCAAAACCACAAGTAGACAAGTTTGTTGGCTTCCTGATGAGCTGTAATCTCCACATTCATGTCTGCCGGGCGCTCAGCAGAAGCAGTTACAACACAAGACTGAAGTCACTGGAAAAAAACAAAAGTTCCCATAGTCCTACGTCCTGTCATGAAGGTGAGGTAGGGGTCTCCGGGGTGTAGGGGGGAGGGTTGGGTGGGGTGAGGGGAGGGAGACAGGGGATGTGGTCCACCATCAGGGGGAGAGAGGGTGCGACTGCAGTTGCTCATCCAACCACTATCACAGACTACATCAATGAGAAACGTAAAGAGGGTGAAGGAGAGACTGTGAGGAACCCCCCCAGCCCCCTCCCCCGTCCTGCACACAGCGTCCTCTACTCTGTCCAATCGAAATCGTCTTGCTGAAGGGGGCTGGGTGGTGAAGAGAAATCTGATTGGCTGACTGGGAAATGGAGGCAGGGACATGGTAGCCACAAGGTGGTGCAGAGGAGCAGAGAGGAGGGAAATGTGGAGATGCTGGTTGACTCTTCCAGGGGAGGGGGACGCCATTCATAAGGCAGAGCGTGATACAACAGCTGAATTAAACTCTTATGTGATGCCGACAAAGTTGAAGTTCAGTTCAATACAAGAATGTGTGCAGTTTGTGTCTGCAGTTGGTAAAATTACAAGTTTCTTTTTATTGAAAAGAGGACCCGAGCTCTTGGAGAAATACACAAAGAAACTGAAAGACGACGAAGAAGCTTCATTACCTGTACATTTATTTAAAACGTTCCTTTTCTGTGATGTAAATATAAACAATGTATTGATTCCCATTTCCAGTTAAAAGCAAAGAAAATAAAAAACTAGCTTTGAAGAAATTTTCTTTTTTTGTGCACAAAAAAGACAAAATATAATGATTTAAAGGTAAAATTTTCACTTGATTTCTCATAACTTTGACTTTTGATCTCAAAAATTTCATCTTGTCATTTCAGAATTTTGACTTTTTATCTAAAAACATTGCCTTTGTCTCAAATTATAACTTTTCATCTCAAATTTTTTACTTTTCATCTCAAAAATGTATTTTTTTCTATTCTCATTACTGACTTTTTCCTCTCAAATTTCAACTTTTTATCTCATATCTTTGACTTATAGCTAAAATTTTGACCTCTTGTCTCAAGTTTGAACTTTTCACCTCAAAATTCAACTTTTTTCATCTCAAACTTTGTCATTTTATATCAAAAGTTTCATCTTTTTATCCTAGTACACTGCATTTTTATCCAATAACTTTGACTTTTAAGCTTAGATGTATGGAAAGCATGTTAACACTGCAGGCAAATATATAAACCTAAGACTCTGATTCTGAGTGTTCATGTGACTGGCTCTTTGATTTGAAGATCCAAAAGTTCCTTCAAACAACTGTTAAGTGCACTACTCTCAATACTTTGACGACACCTCCCCTGACACATACAGATATCTTTTGGAGCAGTCTCACCTTATTGGAGGCCATTTCGCTGACTGAGTTTCTGGTCTGCAGCGTCTCCAGCTGGTCCAGACACCAGTCCAGCTCCTCCAAAGTCTCCATCGCCAGCTTCTGGTAGGGCTCCTCTGAAAAGTCAGAAGTCAAATATAAGCACGTTAAAGACCAATAGTTGAGCTTCAGCAAAATCACCTTCATCATTAAGGAATCAGAGATGTGTGGTCTGTGATTTTATGATGCTGGGGAGAGGAGGGATCCGTGCCAAATGGGGAAAAAGGAAAAACTGACTTGTCAACAATAAACCACACAGATGTTTTACCACTGACCTGTAAGACATTGTTTACATACAGGTGGCTGGTTGCTGGTCGTTGGCCGCCTATAAAAGCAACAAATGAGATGTTAGTAAATAGGAAAGCACAGAACAAGCAGTCACCTGGTCTGATTTATCTGTCTTACTTGTTTCCCACACGGTCTTGCAGATGTGTCAGAGCAGCAAAGTTACTTCTCACTGTTCGCAGACTGGCAAGAACCTTAGAGGAGACAAGGGAACAAGAGAGGTGAGTCTGTGTGTCTTCACTGAAGAAGGTCAGAGATTTCAAACAAGAAGAAGATTTTAAAAAAGAAAATTAAAGAGACAGTCCCCCAAACTTTTGTCTGTATCTTTAGTCTGGTAGATGTTTTCCTGACAGTAGGATGTTAACTAAAAAAAGAAAATGACAGCTGTACTAGTTGAAGAGATCTGTTATAGATTAAATCTACACTGCAAAAAAGGGTATCTAAGCAAGTGTCTTATTTTAAGTAAAGATTGTCTTGTTATACTCGATATAAGCCACATTCAGTTGACAAGTCAAATAACATGTTTTATGTTAAGACATTTGAAGACAAAAATTACGCATGACTTGCTTCTAAAAAGAAAAAAAAATCTGTCTTAAAAAATTTGCTTCTCAAGTTTCTTGAAATTAGAATAATGTCTTGATGTAAGAAACTATTTCCCTACCCCAGTGGGATTTTTTTGACTTGTTACAAGCAATTCAGACATCATTTTCGTACTTTAATAACTTGATATAAGACATTTTATGGACTGATCTTGTGTATGTGGCTTGTATCAAGTCAAAAAAGATATTTTTTCATTAAAAATAAGAAATAATGACTTGCTTGGATTTCAGTTTTTGCAGTGTAATGATAGAGACATGATAAACTAATTCCTTCATTTTTTTAAGTATCTG
Organism: Thalassoma bifasciatum; assembly: GCA_008086565.1. Classification (NCBI taxonomy): domain Eukaryota; kingdom Metazoa; phylum Chordata; class Actinopteri; order Labriformes; family Labridae; genus Thalassoma; species Thalassoma bifasciatum. The sequence continues at coordinate 174,825 of RPOG01000407.1, read as the reverse complement.
GAAAATGACTTTTCATGATGTTAATATGACATTATAAACAAGTTCATAAACCACCCGCCCCCTCACAGGAACTCTAAAGTCTAACTAACACAAGTACACAGAGAATACAAGTGTGTGTTTCTTGTGAAAATGAGCTATCACTTATTTCTCAGTGTGATGAGTAAGAGCCAACAAGGAGCTACATGGGGAGTCTAGACAGACCAACGTGTAATGTTGGAAAAAATAAGTTTGAATGAAAACACTTCTCAGTGAAGTATTAACACTCAGGGCAACAAAACATAAAACTTTCAGGTTCAGGTTCTGACAGAAGCAGCCAAACAAATGCTACTAACCTGTGCAAATGGAGTCACAATCATGTCTTCTCCATGCCTGAAAACAGCACAGACGAACATTAAGGGACATCAAGCAGAATACACGCAACACACTTGGTATCAAATTAAAACAAACTGCATCGACAAATGACAATGACAACACAGAATTTGTTGTCATTGTTTTAGGGAAGGGGATTGGGTGAGGGTGGGGAAAGTGTAATAGAAGTTTTATAGTTGGCTTCAAATATCACACTGGTTATAATAAAAGAGGAGATTGGTTGAGTTGAACAAATATTTCTTGGAGGCAAAGATTCAGTAGTTTTGCTAAAAAACTTAGAAGGATACGTCACACTTTTTTGTAATATAATTAACAGTCTGGGCTTTTCTGTTTCTGATAAACAGAGTATGTTACAAGTTGACTCGACATCGAAAATGTGTCTCTGTCAAGATATTAATAGATCTTCACCTATATTCCTGCAAAACTCTTCTATTTGTAAATCTATGAATGCAGATTTCACTCTCACAGAAGTTGAGCCTCCAAGGTAAATATTTGAATAGGTGTGCAGGTGATGAGCAGTGCTCGTGCATATGGTGCTGAATAAGCCAGTGTGTGGATAGGAGGGGTGTTGTGGAAGCTGTGGAGTCACAACATGCATGCATACCTAAACCTAGAGAGAAAAGTCCAATCAGATAATATGACACAATATGTAAAAGATGTCAAAACCATTGACTAATATTTTGTTTCTTTTGCTTCTAACTTTTTAAGCTATGATACCAACAAGCCTTTCCATTTTCCATTAATTGCACCCTTTATCATATTGTAGAAAGGTTGCATGTCAGTGTTGAAGTTTGTGAGGGGGGAAGATTTAGTAGCCTTGACATTTGACAACATGGCACAGCCCAAAAAGAAAGGTAGAAAGTCACAGCAGTCTTCACACTTTGTCTCACCGAGGCTGCCAATTGACTTCCCAATGCTTCAATCCTTCTTCCCTTCAAAACAAAGGAGCGACAGCTATTGGTGGTGGAGACTGCTAGCTGCATAGAGAAACCTTTAGCTGCACAAACAGGCAGGGACTGAATGGACAACTAGTTCTAAGATTGTAGCTCTGACCTGAGTTTCTATGCACTGATTTTTGGACTGTGGTTGAGAACCAGAGTGAGTTTACATCAAAACATTTTAACCAAGAACGTCACTGCTGGTGTGGAAACTAAACTCTCTAAATAGTTTTCTTCTACCAAGTATTAAGTTGTCCACTATTAGAAATATTTACTTAAGCACATGTCCGAGAATGACTTAGGAAATGCAGGTGTTTTTTTGTGCTTTGGAAAATGAAATGTGTAACAGTTTAAGATAATTTTTAATATTAAATAAAGCATGAAATTACTTCTCAAGCCTTTGTCTACTATTCTTCTATAACTGCAGCAATTTCTTCTTTGAGGGATCTTCTTTCCATCAAAATAATGAGACAAAACTTGTAAATCTTTAAAATACTCACAAGTCGCTGGCAGTGGATGAGTTGCGGGACATGGTTTTGGGTGAAAGGTCGTAGTCTGAGTCAGAGCGATACAGGAAGGATTCTCGGCGCTGACTGTGGGGAAAGTTGGCCTGAAGTACCAGACCAGAACCAGGGCTCGTCTGAGAGTCCAGTGGACTGCGACCCACCGAGAGGCCATTCTCCACATCAAAACTATGGAGAGAGGAAGAGAAAATAACAATCAAAAAAGTCATGAAAACTCGCGTTTACTTTGTTATCCCGGAATTATACTAATCGTTAATATAATTTTAGCATCATGGCTAATGCTGCTATTAATATGATAACTCAAACTACTGCTGTTACTATTACAACTTGTAGTTTAATTTGTGGTGAAATCTGTCATTATATCCAAGGTTTGTGGTTGACAATGGGTCCCTTTCACTTTAGGAAAAGTCTTCTTTTAAATGGATTTCAGAGCTGAATAGGTTAAACAAGTTTAATAGAAAAAATAACTGTAATCAGTAACCATATCAAAAATATGGATGTCATGCTTAAAGGAGGAGTGTCTTAAAAAGTGAGCATTTTTACGGGATAATGCTCCATTTCCCATGAGTACCTGCACTCACTGTTCCTACCAAGGCATGGATTTGTTCTGAGGCAAATGAACGGTGATTAGATTTCTTCTTAACACTACACCTCTTTGTTCTCCTTTTTACTGGATTCAGAGCGAAGGGGTACTGGATTTACATAGAGTTATGTAGAGTGCTGTTATTTGAAATGTGACAGCAAGCAAACTTTGAAATCATAGTTTGTAGATCGGTTTAGTAACCAGCTGTTTGACACCAAAATACCATGAGGTGTAATTGTACACATGGAGACAGACAAAGACCACAATGAGATATAATTTATTATTGCATTTAAAATAAAGTCTCTATATTGTGCTTCACATTGAAAAACAACACGGGCAAAGTCTGTTTAAGAATCTTATCGAGCAGCTGACCTTGTAATTTCTTGCAGGTTGCAATCAAACACACACACACACATACGCACATACGCATATCTTTCCCTCCAATATTGTGTGACGTCAGAACTGACTCCATGCAAGGTACGTCAGGAGAGCTACTTACCCATACAGCCCCCTGCAACACTCTAACCAAACCCCCCTTCACTGAACAAAGTGCTTGGTGCTTCAAAGCGTCTCTTTTAAAATGATTTTTTCCCCCTGGTTTGATAAGAATGAGAGCTCTCCCTTTTGTCACCTGAATGAAGCCTACCTTTTGTAACCAAACAGTGTCACAGCTGACATGGTTATAATTTACACAGTTGGGGTTTTTCAGCCTCAGCACATCCCATTTTCCTTCAGTGGGTCTGTGCCTTGCTCAGGAGCATGCTGACTCGACTGATTGGTGGAGAGGAGAGAGCTGTTCATCCTCCTGAGAAGACTGAGAATTAAAACTGGTGACCTTCTTGTCTCGACTACAGTTAAAAACAGCTTCGTGATTGTGAGATATGGATGCTGAAACTACATCTGATGTTGCCATTTACAGTTGTTGTCATTCTAAAAGGTTTATCTGTTATAACCCTTTGAACCCCGTTCATAACAATAGCAGCAGCGGAGCAATGGATGCCTGCTTCTGTGTCTATTTTTAGCTCAATGTGCCTCTGGCGCTCCAGCAATAGCAATGGCTGATAAATGAAAGATGGCTATTATGCAATCAATGCTGAATGAAAGGCCTAATTCACAGAAGCACAGAGCCAGAGAGAGAGAGAGAGAGAGAGAGGGAGAGAGAGGGAGAGAGAGAGGAGAGAGAGAGAGAGAGAGAGGAGAGGGAGGAGGATGAGGCTGGGGTTATGAGGAAGGCTGTATCCTGCACAGTGATGTGCTGCAGCATCTCTGTCCTGATTGGTGTGACACAGCAGAGGGAGGTGGAGCTTCAACAGGGCTTACCTCAATGATCAACCCCCCCTCACCGCCACCACACACACACACACACACACACACACACACACACATACACACACACAAACACACACCTCATCCAAACCCATTCCAACCCCATCCCTCTCTCCCTCCTGGCTCGGTGTATTTGGCCGTGACAAGGCCCCATCAGAAGAGAGCAGTGACGTCAGAAGCTAAAAATAGATCTGCCTGCCAGGAAAGAGGGGCACTAGGAGACTCGTGACAGGGCTTACGTAGACAACCCCCCACCCCCCACCCACTCCCAGGTAGGGTGCAGATAGTTTCTCCCCAACTCATGAATATACATACGAACAAATTATGACTTCATTATTAACTGTGATCCTCGGGAGCATCATTTTATTTGAATGAATACACAAATTCATTTCTTTCCTTTAATTTGTGTGATTAAATTGATGAGTCAAAGCTAGAGGACATTTTAACGGGCACGGCAACAGATGAGACTAGGTCAGACTCAGACTCTCTTTAGTGATGAGAGATTTTCTCACAGAAAATCATTGGTTCACTCGAAACAACGTGAACATTTTTACCAACGTGGAACACATTAGTAGATTTATATTTTCAATCATTAATAAATATGAAGAAATGTCACATAGGACTGAGATGAATAAACAGTTATTCTCATATTTCACCTTATTTGTGTTTTATCTGATCATGACGGTATTTTAAACCCTACAGACTCCATACCATTGAGCTTTAGAGCAGCTGTAGTTCAGCAGAGCTTTCTGCTGATCAATGATTACTTCCATTCAAGAGTAAGAGAGGCCAAGGTGCCTCTGATAGGTAGACGGCGCCCACTGCAGAATAAATAGGGTACTGCAACACAAGTCACAGGAGAATGTGTGAATATCATGGCAAAATTTTGGAAAGTGCATCAAGGCCCAAAATTCTTGAGGCTCATTATACTTAAAGTGAATTATTTCAATAGTTACATTTTTGAAATGTTGATGATTATGGCTAACAGATAATTAAAAAAAAAAAAATTCAGAGTCTCCAACAATACATTAGCTCAATTTGGAAAAAAAATAATAAACAGAAATGTCAGGCCTCTGAAAAGTTTTGCTTCTTTAAGACCATTTTCCAAAATTTCTCCAAATTTTTGCTCCTTGGACCCCATCTTTTGCTGCTTCTTGACTATTTTTGCCACCTTAAGCTTATTTTTATTGCTTCAAAACTGATTTGCAGCATAAAACATCTACTGCAGAAAATTGTATCTGGTATTCTACCACATTCCAGGTTAAAGAAATATTGCACTATCTGTGATAATAGCATTGTGGCAGGCCAGACTGTGACTAAACCCGGTTTGTGATTAATAGCCCTGCCCTATTTAAGACTAATGTTTTAATTCTTGTTTAAATACAACAGATTTGGAGCGTAATGTCATGAGAAATGTGGAGACACCAGGCCGGCCTCAGTGTGTCCCCTCTTCAAACAGGCAGCCAGAAGTCTTGTTCAGTCCCACCACACATAACAAGCTGACCTTGGTGCTTCTCCTGCCTCCAGCATTGTTTTCCATGACTCTGACGTAAACGACAGCTCCCTTTTCTCTCTTTAACCCTGCTTTTTTTTTCTCCACAAACTTTTCTCACACTCACACTCACCCACACACATGGCCTACATCAAAGTCTGCTTTTGTTCCCAGGATGTTTAGTTTTAACCTCATCATAATATGGAAGATGAGGGTTCATTTTACAAAAAACACAGCAGCTTTGAAGGAGTGTGCGAGGAAGTTCCACTTCAGGTCTCGGAGATTTATTAAATTACTTTTTTTGACTTTAACTAATCCTAAAAAAGCCATTGTGTCCACTTTTTGATCATCATGAAACTTTGTTCTTCGGACAAATGTTAGTGATGCTCTCGTGGGAACCAGAACCGAGGGATTTAAGGGAACTTTCTGTTATGCATGTGAGAGTGGTACAGAAAACAACAGTCAAGGCCAGATGTTATTTGATGGTGGATGACACAGGCCTGGGGTCAGAGGTCAACCCTCACACACACATATGCACACATGCTCCCTCCTGTTTTCTTCCCTCATGGCGTGGGAATTGTCCGAGGGGCCCAAAACATCACACCAGGAAGGAGGCAAGAGGTGAGGAGGAGAGGAGGGAAGTGGACCAGGGAAACTTTATGAATGTGTGGATGTACAGAAAAGAAGAGAAAGAGTGAGAGGAGGATAATCAGGGGGAGGAAAAAGGAGTTTTGGAATTAAACTTCAAATATGACACATGGACACACTCAAAGACTATGTTTGAGCTGGAGGTCTGTATGTTGTTTTTTTCACTTTTTCTTTTCTATTTTTCTTGGTGGGTGTGGGTGGAAAGGAGTTTGTTTGCTTTACACCACAAGCCCATTGTACATTTGATCTGAAAGTAGCAGAAAAACAACTACCCCCCACGCCCCTCCAGCTGCCTGCCTAATGGATCTTTCCTCTCGCTGTCACTGTGTGTAGTTGTGAACTGTGTGGCATGTGTATAAGTTTGTTCACTGCCCTCTTTCATATCTGTGATGGGGTAGGTCTGTAAGCAAAATAATGACCGTAGCTGAAATAGGAACACTTCCAACATGACTCAAAATCTGCACAACATCACAGAACAATATCAGGACAGCCGGGCAGGTAACAATATCATCCAAAAAGCAACAGCCCATCTCAGATTCATCCATAACCACAAATTCAGAGAAACACAAAAACATAACAAAGACATTTGGGTACAGTAGTTCCTGATCTCTATCAAGCAACCATATCACCACCTGGATTTAGATAAACAAGCAAGCTTACAAGCCTCCTGTTGAATGATTACTGCATGGGAGATTATCTTTCAGATGACAAGAAGTTACTTAACCCCAGCTGATGAAATGAGTAACTTCTCTTTTTTTTAAACAATAACAAAAGACACATCCTGTGGTTGTGGAAAAGATGTTTGTCTGTTTAAGGAGGGTCAAATCATCGGCATGCATCAAGCAGAGAAAACATCTGAGGGGACTGCAGAAACAACTAAAATTTGGTTAAGGACTGTCCAACACATTACTAAAAACTGGAAGCGGTGGAGAACAACCATCTTCTAGGAAGAAATGTGGTTGAAAAAATATCCTGAATGTGCGTGATCGGTGATCACTAAAACATTTGACCACTCAAAAGTAAAAGTACTCAAAAGTATGTTTAATAGTGAAAGAGCATTTCAAGACACACAATGGGAAGGGAACTGAAGGGATTGGGATTGAACAGCTGTGCCCTGTTCCAGAGTGATGGACACATCAGGGTAAGAAGAGAGGCAGGTGAAGTGGAGCACCCATCATGCTTAGCTGTTCCTGTACAAGCCTGTGGGGGCAGTGCTATGATCTGGAGTCGCTGCAGTTGCTCAGGTCCAGGTTCAGCAACATTATGTGTCAAAGAACAGGTCAGCTGACTACCTGAATATACTGAGTGATCAGGTTAATCCATTGATTGATTTTTTTTCTTCCCCAATGGCGCGGGTATGTTTTAAGACTATAATGCTAGGATTCATTGGGCTCAAATTGTGAAAGACTGGTTCAGGGAGCAACAGACATCTTTTTCACACATGGATTGGCCACCACAGAGTCCAGACATTAACCCCATTGACAATCTTTGGGATGTGCTGGAGAAGGTTTTGTGCAGTGGTCAGACTCTCAGGACTGAACTGGCTCTTTTTCACCTGTTAAGTGTCTTCCAGTCAGCAGCAGAGATGCTGATACCTCAGTATACTATTCTCAAAAAGATGGATAATACCACCACAGAGTCAAAGAGGGAGGGTCAGAATTTGTACAACTGGAAGCAATTTATCAAAAAATAAAGAGATTGATGATGCAGTGAAATTCCACTAAAAAGACTTGGAATGGAATAACAGAAAAACCCTAAACCTAACAAAAGATCGAAACCAAAACGCTGAGGCACATATCAAACCAGGGGCTAACTGAGTTGTGGCAAAGCTAATACATATTTTATAGAACACGTGAAAGTGTAAACACTGTTTAATCTCAGGGGATGTTAAATCAGTGTCAGTTCACCGGGTCATACTCAGTTCAACAGCAGAAAACACCTTCTCACAACAGGCACTGATGCTGCCGGCATGTGGAGACCCTGCTGTGCCAGCTTTGCCAGAAATCCTCCTGCTATGACTTTCCACCAGGCTGGAGTAATATCCCGTAAAAGATCACAACCCTCTTGTCAGTTTTCGCTGTGACCTGCCATGTGGCTGCAGCCCTGGCAGAGAGTCCGTGCTGGGCACGACTTGTTTGGTCTGTTGGTTGGCACTGACATACGCCCCAAATGATACCACCCTAAAGCTGTGTGTAATATGACACCACATATTGCTTATTTAATAAAAAATAAATAAAACTTTAGAAAATCCAAAACCCAGAAAAACAGAAAGAAAAAGCATCCTGTTATTCAATGTTTCCAGTTAATTTGCATGTACAGTTTGATCACTGTTGTTTTAAATACTTAATCTTAGAACAGAAAATGCATATTAACATCAAGAATGATGCACTCTTTTCACTTCTACGTTAGTAAACGACTCCACTGGATCAAAACAGAGTCCCACACCTCTAGGAGCAAGTTGCTTTTTCCATCCACCTGACCAGACAAACAGAGCCAACACTCCGAGTCCAACACCAACATCTGATCTCAGAGTAGCTCATGCTTCTCTAAGTATAGCCAAGGGGAGGAGAGTCAAGCCAGCTGCTGTGTTTATTATTTTTCTGTTTGACCTTTGACCTACAGGCAGAGGAAGGACTTGCCTTTAAAAACAGTGAAGCTCTGTTTGGATGGTCATAAGAGGATGAAAGCGGAAAGGAAGTCAAAAATTGCAACAGGGTTGAAAAGTTACAAGCCTTAATGCTCTGATGATTTTCTGTTTTTATTACTTTAACGCTGGGGCAAAGCCAAGGGGTTAAAAAACAAAGCCTTGCAATTAAACTGTGATCAAAAAGCCTTTAAAAACAAAACCAAAAAATAAAACAAAATAACAAAGATTGTTGACTAATCACTTCTAGTTTGTTTAAGCACGGTCATCCACGGGGCTGAGTGTGTATTGCAGCAAACATGCTTCAGTTCTCTGGCTGTTTGCTGCTTTTCATCACCTTCTCTGAGCAGAAAAATCAACTTTGTCTATCAACACTTGCCTATGATCCTAATGGTCAGATACTCCTGATTAGAGTAATTTATACTTAAAAGCTGAGGTTCACTGTCAAGGGTCTGCTCCTGCACTTTGTTTTCTGCTTTCCCGTACAAATTAGCCCCTCCCAGCTGTTGAGTAAAGCTACAGCTTTTGAGTAATACCTGTAATGCCTTTGTGATTTGTAACTTAACACACCATGAGTGAGGAGGGTATGCAGTAGATTTAAGAGTCTGCTGTACAGCTTTGAGCTAAACTTTTTGCAGCACCTTAACATCTGATCAAGAAGATGTAATTTAAGTATTACAAACAACTACCTGAAGTAGTTAAGTGCTCCACCAATCTAAATCAACCAAACGAAGGAAAGGGTTGACACGAGACATCACGATAATTTATGTTACAGTTGGAACAAAAAAAGTACTTCTGACATAAAATTCTAAGTTAGCCCTCTACATCGTATTTTAAAAACAAGTTACATTTAAGAGTGTACTGCACTGTTGTATGTTGATGAAGTGTTCAACTCTGCAGTTAAAGGATGGTCAGTTAATGCCACAGACTAATAAAGTACTGGAAGACTGGCCCTTTAAATAAAACGTAACTAGCTTAGGTCTTAAGTGGTTTAAGTTTTGAAACGCAGGGAGCCTCTGAGGTTGTCAGCTCCTCCGGACAGATATTGATCGTGGAGTCTATGTGCAGTGATTAGCTCTGTCTCTCCTGGCAGGGACAAATCCATACAGTGGCTGATCAGTGTTAACATCGTTAGAGGCTGGTTAGGAGTGTCACACACTGGGCCAGAACCAGCCAGAACCATAATGCAACACACACATGCAGGGAAAGTGTGATTATGGCCCCAGCAGTGGAGATCTAGATTTGGCTCCAGGATCGACCTGAAAATCGAACAACCTTACATCACACTGGTGCACAACTGAACAGGCCGGTTTTGGGCAGGAACACAATCGACACACACACACACACACACACACACACACACACACACACACATATGGTCTACCTTTGCCCAGCAACAGGCCATGCTGAGTTTTCCTTTGGTCAGTACTAATTGCCATCTTTTAGTATACGCTGATTGAGTGAGACAACAACTTCCTCTTACAATTAACCAAGGGTAACCAAGGGCAACCAAGGCACAGCCAATCACAGAGCTGATTATTTCAGCATATGAAGTGCTTTTTTTCAATTTTTTCTCAAACTAAATGTGTGACGATTGTTTAAATTGCTCTTTTTATGTAAAGCAGTCCATATTTATCACAGTTGATATCAAACAGAAAGTAACAAATATTTAGGTAATAGTGAACAAAAGGCAAAAATAAACAGACAAAGGATGAAAAGCCACCACAGGATACAGTTATTTTTTCATCCTCAGTTTCAGGTTTCTCTCAAAGCTATTTCATGTTTTAGTGCCTCTCATAATGGCAAAAGGAGCTTCTTGAGTGAGACGCAATAGCTACAAAGTAGTACTCAAAGTTGAAAGTGCTCTGAGGTTTAGAAGTTTAGAAGCTTGCTTCAGCTACACGTTTAATGCATCCATACATTGGAAGTCATAGGGATAACATACAGCAACTAAAAATATCAAGGTATTCACAGCACTGCTGCTTTTATCTCACCACATAGCTGAAATAATTTTTTGCTTCTGTAGTGTTGTCTGCCTGGACTTGATGCCCAGACCACAGAATTTAGAGCATGAAAGCAAGTATGAAAAAAACTTTTTTAAAGTCCCCTACATTGTCTTTCCCTACCTGGGATCCCGCCGAGCCCTGGAGTCTACACAGGTGATCAGGTTCACCTGTGATGAACAGCATCAGAGCAGGATGCATGTGGATGCCTTATTTCCGCTTTAGTTCAGATCACATAAAAGTCCATCAACCCCTTTATTGTCTGATCCAACAACTGAATCATGGGCCTGAGTCCTTCTGTAACTTGTTCATCCTTTCCAGAGTTGGTCCCATCCCTGGAGTCCAGGAGACATTCACTGTTCAGTGCACTGTTCCATCGGTAATATTAAACATAAAAAACACAAACACAGTCACACTTGTCTTCTGACGTAAGTTGTAGCTTCATGGCTGTCACTGCAATGTCGATCGACCGGCTCTCAGGCCTGCAATTATTTCTGGCCCAACGCACTGCTCACTGCAGTTCTGTCCGTCCACAGAATGAGAGACCGAAAAGCAAAGAGGCCATAAAAGATGCCAAAACATAAATGCTGGAAACCAGCTGGCTAATGCTACTGGACACAGTGTTTTTTCTCTTTGATGCGTTTGCAGCAGGAATGGAGAGGATATATCTCACAGGCTCTGGGTACTTGCGTCCTGTGGTTCAGCAGGTTGAGGCATCAGCTGTGAGCTGACAATGATTTGGGATCAAGTCCAGGGACCAGCCACTGTCATGTCAATATTTCCTTCAGTCCTCAACCAGGGTCAAAAATGTTTTTGTCACGAAATGTCACACTCCAGTGTAACATATTCATAGCAAACCCTTTGACAGTGCAAACCTGTTTCTGTAAAAAGAGAAGACAAGGCAAGGATGTATGACATCATCATGAAATAACATGATGTGACAGCTGTGGGGAACACCACAGGACATCTGTGAAATTGGCAAGCATCCTGTGTAAGAGACTGTTTGTATATCCGAGGTGGACAACAGCAGCTGTGTGTGAACATCAGACAGAAACCACCAAAAAGTGACTGCTTTAGACGAAGAGAGCAGAGACAGGTTACAGTCTTGGTTCACAAATAACCACCTGTTCATACCCGACTACAGTTACAAAATTTTAAAGTTACCTGAGATATGCGCTCATATTACAACAACATAACAATGAGAACAAAGGAGAGCTGAAGTGTATCATATCTGCAAAGATTACTCACGAAGATTTGTCTTCTGCAGATTTACAGGGATCTTTAATTGGAGCCAAAATGACATCATGACATTGCTCAGAGGCAAAGGCATAAAGAAGTCCAGAATTATGATTCAGGGAACGTTGGTTGTTGTGCTGTCTAAGGTTTTCTATCCGATGATGACACGACTCATGGCAGCCCAAAGAAGGTCCCGTTGACTATGAGTGAAAAGTCTCAACAAATGTGGAGGAGGAGTTAAAGATGCCAAAAGCATCTCTATGGTAAAAAAAAATCATACAACCATAAAATAAGGCAGCAGGGTAGTGTTTTTCAGAGACTGATGGTAAAATCACTACTTTTGAGGGAAAAAAGGAACAAGTTTCTTGATCAGCCACAAGACACTAACCAAATACCTCACAACAATTGAAACACCATGAGCGGTGGAGTAGAGAGAGGCCTGTGACAATTACTGCGTTAAACTTGAGCTGCAATCTCTGAAGAAAACATAACCCTCACTGTTGGTCTGAGGGTAAAGTCCGAGGCAGACAGAACAGTGTGAGACCTCTGATACTGTCGGCTGATAATCTGGGCTGATTCCTTCTCTCGGCGAGCATTTTTTCAGAACATCACCACACCTGACGTGACTCTTTGTTTACATTATGTGGCAACATGCTGGCAGCTTGCTATGATCTTTGACCTCATGTAGCTGTGCGTCACCTCACAGCGTGTTGACATGGGCGGGTGCCCAGCAGGCAGGCCACCTGGCTGTGACATCACCAATCTTTGATGTGATGTGCTGAAGGAGACCAGGGCTGTTTTTAGATGTAGCATATCCAGGAGTGTTAAATGTGACCTTTTTTGATTTCTTAAAAAAAAAAAAATCACATTCCTTATTTAATGCCCCTTCTCTCTCTACTGTTGATTTTGTCCAAAAGTTATGATCAGATGTGCAGTAATGCTCAGACAGAGACAGGATGACGGGAGCAGAAGTGTTCAAGAGAGCATTGGATTATAAGCCTGTCCTCATCATGTGGTTACGCTTACTAATTTGCCAGCTAACGTTTTGTGTTGGTCAAGGATTTAGTGTTATTAAACAAAGAGCTCTTCACTCTTCAAGAAATGATCTGCATAAAAGACAACATTAAGTCATACTGGTATTTTATTCAAATGCTAGTTTTAAAGTCAATATCAGGTATCAGACAGTCACGTCTATCAGGATGAAGATCTCTCTAATGCAGGTTCTGCTCTGACAAACCTTCATTCAGGGGATGCTACAAGAACTTTGTTTTCCTACAGATTCGATTTTTTAATTAATTAATCATCATGAATCTGAGATTCAAGTCAAAAACTCATCCAGGAGTCTCAAGAACATACGCACATGTTGTTTCTCTAAAATACATGACCAGAATTGCACTTTCAAAGCAATAAAAATCAATCTAATTTGCTAAGAGTAATCTTAAACACTTGTGGAGAGCTATTTGCCCTTATAAAAGATGCAACCTCAAAGTAATTTAATCAGTTTGATGTTGAGTGTTTGAGGTTTTGGGCTATGAGAATGATTTTGTCCCCACAAGAGGTCAAACAGAGGGAGCACAACAAGCTGCAAAATGAGCAGCTGACCACTGTTGTCAGACACAGTTGATTTATATTACTACCAACATGTTTATGAAGACCATTTCTCATCAGAATAGATGCCATGTTCTGAGGATTTTCCGTCACACAAAAACTAAGCTCTGAAAGTGACAAAACTGGCCACTTCTCAGCCTCGACAAAACCAACTTTGGAAGGAGCAAACAGTCGTGTCTGAATTCTTGCTGACAAAACAAGAAGAAAGAAACGAGTGTGACCAAACAAATCCAAGGCCTCGGATTTCACTTAAAAAACTTTCAGATGCCAGGAAGAAGAATTTCTTAGAAGCATCCATGAAAGGAATTACAGAACCCACTGGTCTACAGAATTAATCGGCTGACGTGCTTGCGACTTAGCAGAAACAGTACGGCTAAATAAGAAACTGATATCAGCTGCACTTCAAAGAAATATAACTGTGATCCTGCCTGGGTTGAATAAACTGTCCAAACACTGACCAGACCCTCACCAATACATGAGCTGGCACAACCCAGTTATGGCCAGTGATGTGTTAAATGTGACGTTTTACAAGCTGAGACAAGCAGAGGGCTGCACGTACACGAGACATTTCATCATGGCTGTCACCAACGTGCTGAACGCTGAACACTCCTGACCTCAGAACCTGTCTGCGACCTCCAGGAAAATCACAGCAGAGCTCTCGTTTATTGTGTTGTATCACTGTGCTGATTGAAATAAGTTTGACTTGTAGGGGGGGTGACAAAGGAAACTATTCAGCCTCTAAGTCAGCAGTGTTTTTCTTAGTAAGAGTTCAATGAGGCTCTTCAGCTGCTGAGTGCAGATGAACTTTGGTGACTGTCTGATGATAAGATGAATGAACAAAGAAGCACAATTGAGGCGAGTTTTGAAATAACCAAGCTGGTTGAACTGCACTGTAGAAAAATGTGCTTTTGTAAACTATTTCAATGAATGATATGTTTATCATGTTTTAACCAGTCAAAGGGAAAGATTCACCAACCAGGAAAGCACTTCCCAAGTAGGTTGTTTATCCCACATTTTGTCTTCAGAGAGGGCACTGAAAGCGTGTTTTTCACCAACTACCCCCCTGCCCTCCTCCTGTGTAAAACAATGGTTTCAAACATGATTTTTATCAGTGGGAGGAAAGCACAAGTTTTTTCAAGTTTGTATCTATAAAGGTTGAAGTGAGGGAACTCAAGTCGGGGTAACTGTGCAGTCACGTGATCGCGGTCGTCGATCAAGATGCACCAGCTCCGATAGTTTTATAAGCTGCATATTGTTTGAACTAGATTTATATTTTCTCTTATCAAGTACTAGTTATTTCAGGCAATTCCATTTTAATTCCAGGCAACCCCAAGCTGGCTGTCAGTTACTTTATTTAAAAAATAACCATCAATTTGGAATTCATGGAGCGCCTGGGTATCAAAGATAATGGAGCTCAGAGGAGGTAAAATCAGGCACTAAGGAAAAGAAGCTACAAAGCAGAGTCCTTCCCAAACTTCAGTCTGAAGTTAATGTACGTCTGCCAAAACAACCTGTGAAACTTCTGACTTTACAGGAGAAACTGATGACTATAAAACCTATATGTTTCCATCTATGAAATAATGGAGACTACCCTGGGAGCAGTGTTTAAGGGATTTGCTCGAATATAATTTCTCCCTGCAACTTTTTGACTGTTATTACACACATGTGGTCGATCCATTAGGCCTATGAATGTGACCCACTCTGCGTTCATTAGAAATACCCCTTTGAAGGTTTTTTTATTGGTGGGTTGACATTTTGAAGACACTTTGATCCCCTCCTTGGCCGACCTGGCTGATGTCGTCATGACTCTCTTAAAGGCCGTCTGCTAAATTGGTCAGATTTCCTTGTGTGACTCTGAAGGCAGCAGCTCCTTTCAGGTATACTCATGTGGGGGAAATGAATTGGTGTGTGTGTAAGTGTGTGTGAGTAAGGGAAACATTTATTCCTGAGTTTCTCACTTGATGTAAGGGAAATCCCCAAATAGTGATGTGTCATAAAATTTTCTTAACAGCCACTTTGTGATTCTGTAAAATCTTTGGCAAATCAATATGTCTGTCTTCATAAGAAGCAATACTATGGAAAATATAAACTTGAAATTGACATTAACTTTATGTTATATTTTCCTCTTCACTGCTGACTCCTGCAGTCGATTGTGTCCAAAATACTTTAATCCCTACAAACATTCTTTTTCTTCTCTGCATTTAACACTGAAGGTTATACATAAAAACATCAGCTAAAGAAAAAAAAACATCTGACATCAAGAAGGTGGATCAGGTCTATCAGCGGAAAAGACAAGTGGACTATAAATAAGGTGAACTCATTTTGTTATTAAAAAAACTGTTACTTTTGCGCGTCCTAAATAAAAAATGTAAGAAAAAAAATTCAAAAGATTTTATGTTTTCTCATTCTTTTTTGATGAAATGAGAAAGAAGTTTAATATGGTGAAGATCTATTCAGTTGTTAATGTCTCAGAAATAAATCAACCGTTGATATTTCGTTGTGTACTCTAGATATTCAACAAAGTGATGATAACGTGTTCATTTCAGATCCAGATTCAGCCGCTTCTGATGTAGGTTTTCATGTAAGGTTACTTGAAATCAAACTTAGTATGATTTCACTATTCTGATGTACATACGAACAGTTATTAAAGAGAACTTCTCCTATCTTTGATTATTTTTTCAATTGGCATTTTAAGACTCTTGAGCATCTTTCAGCTGACTGCTTGCTCTTTTCAAAATAAAGAGAATTAGTTCCATGTATTTCACGGTCTATATGTTTTAAAGAACACAAAGTCTAAAAAATTAAACACTGACCCACAGAGATTTTTCATTTTTCATCTCAAATGATGAATTAAAGATTTAGTGTTGTCTCTGAATGAGCTTTAAAAAATTGGATATTGTGTCTAATCACAACATTATTATTAAAAAGTGTTTTTCTAAAATACAAATTTAATAATACTTTGAAGGTTTTCACAGGATAGTGTGTGTCTGTCTTATATACATGTGAACATAGGAATGGCAAACCATTATCAATTAAAAAAGCATTAGAAATAATTTCTTAATGCCACATAATCACACCCCTTTCATGTACTGTCAATAATGTGTACCAGTGAAACAAATGTGAAACTTAGTGCAAATAGAAAAAAGCCATGTGCAACTACAGCATCTGGATGAAATCAGATCTGTCCTACCGCCTGCGTTTCTGCACGATGTCAATTGGTCTGTTGACAGCGCACGGTGACCCGCAGATATTCCCATTCCTCACTTTGAAGTAGCGATCCTGGACCGAGGGGGCCAAATACAAACAGTTCGTCGGTAAACTCATATTGTTTTTTGCACCCTTTCCCCTTCTGCTTTGTCCTCTGTTAATTCTCCTCTTCCTTCTCCTGAAGGCGTTCTTCCACTCCACCACACTTGTGCGCTCTCTCCTCTCTCTTTACACCACACCAGGTTTCCAGTGACGTGAAGACAGGCGGCGGAAAGCCCTCCTTGATGTGTTTCAGCATGATGCCACCAGTGAAAGGCAAGTTGAGGGTGAAGAAAGGAAAGGGATCAAAGGCGTGTGGCTCTTAAAGAGTTGTTTCCTCAGCGACTCTCCTGTTTCATGTGGTTTTAAAGGGCTGAGTGTGGAGAGCTGAGGCTGCTGGATTCAAGTCCACAATGAGGAGTTCTCAGCTCAGCTGTCTCTCTTTTCTCCTCCCTCTCTTTTCCCTCCCTCTCTTTTCTCTCTCTCTCTCTGTCTAAGACTCTCTCACTGTGCCTCCCCCAGCACATGGAGGCTTTAAAAAGACATGGAGTATGTGCATGTGAATGTGCACTATGTGTTTCAGCAAGAGTGGTGAGGGGAGTGGTTACTGTCGTAGAGTTGTGTGTTTGTTTGTGTGTGGTTGTGCATGAGAGTGTGTGGTTTATATATGAGTGTTTTTAAGACAATAACTTGACAGGAAAAGGTACTGTACCTCCTCAAGGTATTTCAGCACACACAAAACTCACTCATTCATACTCCTTCCTTTGCATCTATCTTTATCAGCCTCATGTCCAACTGTTGTTGTTGACACAATCTGCACGGTCTCAGAGTTTCAGGACGTTGTTACATCCAGCTGCAGATGTGGCTGGTTGATTCACAGGACAGAGGTCTTGAACAGAGTAGCACCCAGTCAGGCTGTGATGGACTTTCTGCACCAGATGATCTCACCAAATGACCGCCTCTCCTCTGTTGACACCCCAGGCAAATATTTGTCTTTTGAGACACAGGGCAGACGATCATGTCGGACGTGTTGACGGGCACATGGGAGAGAAGCTTACAGAAAGGGGGCTTTAAAACAGCAGAAAATAATCTTAATAATTTAATATTTACATTTTATTTTAGATTTAATTCAATTTGATCTTAAATTAGTAGCTATTCCCTGAATCTCCCTCCTGCTCCATCTCAAGCCTATACCATAGATACACTGTATGAGGATGTTCATTGATTGGATTTTAATGCATTCTCTAGGATCTATTATCCATTACACGCTGACTGATAAACCACCCGAGTGTTCATATGTATGGAAAACTGCAGGACACAGATGGAGCAGACAAAAGAAGCTCCGAATTCAGCTCTCATGGAGTCCCCTCCACACATTTCTGACGTCAATTTCAATGTGCGACGTCACATTTCCGTGATAGATGTCAGTCCATTTCACTGGTGGCACGACTGGCTGAGAAAGAATTCCCCTACAAACGTCATCTTGTCTTGGATCACCCCTCTGTTCTGTATTTGTTCATGCTGACTCATGATTCATCTCCTGTGGATGTGGGTCAGAATCTACTGCATCAATCTGATGCTACTGGATCGAGATAAAACAGGAAGGAGTCCTGGGAATCTCTTCATTCGTCAGCCACAAATCGCTGCGATTGTGCTTTTGCTGTTTGTTGCAGTTTCATGAAACGGGCACAGGTATGTCACATGTAAAAGGCTGCACAGGTTACCCCATCAGAAACACAAAAACAACAATATTGGGGAAAAATCATATTGTGATATTTTTGTTTCCTGCATTATGTTGCAATAATTTTTCACAGTTAACTGCTCCACCCCATTCAGCTGAATTCCCCCTGACTCTCCCTGCAATAATGATGACGGACTCCCAGACGAAGCTGAACACACACATCTGGAAGCCGCTGAAAGTGTTAAATATAACACCTTGTGTGTTATAAACTATGAGACTGTTCAAATCCCTGCTATGATCTGCTTACATTCACCACTTCCTCCCTCTCAGTGGCTCGACCACTCATGCTGCACATCACTCTGCCTGACCCTGATAACAGGAACACAGAGAAAGTGCTCTAACTGTGTGAGTAGTTGCATGTAATGGTATATGAACGGATGCTCATTTATATTAATTGGGCTTGGACAGGCTACACAAACTTCATTGGAAGGCTCCAATATATTGCGATATATTATGTACCATGTGATATGAATAATGTAAATGCCAATACTGCAATGATGATACTAAAACGGTACATTGTGCAGCCCTTACAAAAACTCATTATCTGGCTCTCACTTTGGTTACTTATCTCTGTTACTCTTAACAAAACACCATCTTGACAAGGACAAGATCCCCAAATCCACAAAGCATCTTGAGATTCATGACTGATTTTCATTCTTCTCTTGAAGATCTCTGGGTTAAATGGCTGGCTCACCACAACAGCCCAGACAGAGTCAGCCTGACCTGACCAGGATTTCATTTTTGCTTATTTTCCAACACTGACATCAAGAAATTTTCTGTCGTTCCTGCTTTCAGCCATAACTTTTACTAAAGGAGGTCATAAAGTAGTAATCCTGCTTTGATTTCAGAGATGTTTACAGTGTCTTAACTCAAAGACTCGTACCCTTCCCTCCAATCCTCTCCTCCCTCCTTCTGCCACGTGATTGAGAAACATGTTGGACCTCGTAACAGATGCAGGGGTGTGGGTTTGCTGAGAGTGAGCTGTTATAGAGGCCACTCTGTAACCCAATCCTTCAGCAAAATGACTTCTACAGTCCAGCTGGCCGCTGCCTCTTATGACAACATCACCTCTAGTAATGAGAGTAAGCTGTGAGGGGAGAGTGACATGAATTTGTGTGAGCACGACTGAGTTTGGAAGTGTGAGAGAGAGAGAGCACATGTCTGAGTGTGTCTGCATCTGAATGAAGTTAAACACTCTAAAAGCTTTGACCTTTGATTCAAATATCAGAAGTCAGTCTGCTGATGGTTTGGTATAAGTCCAGAAGCACTGAAGAACATTCAGTTTTTCATTCACTCACTTAAAAGACAAACTGCTCTTTTTCCAAACCAGATCTCCTGTCTCAAAGTGTTTCTTTGTTTAGAGTCATGTATTACACATCACACACTGCTTCACTTTAGATCGCCACTTTCTGTTGCAGCTTTTCAGTGAGCTTTAACGAATCAGTGAGGCAGCATGGCTTTAAGCTCAAGAAATTACAGGACTTCATCTTAACAAGAAAAGCTTCAAGTCTAACAAGTTGAGTTCACTCGAACAACAAGCTCATTTGTCTCCACAGAGAGGATGCGTTACATGCAGAGTTTTTAAAATGCGTTTGTTTCTCCCTCAGTTTGATTCTTCATGTAAAGGCACTAACCTGTTTTCTAGATTCCCTGATTAAAAGTGATTGTGGTTTATCTGAGAGACCAAAATGCACTGCCAAATATACATGAGTATGTTCATTTGGGCCACCAGAGCAGACAATTGCACCACCTTGTGGAGAAATGGTGTATGATATTAATGTGTGATTTGTCTGTTTGAGCCTCTTTGATCCATTTTGACAAAACACTAAAAGCTTTCATTTTTGTAAATTGCATTAAAGATGAAAGTTAAGGCGGTCTCAGCATCTTTTCACTTGTCGTAGCTTCAAAACAAAATGTAGTTGTTTTCATAACAGTGAAAACAGGTGGTCAGTACTGTGTTGCTAGTTTCATACTCTCATCTACATTTCTTTATTAAAGTAAAGTTATGTCACTTCTTCTCATGCTCTGCCCACTCAACACACAACCAGCAGCTGCTGTGTCATTTGAAGGCTTGTTTTCTGTTCCTGGCTTCAGTCTTTATTTGTCTGAGATGAGTGAGCATTTCAAACATCTACAATCCATTTGTTACACTGACAGAGTCAACACCGTACACATACAGTGAATCTGATCCATGTGTACATTTAGGCGGGATGGGAGTGAAGTCATTGGATTTTGTCTCTTGAAGGTGAGCAGGCTCTCCAGCAGGTGTCACTCTTTGACTGAAAACTACTACATGTTCACCACAACGACAACCAACAACAACTTGGAAGCTTATCCGAAACAAAATCAGCAATAAAGCATCAAGTTAACAATACATTCTACAGGACTCATAAAAAGGAAATTATTACACCTCATGTGAGTTTTTGTGGACAATTTGAACAGCAATCTTGCTTTTCTGTGAAACTGAGCTCTCAGTTTTAAAGATCACATTATTTCAAACATCATCACCCATAACAACAAAAATGAGCCCCTGCCTGATTCTCTCTCGATGGCTTTTCCACTCATTGTAAACCCGAGAAGTAATTTGGCAGCATGACCTTAAAGCACCAACAGCAACACTTTGATGGAACAATCAATATGGATTTTGGGACGGGTGGTGGTGGCAGGGTGCAGGGTATTATGTGCGTGTTTGTTTGGGTGGGTGTAAACACGCAAAATGATAACCACATGTTATGTTCACGTGTCATGTGCAGCCGGGCTGGCGAAGCTGGGGAACTATTCCAGGCTTGGGGGGTTATTTTGGGGGTCTGTTGTGTTATTGTTGCCCCCCCCCCCCCCCCCCACACACACACCTGACACTCATGCTTTATTGTGTTTTTACTTTGTCAGAGAGGAGTCTCCTGTGTTCCTCACGGTGGTATCAGAGACAGCTCATTCCACGTATGGTGATCCCTGTAACCTGGATTTTTTTTTACAGGTTTTCTCTGTGTGGAAGGATTTGGGAAGACACTACAACACCGCCACACTTCTCAAATCGATCAATAGATCCATGAAGAAAATGGAAGTTAAGTGGTTTTGTCAGCTGTCTGGTTAACTCATGCAGGGTAATGAGCAATCGGTACAGTTTGTTTTCTGAATGTTATCTTTCCCTTAGACTCGTCAGAGAGTTTGAATTTTAATTTGTGTTTAAACTAATTGGGATTAAATTCCATCCAAACTTTCAAACGCAAACTAAAAAGTAACATCATGATATTTGTGCTGAATTGCAAACTACGTCATGAATGCTCCAACTTGACCTTTAAATTAACATCGAATGTGCTTTGCCTGGGAGGCTAAATGCTCTACTGTAGAGCAGCAAAGTGCAGTAATCATTTCTGTTTGGCAAAGGTCAGTTCATTCAAGCAGCAGCAATAAATTGGATCCAGGAATATATCAACCTCTGCTTAATCAGGGAAGATGACAGGTTATACGTTCATGTTTGCAGCTTCTTTTTATCTGTATGTTGTCTGATACCAGTGAAGGTGAGGCCTGTGTTTGTGGTCATGTGGTGGTAGAGGAGTCTGAGTCACCCACTGACAAAGCAGGAGAGTGAAGGGCTGGGTGGTCCCCACTTACAACAGCTCAGAGTGATGCACACCAGGTCTGCAGTCCCATAATTCATCACACAGAAGTATGCAAACAAACCCATTTAAACCTCAATATGAGAGTGAAAAAAAACCCCGATCACTTTGCTTCCAGTTGTCTCCAAACACAGACAACAAAGCACAATGATGATCATATTCATGAGCAAGTCAATAAAAAAATGTACCATCCACAAAAGGAGGCACCTTTACTTAAATTGTTAAACTTAGCTCATCTGAATGATCGTGCATCTGCTCTAGAAAACAAACATATTTGTATAACCCATAAACTTTTGTCTCAGGGTCATCGTGCAGAAAAATTTCTCTGGAAGACTTTCAGAAAAAACAGGAAGTCTGCTAAATGAAACTTGTCACTGAGAAAAAAATTTGCTTCCTCTTAAAAGCTGTCACATCAACAAACGTGCAAAACAAGGGCAGCCCTAAAGAGCCCAGCCACACACACATCTGAAGATCATACAGACTAACATTTGCACTATCAACAAATACACATGAAGACTTCAATGTGAAAAGAAAACTTCCTGTATGACAAATAAAGCCACGATCATCACTTTCAGGCCCCGGTTGGATCAGACTTGGCAGAGCACTGACTCCCTTTGCCTTAGATTGTCTCTCTAAAGCTCTGCTTAGAGAAACAACAATGAAGACATAAAGTGGGGATTTACAGGAGTGGAAACAATGGAACAACAAGAACAACTTTGGAAACTTAACCATACAAATAAAATGAGTCTGCTGACTGCAGCGAAGGTAAAGGAGAAGAGTGACCAGAGCTTGTGAAAAGTCAGAACTCTTATTTTGTTGATCTGGATCAATTGGGCCAAATAAGCCTGTTTGTAAACACTTAAGATTCTTGACGTATATGAAGCAACATTTTCAGTGTTGGGAATCTTGACCTTCACTTGACCCACTTTAATCATTTTACCATCTGAAGTCATTCATTTCACTAGCATAAACTCTAGATTATGTAGAAGTGGTATGCTTCTACTGTTGGTGGCAAGTTGTTCCTACTGTTTAATACGTATTCTACCTCTCTTTTCCGTACTGATTTTGTAGTTCAATTAATGTTACTTATTTTAAAACTGAGACCTGTAATATCTGTTATCATTGTGTCATTTTTATGATGTAGATTGAGGGAGCAGTGCAGTATTGGCCCCAAATCGGTCACCGGCTAAGGGTGATGTAAAACAAAATCGGTATAAGCATCAGCCCTAAAAAATCCACATCAGTCGATCACTATTCAAAATGCAACAACAGTCATTTTAAGTGCTACAGTAACTTACTGACAAGAAGGTTCCAGTAAGTTACTATAAAAATTATTCATGGTATCATTACTGAAATATTTTCCCACAACCCTTTGCTGTTAACAGTTACATACAAGAAAAGTTAAAATAGTAAGATGATGTAGATGTAAGAGTAAAATACTTACAAAAATCAGCCATGATGTAGCTAAACCTCTTAAATCAATCACCAAAGCCTCTTGCATTTACATTCATAGGCCTGTGCTGGTTATGAACTGCTCTGGTTGAGTGCACGTATGTCATTGTAAACAGACAGTGGGTCAGTGTGCAGAAACAGGTAAGTGTTCTGGTCAGCTGACTCATGGGTTAACAGTTTATGCCTCTCTAATTCTAACAACTAACACCAAACCTGATCTTTTATTTAGTTTCAGACAGGAAACTACAGTCCTACTGTACTCTGACACATCTCTGTTTGCGCTTTACAGCTGAGGTATTATTAAATCAGGGTATGAATATTCAAAAGTCGGCAAGTCACCCACCTTTTTTCACTCATACACATTAAGCAAAGTCAGTGTTTTATGCACACTGTCTTAGGCATCATAGTTCTCCTTTTGATGTTTTATTCAAAAACAGTACGTCACTGATGAAATAATAAAGAGGAAAAAAAATCTGTGACAGCTATAAAGAGAGACCTGTGATGTCAGTGGTATGTGAAACAGAATGTACGGTGCTATCTGTTTAAAAATAACTACAGCAGTGAAACTATGACTCCAGTTTTACAGCTGAGCATGTAACTGTACCCCTGCACAGTGCGAACCCTCCCTCCTGTGACTATAGGCGCTGCAAACAGGCAGGAAGCACAGTAAAGAAACATACCCCAAACACGAGTGTCTTCTCCCGTGCCCAAAACCTGTCGGTGGCCCTTTCCTTCCTGGTCGGAGATCTTTGTTCATTTTTCCTCAGGCTCCTGGCCACATGGGATTCTCTGGGTTGCACAAAATGAGTCGAACTTCTGAACTAAGCTTTCCTCCGGAGTTTTTTGAACTTCTAAAACTCAGTCTGTTGTTCTCCTATGAAACACCTTGCCTGTGCCCATGTGGTTTGGTGCAGAGATGAATCAGTCACAGCAAGATTCCAGGTGAGAGACAAAAACAATGGTAGATGATGGATGCATTTGATTAATCCTCGTGCCTCAGGATGCAGAGAAAACAAATGAGAACTTTTGCAGACTCCTTCCTCTGTGGTCCCTGGCAAGCCTCAACTAGGCTCAGTGGAGTGATCCCTTCAGGACAAAGACGCAGACATGGAGCTGCAGCCGAGGATTCAGCTGTTTCAAAGGATTTTCCAAAGTTGTATCTGCTCTCTCATTGGTTTGTTGTTGTTGTAAACACTTCAACTAATCCCAAACATGAAACTGACTACATTCCTCAAAGCCCTTTTACCCCCAGAGCTCCAAATTGCTCAGGAAAATACAGAGGAACTGGAAAGAAGCCAGAAAACTTTGAGGCAGTCCTGCATACGCGCTTCTCTGACGGTCACTTGTTTTGTTTCCAGAAAAGAGGAAGAGCTGAACTGTTGCTGAGAGCAATGACTCTGCAGGGTAGCGTCAGTGAGGGTTGACCTCCTCCCTCATCAGTGTGAGAGCTCGCGGAGTCCCCTGAGGTTTCTGTGGGAGTTGAGGACAGCCCTTGAAGTCCTCAGCAGCTGTCAAGGAATCTTTTGTGCACAGGATTTCCAAAGCCAAGAAATGAACAAGAGCTCATCTTCCAAAAGTTTTGTTGTCAAAAGTTTATCCTTGTTCAAGCTTTGTTATCAGATATTTGAGACAAAGCCTGGGCAGTGAGTAAAGCCTCTTTCACTTTGACAGACTGAAAAAACTCCCACATGCTGACAGTAACAGATCAACATTTTGATGTGTTCCAACTTGCTAGAGAGAGATCTGACTCAACTGTGTGGCTGCTGGGTGTTTTTGTGTCTGGCAGAGCGAGCTTTGCTCAGCCTTCGTTGACACGTGAGATGAACCGGCCACCTGACCCGACACCCTCCTTCTGCTGCCCTGCAGCTACATCAGTACAGGGGGATATTGTTAGAGTGGGTGCTGGGCAGGCTGGCAAGGAGTGTGTGAGGGGAGATGAAGGGCATGTAAGTATGCATAGTAAAACCTGTTACACAGAAGTAACAAACAGTCTCATGCTAACAAGAATGGTGAACTGAAGTTTCTTTTTCCAGAGAGTTTAAATGTCAAGTGCTGCAGAGATGCAATTATTTTGATTAATTTGAAGTCAACTCTGAAAATAAAAGCAGTGTTTGTTTAAACTTTGCAGTGCCCAGAATGTTATCTAAGTTATCTTGTTTTGAAACATGTTATGAATTTTCATGGAAAAACGGTGGTTGCCATATTTTCCAGCTTTTTGTTGAATAGAAAAAATATTATAGCTCAACAATGGTGGAGAAACTGGTGAGAAGACATGAACAAATGTTGCCACATATTTTTTCCTCATAAGTGATGTCCTGGAGGATCCACAAGGTGATTCTCTTGATGAGAAATGGAAATAATTCAGGAAAGCCTTCCTACTTTTTGCCAGACCAGAGTGAAAATGATATTCGTAAAGAAGTGTGAAGATGAATTTCACAACTGCTCTGCACTCATTAAGTTTTCACACCTGAAAGGACAGAAAGACGCCAGAACCTGATACAGAGTTTCACGAAACGCAAAAGTGACTCAGAATTGAGATACATCTTACCTGTATCCTCAATCGGAACATGACAACGCAATCTCATTTTAACCTGCAGGAGACAGCAGTGAGAGCCCACCGATACAGAAAAGTGAAAGTCAAAGGCCTGAAATAAAGTATTTGGAATATCTGTTGGTGTTTGTGTGAGAAACGATGAGTTCAGGTGCCACTGTTTTTAGTCCGCATTCAAACCACAGTAACTCAAACCTCAGTAGATTCTATTTTGGTTCATTCAACAATGGAGGAAAAACACAACTAGGACTAAAGCCCACCTAAAAAAAGGTGAGCCATGATATGGATTTGGCTCAAGTGAGCTAAAGGGCACTGAAGTCAGGATCAAATCATCGATGTGACTGGCTCATCAAAAGAAAGGCCCTACATGCTATCTGCTGGTATTTCTGCCAAAAACAAGTGATTGATGGGAACAAGGGCACAGTGTGATTCAAACTGCCAGCATTTAAGGTTTAAAACATCTCTGCTTCAGAAAGAGGGACAAATGTTGCGTGGCAACAGAAAAAAACCAACACAACTACTTCCAAAAAGCACTTTGTGAATGCTGCAAACCAAAAAGAGGATGCTGTTTTGATAAACACAGCTATCTCATAAACATGGTATCACTAATGCACCATGTGGCCAGTGCATTTACTGAGGCAATGATAGTTAACAGATTCAACTGCCCAATGAAAAGTATTACCTTACTGAAATTGACTGTAGCACAATTGCAATGAGAATTGACCTCAACAAAGTGCTGAATTGTTCCTCTTCCATCTGTACCTTAGCCTGCATGATATATCAAGTCATTACTGATATGTATCCCACTGGACAAAGTCAAGTGGTTGTTGATAGTGAAATGCAATATTGAGATGAAATCCCTCCACCTCTCGTTCCACATGACTGCTACACTTATTTCACTCTGGCACCATTTCAAAGGGAAATAATCTGCTTTTCAATGGCCTGTTAAACTGTAGAAAATTTACTGTTGATCCTCACCAATAAAGAAATGATCGGCAAATTACAAACTGCCTCATTTCACTCTAAGTTTACATAACTATGACCATTTCAAAGCCTGTTAAGGAATAGCCTACAGGAGATAAAGTGAAGAAGTTTGACTTGTCCAACTTCCTCTGTTTTCTGCTGCTGAGTGACTCGTTTCAAAGCTTTGGCTTGTAAAGGACTTTTGCTGTCACAGAATACATCCTTTGCTTAAAAAATGAAAAGCCTAACAGATATTGAAATGTGTTTTTCAGCTCACACTGCACACAGGCTGAATTTATGTGCAGTGTGTGTTTCAGTGGACAAGGCAACAGTTGTTACAGATATGGCTCCTTCACTGCCCTACCTTTAAATTATTGATTTGCTCTGAGAATAAAAAGGTCTTCCCTTTCATGCCTGGAAAATATCAAGTCCTAAGAATTTTCTTCATTTATTTTGTGTCACACAGTGTGACATCTGGTTAAACTGATTTGTTTCATCCCAAATGTTGCTCTGAGTTGAATTTTCAATTGAATTTTCTCACCAGAGATGAAAAAGAAATGTGTTGGTTGAAAGAGCTGCAGCATTAACTGGATTAATGAAGAGTAATGGAGGAGGCAGAGAAGTAAATAATGTCTTTGGTTCAATCTCAGCATATAATCAAAACAAATCTGTGAATACAACTCAATTTTATTAAAGTATCAATTTTTTTTTATTTGCCACAAAGAAACAAGAGGACCATGAGTTAAAAATGCTTTGGGGGGGATCTGGTGCCACCATGTTCCCTGCTTCACACTGTAACAAATTGTCATGCAGAAAAAAAGAGTAAACAACTGGCAGCAGGGTTGCCGTTATATTACTGTAAAATCAACAGTTCTTCATTGTAACAGAAATTTGCAATATTTTACTGTTGATCACCTTGTAACCATGAGTGAGAAGGGCATGCAGTTGACATAAGACTCTGCTGTAGTTTGGTGCATTGCATCAAACTCAAGAAAAACTCCCAGTCTTCCACAAATACTGTATTTTGCTGTGATTAAGACATTAACACACAGTTATGGGTCTTTGTGTTTTTGCTTCAAATTAACCAGACAACAATGCATTGACTAGGGTACAGAACCGGATTACATAAAATTTAGTAGATTACTACTTAAACTGGCTGTAAATGAACATCAATTACTTACAGTGCAGATCACTGGCCATTCAGACCATGCTGTACTCAAGCATGATTGCCCCCCATCTGGCCAGTACGGTTCACGCGGTCACACTACTCCTCTATAAGAATCAGACAATTGCAGACACATGTATGACCCGCCAACATCATTGTGAAGCATTTGTTTACAGGTGTTGTTTACTTTTTGGCTTGTTTTAAGTTGTTTTCAACAGTTGTTTTCAGCCCTCTACCTCCCCTGCCATTGCTTGAAATGATCGACAAAGGGAGAAGTTTCAGCAGTTACAAGTGATGGGTTATGCATCATGTATGCAGTGTGCCCGCTCATGCATGAGCGATGATGCCAAAGCACGTATCTCCAAATTGTGCTAAAGCAGAGAGGTGAATCATGCCTAAGCACAGTTTACTTGCAGTCACACAGACCAAAAAAGCTGGACTTCAGGGTTGAAATGTGCTAAAAAAATGTTCTTTGTTCTGAGGGAAGACCTAATGACAGTCTGGAAAGGCACCTGGCACGAACTGTGTACAGATACCACCCATCTCTCGCTATGAAGAGTTCAAAGATGAAAATAACCCTGGAGTCAGCGAGAACAGGGGCGGAAGATGACTCATCATCAGACAACATGGCAATTAACCCAGGAACAGGACAGGTAACGAGAATGAAGGTAAGAAGGATAACTCAAAGAGCAACACAAACTCCAGGAATCAAGCTCCAGAGATGTAGTTGTGGTTGGGACAAAGAAACACCCTCCACAAACTTGAAGATACATCAAGGCAGGAAAAAGGGGGAAGGGGCCTCCCATTGACTGCTACTTCTTACGCATCAAGTCAAGTCAGTCAGATCAAGTCCAGCATTAGGATGAAAAACCAAAGTCTGCAGGACATCCACCCTGCAAGGAAAGGGGAAGTCAAGCAATTTGGAGCCATAACCCCAGTTCACCACAGCCTGCAACTGAAGCTAAGATCCATTAATTATGAATCTAGTGGCCAAGATCATGTAAAGAAAATGAGCGGTAGAAAGTCAATAGCGACATCTGAAAAATACTGGAGCAACTGAAGAAGTGAAGGGAAAAAAGTTGGACAAAATAGGAGAGCTGGTTCACAACTATGGTTCTTTGCGGATTGGTTTAGTGCTGCTATTCCCTCTCTTGCAGCTTTCCTGCAGGTCGTGGAAGTGCTTATGGAAGAAAAATTCTCTGTTTTTTGTCTTTCTGCACAGTGGGGCAAAGTGCTCATTCTATGTTTAGAATAACACATTTTGTTGTACAAATATTATTGATAATTTGGTTCAAATGCAAGCTAGAGATATGTAAGTGCAAGATGTGTTTTTTTATTGAAGACATGTGAAATGTGAAACAAATTATTGTTTCGCCCCCAACTAAGATGTTTGAGAGCCACATGAAGACTGTTTCTTAGTCATGAGAGACAAGAGAAATAAGTAAAATGCAGCAGTAGGAATCAGCTTTGTGTTTACTGAGGTGAGAGCACTCCGATCTCCACCAAACAAAAACCTTAGGTCACACATATACAGTCCATCAGCTGCCAGGATCCTTCCCCCGTCTGTCTAACCTGCACCAGGCCTGCTGGAAGCAGCACTTGAACACCTTAGGCAGAAAACAAGGCGCTCTCTTTCATTGCAAGAACAACGAGCTCCATTGAGACGATGCAGCCCCGGACGTCAACAAAATCATGATTTCTCACAGTTACCTTCCCACCAGACAATGGGGCTTTTTTTGCATCAGCAAACCCATGACACACATTTGATGACGTGAAAAGCAGCTTTTCCAAAACGGAGGCATGCTTTATAACAAGTCAGCCCCTAAACACATGCATATGCCTGAGTTTACTCGAGTTCAACCAGTTCATCGTCAAAAGAAAACAAAATACCAACCCTGAATATGACACCTGTTTCTGAATATGCACACCCACGCACACATACAACTTCTGAGCACTGTTTTTTTTTCTTTTCTTTACCTGGGTGTGTGTGCCAAGGTGAACCGCCTCTGCAGTGCGATGCTACGGTTCATGAGGAGTTTGCGGAACAGCACAGGAGAGTGGCGGGGTGAGGTGCGAGGAGAATCACGGGGGGACATCCTCGGTGATCCACAGGGCGAGCCAGATGATGACCGTGGTTTCAGCTGGATAGGCTGAGGGCTGCTGAGAGGGAAGCAGCCAATTTCCCCTGAGCTTTCCCAAAGGGCCTCACTCATGCTGCTGTTTGATAATAACAACCAGAGCCCTACGGTGATGTCTTGTGCTGCATTCGCAAATCCAACAGGTAGTTCAGGTCGTCCATGTCAGAGAAGCTGCATTCCTCCAGAGAAATCATACAAGAAGTCTGCGGAGTATCATGCACTTCATAGTCAGATAAACCTTTGCTGCTCCTTATAATCTTACTTTACAGCTTGATAAATGTCCCTACCTTTCTCAGCAGAGCCGTCTATCTGCAAGCACTGATGGACACTGACACAAGTGCAGGAGTGAGCCCTCCCCTAAGCAGTAAGCTGTGTTTACATAGCACTGAGCTCTGCCTAAATATGGCCAGGCCAGAATTATAGCTCATAACACGGATGAAGAAACCATGTCCAGCAGCCCCTTTATGCAGGACTAAACCAGCTTACATCTGTTTCCTTCCTCAGCCCATCAGTGCAGAAGCATTAGTTAGTGATTATAGCTCTGGCTGTGGAGACACATGCCACAGCTGTGATGGTTGAGGGGCTGCAGCCTGAATAGATTTTCTTCATGCTGGTAAGTGGGGCCCCTTTCTGTCCCAAGGCCGAGCCTGCTTCAGATAAAAGATCACACAGACCTGGGGAGTATCACGTCAACTTAAAGTTTTATCTCAAGTGACTAGTGCTTTCCCAGCAGCAGGCGGCAGGCTGATGGAAAAAAGCAGGGATCATGCAGAGTTTCATCTTTCACCCACAGACAACCAGTGACCTAAACTTCATGCACCCAAAACCATACCAGCAGATTCGGCCAAAATACACAAGCTCAGGCTCTAAATCTGCTTGTGCCCTGACATTCCTCTCTGATAAGCAGCGTGCTGGGAACACATCTCCCTTACAGGTCATTCAATCAGTACAACACATGTGTAACTCACAGTGAACTCTCTATGTAACAACAAAGAAACAGATTTACTCCATGTTTAGATCTGCACAGACTGAATGCTCACTGCGTTAGGTAAGAGGAGTTTTATCTCGATGCTTCCTGAGCTTGATATGGAAGCAGAAAAGAACACATGACCTGTATGTTGGAAAATTATGACGCTGATTGTGATCTAAGGGAACATTGTTCTGTTAGAGCCTGTTGAATACACACATCTCTGCCTCAGTTTCTCGAGCTGAAATGGAGGCACAAAATCCTTTATCAAACTTTTTTGAACCACTTTTTGTCTTCAAGTGCCTTCTGGCCTATTTTTTGATACTGCATCAATGACTGCCTAGGCTCTGGGAACAGATCACTTTTCATGTTAGAAGTGTGAAGACAACACTTCTGTGTTTGAGGTTAGTGTCAATGAACTGGAGTTTCTGTGGGTTTGGTGTTTTTCTGTTCAATATGGAAGCTTTACATTGCTCATTCAAAACAGCAAATGTAAAAGCCTTTATCAAATATTGGAAACACTCACAATATGTTCATGCTTTTCCTGCTGTGTATTTAAAGAGCTTCAACATCTAGAATAACTTCTGAGTGCAGATTAAATCTAGGATGAAGCTTTTCAGGGCTGAAAACAAAAAGAAAACCTGCTAGTGCTGCTGAAGGTGTCCAGCAGATGGTGCCCACACACACACACTGACTCATACACACACACACCAATGCAGATAAATTCTGTTATGAAAATCAACACACACCTTTAACACAGGATGAGTCTAATCATCTGAGGGTTGACTAAGGAAAACTTAATCTGCATCATCAAGCATTGGAGACCCTGGATCTTTTTTTCTGCCTCTTTCCCTGGAATCAGTCCACATCATCTCCTAACTCTGTCTACCATCACACTCAGACTGAATAATAAGTTGGCTGAGTGGGAGAAAAAAAAACACATATAAAGTGTAGACAGCGTGGGCCTAGTCAATCAAATGATTGCCATTATGAGTCAATGGGGGGGGGAGACGAGGAGCTGAATCCCATTTCTTTTCTTAAAGTGACTAATGCCAGGAGATGTGGAACTATTTATTCAGCTGAGTCACATACTCTCCTTCCTCCCACCGTCAACATCAGATCTGTCTCACAAAACACACACTCATTCAAAACATACACGCACAAATCTGTGTTGAAACACCTGAAATGCCTTGAAGCATGACACTTCTTTATTTATGAAGCTCTAGAGTCTGCCAGTGCAACTGCATCTCATTCTTCACCAAGGACTGTGAATTTAAAAAGAAGGAAACATTGTAACTTCATGACGTACTCATCAAGGTGACAGACAAGTGTTGGACTGGAAACTTGACAAATGAAGAAAACGACAAAAAGAATTTCCACTTGGTTGGTTTGTAACTTATACTGAAGAAAATTTTGATTAAAGTGTCTTGCAGGAGCTTAAACAAAGAATTACAATTTCTCAGTCCAAAGATTAAACCCAGCCTTTTCACTGGAAAGATTTATCTGCAGCATTAGCTCTTAATGTTTCCTCCAGGGCGAGAAATTTCATTACTGGTGGCATTTGAATTATTCAAACATCTGAACATTAATTAAGAAGAAGTTTTGCAAGAGAGGCTGTTTTTTTTTGGAGGCTGTGACTCAAAGTACAAGGGCATCCTGAGACACCCACAGAGAAACCAACACACACACACCTAAATTATGAGTCCAAGCAAGCATTCACACAGGCACGAGACAAATTAAAGCAAGGCACTTTATCTGCAATAAAAAAGGGTCTGGGAGTCTTTTAGATTTAGCAAAGAAGATAGGGCTCAGAGAACTAAGAAGAAAGTGAAATCACATGAGACGATGATGAGTTTAACTTTACAACTCTCCCACAAGCAGGCGATGAGAACAAAGCATACCTTTGACCATCATTAGAAACAATCAATCTATTCATCATCAATCAATCAATGAGTTCTATTCATTTTCAACAGAAATATAGATTAATCACAGTTTACAAAGACCGATCATAACAAACTTTATCTTAAAGCACTTAAAGATGTTGAGTAAGTAAGTCAGTCGGTTGGGTTTGTTTCAAAGCCCATGAACATGTTGCACCCCCCACATCAAGATTACTGAAAGCATTAATTTTGTTTTTCAATTTCTCAAAAAATATTGTTAATCTTTATTGTAATGTTTCTGAGCCGCAACGTTGTGAAGTGAAAATCTATGAAGTGACAGTCCTAATTAAAACCACAGGATTATACCAGACTTGCCACTCCACGCTTTCACACAGGTAATGTTACTCATCAGAAAACAAATACTTAGAACTCACAAACTCAGAGGAAACAACAGATTATCTGTGCCAAAATCATGTCAGACAGTGAGAGAAAGAAATATGCTTTCAAGCTCTGAAGAGGAAGCTGAGCAGCCGGCGGCAGAAACCTCAACGATAAGAAAAAAAACAAAAACAATCATAGACAGACAAATATTTTTCTCTTGCGAGACTTCTAATTACTTTTCAGTTCAAATGTTAAAAAGTTTCATTCAGCACTTGAACAATACTGAAACTTTTCAGACAGCTGATCCCATTTGGGGGAGGATAGTTAGGTAATGATCAGTCTGGATGTCTTTTTGTCCCTGCAGCCTGTCTGTGGCCCTCTGCTCTAAGTCATTTCTGATGGAGATAGTCTTAGAAACAAATTTAGTAACAAAAAATAAGCAGGAGTGTGATATAATCCAGAACAATCCAACTTAACTACAGTTGCCATATTCACTTAATAGTGGGTCCCATGATAATCTTACTGACAGCCTAGTTTGCAGCACAAAAACAAAGCAATACAAGGCAAACATAAAAAAAGCATGTTGATAAATTCTGATGATTTCACACCTCTGCCTCAGTTAGTTTATTCTTTATTAAAAATCAACCACTGTTCCATCTCCAGTGTGTTACTGTTTCCTATAGAGATTTTCCAAAGATTAAGAATACGTCTGCTGATTAACAGTAAGTTAGTTTTCCAGCCTTAATTGTTTTTGAAATTTGCAAAAAAGGGGAAATAAAGTGGCTACAGACAGGAGAGGGAAGCATGGAGCTGTGATAAGCTGGTCCAGATGGACACATGGAGTCCCAGCCAGCTCCTGAGGAAGGGGAGCCAGGAACATGAAGGGACTCGTTCTGGACAACTTCCTCTGGGAAAGGCCAAGAGCTGGGATCAAGGCCAGAATCCCATGTTGTAAAGAGACTCTCGGCAGGCTTTCGTTGCATTCCTGCTGGTTAAACAGCAAAAACGTTGTAATGTGAAGTTTGTGGAGTCATGGCTTGTATAAAGCATAAACTGGGTATTTGTTGGTTTGTAATTAATATCCCTTGCGTCTGAATAGTTACCATTTTACATTCAAGATACAGAAAACAATAAAATCATGTCTTCATCTGTCTCGTTTGTGATCTTTGCATTTAATTTTAGATAAGTTAATCTACAGATATTGCTTAGGATATTTAAGCTGTGAGGATTTCCTAAGTTATCTTGAAAAAGACTCATATCTAGATCTATATTTAATCCCAAAATAAGATGAGATTATCAGCACTAGAATAGGTAGTTTCTAAATGTCAATTCTCAGCTTCCAGATCAGGACTGGGCGGGTCGGACTGGACCGGATTGATTTAAGCCACGTCAAAGTCTCTATGACAATGCCACGCGGGCTGACAAAGTTTAGCAGTGAGATCTGTGTGATTTTATATCAGGATCAGTTTTTCAAACAGGCACTGTGACCATAGAAATGTAGTGAATTAAAAAAAGGTAATGTTTGTGACATAATAGCTTTACGCTTGTCCATGGTCATCACTGCCATTTAAGATCTGATTTTATCAACCACATTGAGCCTATGAGAGCTCAAAGCTGGCACACAATTCATCAGATTCTCAATTTTTGTTTTCCTCTAATAAGCCATGACACATATGAGTGCTGCAGTGACTGTCAGTGTGGGTGGCTCTTCAGCTGGGTTTTCTGACCCTGATACAGAGGTGACGAGTGATGAAAGCCTAGGCCAGACTCAAGAAGTAAAAAAGCTCAACCATGACATCTTTATCCTCCAGCATCTGATCTAACTGTCTGTCAGGGTCTGTTGTATCTCCTTGGCAACCAGGAGCTCCTCGATGGCAAACAGTATGTTGTTTTTCAATGAACATCTGCTGTGGCTCTACCTCTGTTTGGTGACCTTGTGTGCGCCTCAAGTTTGTGTCATTAAAAAAAAGTATACACTCTAAAAAATCAAGGAGAAAGAAGAAAAAACCCATAAACTTGGAAACAGATAGGTTTCAAGTGTTTGCTGGATTGGGATCTTAAAAGTAGCCAAAAGGGTTACTTGGAGAGCATTAAATAAAAGTGTGAAATATAAAAATCCCAGTTAAAAAAAAAAAAAGTTTGAAACAGAAAGTCTTTTTGATCAATGTGATTCAATCAGAGTTCAAAAATGGATCAGAGAAAAGAAAAAAAAAACCAGGGAAACAAGTCCATATGGCACTTAGTTTGTTCTGCAAACATTGACAAATTGCCACCTCTTTGGTGGTGTTAGCTGTGCCATCACTGAGTGTTTGCTGATAAAACCAAGGAGTAAAAGTCAATAGACACAGAGGCTTTGAGGAAAGCATAAAGCATGGAGGATGTGGTTCAAAATGCAAAAGGCAAAGGTACCAAAACTAAATCTATTTTTGTGATTTCACATAAGCAGTACAAAGGAATTGGAGCAATCTGTAGTCCATGCAGCAGCGCAAATTAGCATTTTAACATGGTTGCATGAGTATTGGTGAAATAGTACTATTGGTTTCAACCTAGGGGCTACAAAAAGATTTCAGTTGTCTGAAAATCGCCACACACACTAGTTTTCACCACTGTGTCTAAAATGTAAAATCTCAGTGGAGACCTAAGTACACTGTGTTTGGTTTTGCCCTAAAATTCAGGCACATATACATGGAATGTGTTTCTCTTGAGTACCTGACATGTCTGCTTCACTCAACAATAAGACAATTCTTGCAAATATGAATTTCACATCTCTGTTTCTCAAGTACCGCTATGGTACAATACTTTCAAGGATTGGAGCGCAGATGGCCCAGTGATTAAGGTCGCGCTCCATGAGGTTCACCCTTGTGCGTGGAAGCCCGGGTTCAAATCCTGACTGTGGCCACTTTCCCGCATGTCGCTCCCCACTCTTCTTCTTACCTTTACCCTTCCCCTGTTTTCTGCACTATCCACTGTCCTCTCTCCTATCCAGATGAAAGGCACGGAAGCCAAAATAAATAAATACTATCAAGGATTGTCCTGGACCAATTATGGACTCTGCTTTATGTAAGGGGGTTAAAAAATGGAACAATAAGGGAGGACCCTGTCAACAGTATCTCCTACATCTTATTTTGTAAATAGTATACCCAATGGATTTGTAGACCAACGTTGTGCTAAGTTTTATGTTTTTGTTGATTGTAAAAAAAGGAAAAAGCAATAAACACATCTTGTAAAAACAAAAAATCACCACACACAAAGCTCACAGCATCATTGTGTCCTGTTCCATATAATGACATTCTACGCTATAGTTCTGTTCCTGTGAGTAAGAGTGTGATCACTGTCAGCATGATTTGTTAAGGAGGTGTTAGAAGAGTTGCAACACTAAAAGTCAAATTCTGCATTGAACTGAGATAAGAAACGACACCCTCAGTAACACTCCTTGTCCTAATCAGCAGCCTCTCCAGCAGCTCTGCAGCTACAAAGACCGTGTTACCCGCGTACGAAACGTCATGTTCTGCTCTCAAAGCCAGTGAACCAGTTAGTGTCTTCTCTTTGATCTGTCTGTTAACTCACCTATCATATTTCAAAGCACAAATCCACCAAACTGCTCCTTTGTTTTGCACGGTATCAATCTATGAAATATTGATAAGAGATTCACTTCTCACTGCAGCATCTCAAAAGCCCTGAGGCGTTTAAGCTGCCAGAGGAGCACTTGGTTCTACTAAATAATATCACCTGGTGTGAAAAGACAGGCAGGGTCTGGAGGAAAAGAATACTTAAAGGCTATTTATCTGCCATGTTCTTGATGCTATCAATAAGTAACCCTCAAGCCAAAAACAAGCATAAATGAAGTAGTGGAGCAGGAGGAGAAAAGCTATAAAGAATGGATCGTCATTTTTTATCAAACTCTTTATCAGCATTAGAGCTGCAGTAAACAAAAATTTAATTTGAGTATGCAAATTTTGATTCTTTAGGTTGTGATTCCGTTCAATATCAATTCAGTATTGATCAATTCAGTATTGATTAACTTGCTTAGATAAATTCAGTAAGGAGTAGAAATACACATTTTTCAGTGTGGTGGGACAAAGACAGGATTATCTTATATTGTCCTATTTATAAGATGAATGGCTCGAACTGTGTGAAACAGAGTGTCTTGTGTAGCTGTCTTGATTTAAAAGGAGCACTTTGATAGCCAAGTTCCTCAAGTTTTATCAGGAATTCTTTCAGCCCAATCATCAAGTCTCCCCTAAAAGAGTATTGGCAAGAAACTTCAGCTTTACCTCTTAAGACTGAATGCATATAAGCTACATGCAGTATTTTTACTACAATCAACTCGTTGGAGTACAAGTGTTAGTTTCACTTGGTCTCAATCAGCCCAAACACCACTTTGAAAGCTTTATTTAGAAACTGCATATGTTCTCGACTGCTGCGAGGTGGAATTTTTCAACACCGAGTGGTGATGAAAGTAGCACCAAAATGTGTTACAAAAGCTGAGGAGAGTTCAT
This sequence comes from Thalassoma bifasciatum, assembly GCA_008086565.1. Classification (NCBI taxonomy): domain Eukaryota; kingdom Metazoa; phylum Chordata; class Actinopteri; order Labriformes; family Labridae; genus Thalassoma; species Thalassoma bifasciatum. Next base: position 136,851 of record RPOG01000407.1, on the reverse strand, counting down.
CAACACATGTCTGATCTGCTTCTGTTGCCATGCCATTACACATGGATGGTAGGCAGCACTGGCAGGTGGTCGATCTACATGTCATCAAAAGAGCGTGCAGGGTAAACGTCTGATAAATTTACGGAAGACAAGATGGATGTCATGAACGTCATGTCTTCTATAATTATGTGGGAAAAAGTTACAGAGAGAAACAGGTGGTGGGATCAATTTTTTGTCTGAGGAGCTGTCAGCATCTAACCCTGAGAAAGTCAGATCCCTGCTGAATAAATGACTGAGGCTGAGTGGGCTGTGTGTTGGTATCTCGTTAGTTTAATTGATCATCTCAGCCATATGTGATGGTTTCCTATTAATCAAATGCACCACTTTCTTGTGCCAGCATGTCTCCAGTGGATGGTTTGATAATCTCTCAGTATTATTCAAATAAAACCAGAGCAAAAGCATCTATTCAGAAAAAACACACCAGGAGAAAAACCAATGCAAAACAAAAAAAGAGCAAACCTTTTGACGGTCCAGAGGGTGCTGCTTATGTTTCAATGAGAAGGTCAGGTTCAGTTCCCCAGTCTGGATGAAGAGCATGAGTGAGACTATGAAGCTGACTGTCAACAAAAAGGTCATAACATTTAGCGTATTTCAGCCTTTTGAGAGAACAATTTTCATTCTATTAGCAATTTATCTCCTTGATAAGTACGGAAATACCATGACATTTGGAGGCTGGAGCTATTTCTCTCTCTACTTGACATCAGCAACATTAACAGTTAAAGGTTTCTACATTAATCCTTTTTATTAATTGGCAGAACACTCATTTATTAACACTGTGATTTTGCAGAGAGAACTGAAACATTGCAGATTTTCAGTCCCATGAGATTTATTTGTTGATTGAATTAATGACAAAAACTGTGATTACACATAAATTACACATCTATAAAAGAAAAATAAGTAAATATATAAAGCCCAATTTGAAAATCTAACAAAGCTACAACTGAAAAACAACATAAATTGTTAACCCAATCGTACCACAATCTTGATTATCAACGGTGTTCTCAAGTCATTTAACATGACACTTCTGTCATTATCCATGCTGCTGCTGATAGTTCTTTGAATTGGTATCATCTGCGTGTGATGCACACAAAAAAATAATGCAATAACACGACCCCAGCTGAAAATAGCCAATAAGTATGTGCCGCTGGGTGAAGATTGCTCTTGTTGCGTGTCTGATTGTGGAGAGGAGCTCTCATTACCTCTATTCTCTGCTGTAAGACTCACACTTATATGTTGATGAAGTTTCAATCTACACATGCAGAGAGGGAGAAAGGTTAAGCTGGGAAGAAAGAGGCAGCTTTTTCCCAGTCTATGAAAACTGTATTTATCATCAGCTCTCTGAGGAAATTTTCTTTGTAAAAATGTACAGTTGATCTTTATGATTTGTCTAGGATGAGGCTTATTTGAATACAAGATGCTAAAGTAGCCCTTGATATAAACGTGACTGGTGATTAAAGTAGCTCCATGAAGCACCAGAGCACCAGGTACTCTTTGTTTGACATAGACCATACATAATGGTGCATTTCAGCCTTCTGATCTGCCTTTAGAGAGAGATTATTTTCTTTCGGGTTTTATTTTGGCCTCAATAAAATGGCTGACATCTCTATTAGTGCATGTCCATACTACCCTGTTTGTGTATGCATGTTTATTTCCAGCCTATGAGTGTGTAGCACCTTAAACAGTAGAGAAGGGAATTAAAATCTTCCCCTGGGGGATTAATAAAGTCTGTCCTCTTCTGCGTTTGCATAAACTGAGCAGTTGCCACGTGCACCTAACCAAATATTTAAATCAGACAACAGAAAACAAACAAACAAAGCCCAAGCTGCTGAGATGATCCTCAATGAAATAAACATCAACAAGAGAATAAATGTAGGATTTTTGAGCCAACTGCACCACATTTAATGTTTGACATTCCAAAAGAAAATAAATTACCCTTTACAAGAAGCACAACCATAACTACTGCAACACCAGCTGCTGCTGTTGGCACATCATTTTCATATTCCACCATGGATTCAGCAAACCAGCTGTTTGCACTTTGATTTAAGTCCTTGTGAGGACTTTCTAAGTGATCTTCAAAAGGTCCCACTCCTAGATATATCATGATCAACAACTTAAAATGAGATTATCAGCACCAAATTAAGTTATGTCTTAATGCTTTTTCTCAGTTTCCTTGCTGGGTTGGGCAGGATGGATTTACGGCAAGTAGTCACCCTGACAACACCACATTGGCTGGTGGCGTTAAGCAGAAAAAGGGAGATCTGTGTTTCTCTCTGGTGAAAATGATTTCTTGGACTAATTTTGCAGTGATGATGAAAACTGGAGCTGAACTGTCGGGGGAGAAAAAGGCTCTGTTCAAACTTCACAGTCACTTTCTGTGCCTTAGACACGCTCGACTTCGTTGAGTTTTGGCAATCGAGGAGCGGGCATTGAAGAGATGGCTACCCTGCAACCCTTCCTTTACGATTGGTCGCTGAACACCAGCAACAAAGCTGATTGCAGTGGACGCAGAAAAAAATATTTTAAATATCTGTTCCTCAACTTACCTCTTTTTTTCCCTCTGATATCTCAATTACAGCTCAATTTCAATGCAAATCTGCCACCACAATAACTCACCCTACTCTGCCTCAGATTGGCTCTGACTTTAAGACAGTAGGTGTTCAGTGACCAATCATAAAGCGGGGTTGCGGGAGGCTGTCTGTACAATGCTCAACCCCTGAGTGCCAAAATTCAACTAAGCGGGGCGTGTAGAAGGCACAGAAAGCGACACAGAGTGTGTATTGATAGACCGCAGTTCTCCACTCTTTGCCCCTGGTGATAATTTTGCTTGTGCCAAACACAAAGCAGCCAGTGTTTACATATTTGAACACTACATTGCGCCATTGTTTTTGTTGATGTTAGCACTTATGAAATCACAGGGCCTTGAGCCATAGTCATTTTAAATTGTAGCATTACAGCCTGGTTCAAACATGTTGGTCCCCATCGTAGAGAAACCATCCCTCAGGTCCCCCTTGGGTCTGTAGGGAGCGTTTCTGGAGATGGAGGTCCAAAACGTGTGCATGTGTGGGCTGCTGCTGTGTGCATGTGTGGGATTTTGTGTGTGATGAGACACCAGGAATTCTGGCAGACCTGAGAGATGGAAAGAAAAAGCATGGTACCTTGGATTACAAGGTCTAAGACTGAGACAACTTGTCTGACATAGAGGTGTAGAAATGTAGCAGTCAGGTTTGCCCCATTATCTATCTGATCACGATGTATTCGAAAGCCACTCACTCTGACTCATGAGTCCAGCTGCTGCTGGGTTTAGAAACAGAGATGAGAAGTAGTGGGAAGAAGATGAATTGAACACTGCAAACAATCATTAGAGAGGGCAGAGGTCTGCAGATCCCTTCCTTTAACTGAGAAATCCATCCATTTTCTATACCGTCTATCCTGCTATTCAGGGTTGCGGGTGGCTGGAGCCTATCCCAGCTGTCATTGAGCGAGAGGCGGGGTACACCCTGGATTGGTTGCCAGTCAATCGCAGGGCTGACATAGAAACAAACAACCATTCACACACACACTCACACCTACGGGCAATTTTAGAATAATTAATTAACCTAACGTGGGCATGTTTTTGGTCTGTGGGAGGAAGCCAGAGTACCCGGAGAGAACCCACGCATGCACGGGGAGAACATGCAAACTCCACACAGAAAGGCCCACCATGCCCGAACAGGGAATCAAACCAGCGACCTTCTCGCTGTGAGGCTGGAGCGCTACCCGCTACGCCACCGTGCAGCCCTAACTGAGAAATCACCAACTAAAAATGTACCTATACTTCAGATCCCACGGGTGTAGTCAAACTGAGAAACTGTTCATGCCAACAGGGATGCTTCAAGATTTTACAGCGGCAAACAAACACTTGATGCCTGTAATATCTACCTGTCTACAATCATTTTCCTCCTCTTGAAGGCCTGAAGCTGAACACTTAAAATAAATAAGCAACACTACCATTTAACCCAGCAAAGACCTTCATAGCTTTACTTTAAAACTATATTTAAGGGCTCCACAGTTTCCTTGTTTTTTCCTGTCGGTGTCTCTATTTTGCATGCACCACTTCTGACACCTCGAAAAGTTCAACTGCTTCTTAAACCAACGCTCTCAGGTCTTACACCACTAACATCCTAAGTGTCGTACATTTTTAGTGGCAGACCAAGAGTTCCCTGTGAGACACTTTTAATAAAGCACAAGGATGACGGGGAGCAATGAAGAGCTTTTCCCTGTGGTGAAGTAGGGACTGATATAAACAGGCTCACAGTTTATACAAATCTGGTTTTGCATTTCTCCTAAGCTTTCAAGCGTATATCTGTGTGAGCAGCTAAATCATCAGCGTCAATGTGCAGGTTGAACACCACTGAGCCATTTGTAGAAAATGTTCTTTAAATATTTTAGTTTTTCAAAATAGAAATTAGTACACAACAGTAGCTAATGGAGTCATTCTTTCAAGTTTTATTTTACAGCAGAGCTAGTAAACCATACCTTATATAGTCACATCACAGATTGTTGTTAGTTTATAAAAACAAAGGGGAGACAGAGATGGTTCATAGAGGTGGCAAGTAGATATGGATCTGTTCTTACACAATCTCTGCTGTACTTCTTGTCTGTTGCACTGTATGAAATAATTCTTAATCTGCCTCTCCACATGCTTATTTCATACGACTGGGGAGTAAAAAAAATAACCCATGAGCTATTCAGTGTAGTCTAAAATAATTAATTGTGGTGTAGATACAGAAATGAAATGAGATTTGTGTGTTTATCCTCTGGAACATTTAACCTGCTTTCTTTAAAATTAGAAATTGTCATGCCTTTGAATAAATTTTTCATCAATTTTTTCACTTCAGTCATCTCATACAGCTTTTCTTGGGTGTGTTTGCATCTCTGTCTTTGTTTCTTCTTAAAGCTTAGCTGTAAACAGCTCTTCTAAATCTGCACCTTAACGTCATGTGAACATGAAAACAACTATCTTTTTCAGAAGCTTTCGGAAAAATTTACATTAATGTTGTATTAAATTTAAAATGTGAAGTTTAAGAATTGAGCTGTAATGGTGGGCTTATGTTCACATCTAAATCTGGCCTAATGTAGCTTTGATTTTGTTAGGAAAACTAGGGCTAACAGATTCATCCTTTTATTAAATAATAATCATCTCTTATGCCAGAGGCGTTTAAACTGACTGTTTAAAGCAAATACACAAGTCTTTAAATACAGCAGTGTGATATCCTGTTCTAATAATAAAACCGATGCAGCCCAGTTTATTTGGTAATGATATGACGATAAGAGTACAGTAACAGCGTCAGATCTATTATTAACAGTGACAAGGAGTCAACTGTTTGTAATGTTTCTCTGTTGGCCAAACCTTCCTGCTTAAACGAGACAAATCTCATCCTGTGTCTGTGTCTGACTAATGGGCGCAGAGATACCCCTTGAGTCAACACACCAACAGATCTGCATCAATGTGATGAATCAGAGTCATTATGCTTACCACCTCCTGTTTGCTCCTCAGATGGATCTTTTGTCCTTGCTTCTCATATTTCTAACTAAACTAATTACATACATTGCAGATTTATTGTTTCCTTGTGCCATGAAGAGGAGGGACAAGGGAGCGGAATAAGGTGGCTAAAATGATGTCAGCAAGCAATTATCAGTTGAAATGTTAACTAATGTCAAATTGTTTGAATCAACAGATGATATTTTTGCTAAGTGCAATGTATCAGTTTCATTCTACACACAAAATGAGCAGGAGAAAAATGAAACAAAGGGCTTTTTCTGTAGACTCAAGCAAGGATGAGGTCAGTTCAGGAGCAGAGATACAAATGTCTGTTCCTTTTACTGAGTATAAATTGGCAATTCATCAGTGCTCGTCAGGAGCAGTGATACTTATTTACCTCATCAGTTGTACCTTGACAGTGGGCACTGTTTGAACACAGGCAAGAAGAGCTTCACCCACATCCTTCAGAGCTCACCAAGCTGTTGTGCTGTTGACAGCAGATGGATCAGAAATCCTATTTGCTGTCTGATTGCTTGCTACTCAGAAATATTGGAACTCAGAAATTTTACTCTAGAAGCAGAAAATACCAGGCTAACTGTTAAACAACAAAACAAAGCCTTGGTTATGTAGGAATATACTTTCCTGAGCCCAGAGATACATGTCTTTGGCATGAAATGGGGAAGGGAGAAAGAGCAGGCTGAAAAGTGACCAGGCTGTAAGAGACAGTGCTGGCTGATGCTAAGATTGTACCGCCTGCGTGCGCCATTTGGATTTATTTCACTTCTGTCTTGTGAGTGGGATGCAACTGCAGGGATAATAAAATAACTCTTTGTGTCACAGCGTCTGTTGACTCATTGATTCTGTTAATTATTTGTTAATTTGTTTATCTCACACTCTGGGCACTTATAATTAATTGTTTCAGACTGAACGGTTTTCCCCCGAGGGTTTTTACCAACGGCACCACCATTGCAACTGGTCACTTCCAACTATCACAAGCCAACATCACCGTTTATACTGTGTTACATTCATACAAAATGTTAACTCAAGGGATTACTCATATCTTACAAACAGTGTGTGGTCATGTTTACTCTGCTCTGGGGGAAGCTTATTTGAATACGCATTTACATTACAAATAAAAGCTGCAAGCAGTTGACACTGTGACAGTGCTGATATTGTGTGTATCAGTCTGATTGGTTCAACCTCTGAGAAAGGTCACATATAAAGCATCTCAATAAAGAGAAAAAACAATTTAAGACGAGGAAGCTTTGTTTGTGACGACTGTGAAAAGAAGTGATCTGATGTCTCTCTGTGAAGGTCAAGGATGAGCCCCATGTTTGAGTCACTTTCTTGATGTTAGAGGATGGCAACAACAGAATAATTTAGTTTTTTTTAAGGGAGTAGTGTTGCTCATCTCTCACACATAGAATTTAAAACAGGTTTCATACAAGTTTTTCCTGAACCCTGAAACTTGAACTCAACTTTGGGTTGAGATTTGTGCCACTTGAAGCTGGATTTGAGTTATTATATTGAATTTGAAAAGCATCATCTGAAATTGAATTTGTTTGCTTTGAAGTGTATTCCACCAACTTAAAAATTAAACTCTCAATATACAATAAATTTAAAAATAAAAAGATAAATTTCAGTTTGCACAATTCCGGTTCAGTTGTTATTACGTCTGTGAAGAGTAATTTAGTACAGATTCACAGAAATCCTCCACATCTGTGGCTGCAGTCACCTGAGTGAAGCTGAAATAACTCCATGGTGTAAGACCAGGGGCTGAATAACTAAGTTTGGCAAAACTTAAGTTTTCCCAGATGTGGAGGATTTCTCTGAACCTGAGCTCAATAACTCTTCTTCACATATAGAGATGAAATAAAGGTTGTGCGATAATAAACTGAAACAGAAAAGACCTGAAACGAAAAACTGAAGGGTGAAATTTGTTTCTAAGAAAATATCTCAAAACTTAAGATAAGTTTGATTGTAGTGTTGATAATTTTGATTCCATTAGGTGATGTTATCAAAGCCTTTTTTTCTTGTCTGGCGTATTGGAGCGTCATAGTGAGGAGCTAAAATGTATCCAACGAAAATATTAGAACCACACGCCTGAAAAACAACTCATCCCAAGTAAAACCAACAAACAAGTTTATCAAGCAGGCAGCAACAGCAGTTTCCAAGGAACGCCTGCCCAGCATCTGCCACAGGCGAATGGTCTGCCTGGGCTTTGAGTAAACACTGTCAATTCTGCATGATCTAACTGCCAGCTGCAGGCAGATGCATAGAGAGAAGGAAAGCAATGAATGTTTTTCAAATAGATGTCCTTCTACATAACAGCTATGTGTCTGGTTTAAAAAGCAAAGTTTTGTTTTTGCTTTTGCAGATCAGGCTGAAAGATCTTTGGCATAAATGAAAACAGCAGAGGAATTGGTTTAAGAAAGTAAATGTTGCAATAAAAATGTGAAAACTTAACATTAAGTAAAGCAGTTTGTGTTTGGTTGCATTGTTGTTTCAACAAAGCTTCTTGGCAATAAATCTTATGCCACTGGAAAACTTTATTCCTATTTTTAAATGGTGATATATTTTTAAAGAATGTGCATTTGTTCTAAGCTGAGTGTATCGGTTGTGCCCAGGAAAAAATTGCCAAATATTCTCTGCTACTGCCAATCAGCTAAATTCTGCTGTGGGCAGTGACACCTGTTCTGAGCTTCTGGCATCCCTTGGTGCTGACAATTAGATGCCTGATTGCACCTGAGAGCACGGCCCATTTCCAGGTGTTTTTTCAAAGGGACTAAACAGCCAAATGACCAAATATGAAGAGAAAAGCCCAACAATTTGACCTCTGAACAGATAATGAAACAGCACTGAAGTTCATTCAGCTGTATCAAAGAGAAACCTGCTTTAATCCACAACAGTGGTTCAGCAGGCGATGTCAAAAATTCAACACAGAGTTCAGCTTTCAGATATGAAATCACAACTGACCTTTTAATGAAGTAACATTTTTTAGAAAGCTTTCCAAATAGTCATTTCCAAATTATTTTGAAAGCTTGTCATCAACAGTCATTTCCTGAACATGGTCTCTAGTGTCTCAACTAATTACTTTTCGCAAACAGCCTAGTCTAAAAAAAAAAAAAACTTGAAGACAGAGCCTCCCTAACCACTGGGATTTTCTTTGGCTGACAGCAGAGGAGGGCTGGAGGCTGCTTCGTGTGTCCTTTGTCGACTTTTCAATTAACCACAATGATAATAAATCAATGTGCCCATGCCCTATGAACGTTTATCTTCACCTGTAACAATCGCGGCTGCTTCTCAGACCTCTCCGAGGGGGGTCCTGACCGCCTGAACACTCAACAAAGACACTATTGACTACAAAACTGTTCGTTAGGGCAGAATTAAGTGTGATGAATCTAATAGCACTGGCAGTATTGATTTTTCAGGGACTGGAGGCAAATGTACCTGTAACCTGGCAAGAATAATACTGGGCTTGGGAAGAAACATTTATATTTTGTTTTGTAAATCTCAATTTAATCCTTTTTTCATATGTTGGTGAACAAAAAAGATCTGGTGATCTGCCATTACTAAGTAAAAATAAAAAGGGTTAAAAAATGGATAAAAACTTGTACTTAACTATTTTGGTGTAGTGGTCTTGGGATGTATTTAATTCAAACAGTGAATAGTCTGCTAAAGAGTCACTTGAATCACAATTCAAGTTTATAACAGTTTTAATCAAAACAACTGGACCAGGGAACGGGGTCATAAACTAATTCATTTCTTAGTGTTCATGGTTTTTTAATGAAACTAATTCCCTCCTTGACAATCATAAAAAATAGCCCACAAAACACCAGGAGTTGTCAGGGATAATACACATCCAGGTAAATAGGCAGAATCCATCAGCAGTCGATTATTGTACTGGGTAATAATCTCCTCTGCAGTGGTTACAAAGGGGTGTTAAATGGTGTTCATTATGTAACAGGACTTCGTAAAAGCAATACCTTCACAACAACTGACATCAGCAGGTCATCAGCTCATACCGATATGCATTAACCACGAGCTTTTACTAATCCTCCCTAAGCGAACAAACAGGCCAGTCATGCTTTATTATGATGCTGATTACATTCAGTTATATTGATAACATTCATCTTTTTGACCTCACAGCCGTCCTCACCCTCTCTGATCATCTGCTGAAAACTCTTTTTGCTGTTGTCTCTGAAAAACCGAACTCCATGGCAACAATTGTAATTTCCCAATATCAGGTGGTGGCTGTATGTTTAAAACAGGTGTTTATAAATGATCCAGATAAAAGTTTCTGTCTCACAACCAGACTATGCACCAAGGAATCAGTCACTTGGACACAGGGATGGAAACAAAGACCTTATAAAGCTTCACCAGGAGTCTAAGAGACCCTGTCAACAGTCACATATAGCTTTAATAACAGTGGTTCGCAAAGTCATGTCATTTAAGATGCAAGATGGGTCTGAGGACTCACATACACACATAGCTTGGTATTTTGAAAAGCAAATACTCCCTCATTTGTTTTTAAAAATACTTCTGTCTACACCTGAGGGCATACATGAAACCGGAGTTTTCCAAAGATTTTTTACATTGGCCCGACTTTTCAGATTGCTTTGAGTGATGCAAAACTGCGGTTTTGTGTAGATGACAAGCCTAACCGCATAAGATTATGTGGTTTCCCAGATACCCACTTACTTGTGGACATGACCTGATACAAACATAGTACTGACAAATTGACATTAGGTTGAATACAGTAAAACAGCTCAGCTGGTAAGCTTATCTGAACTTGTCATGTAATGTACTCGATCCATTTTGAGCTCTTCTTAAGTGCCAGACGTTAGGAAATTTTAAAAAATATGAAAATAAAGAAAATTCGCAAGAGTCCTTATTGCTGTTCATTTTTAATATCTTATCTTACAAAAATTCTTCAGCCTGTATTGAGGGTGTTTTAATTAAAATTTTGTCCGAGTCATCAGTATTTGTGTAGAAATAAGTTTAAGACCAAAATGTGAAAAATGTATTCAGCTTAGAGTTACAGAAGCCCCAGTGTAGTTGTCAGCCTAAAGGGGAGCTGAGTCATCTCTCTTACTCATACCTCCAGCTCAACCTGTTTGCATTTTCACTGTCATCCTTCAAGGTAAATCAGCACAGACAACATTCATAACCAGATTTTCACTACCAGGTCTGAAACTGACAAACCGATATAAATCATCGGGGTTGCATGCACACAGAGGGGACAAAGTAAAGAATGCTAAAGTAAGATGGCACCACTTTTATGACCAGTCCTCTCTACAGAGATAAGACCATTGAACCTGACACTGTATTTGTGTTTGTTTTATAATTTGTTTTCACACACACTGCCACATACAATCCTCAATACACACACACAAACACATACACACACACACACACACACACACACACACACACACACACACACACACACACACACACACACACACACACACACGCACAGCAGATTCACTGTTGCCCTGTCAGTGCTTGGAAGATATAACATCTTCATTATCTTCACCACACTTCTTGGTGAAACTGTGATCCTAAGGGATGTCTTCATCACACCATTGCAATAGCTATTTATTTTTAGCTTTCTTTATTTCATAAACAGGACTCTTTCACCCTGTCTCATAACCTCATCAAAGTGAAAAGGCACATGGAGATCCATTAGAATAATATGTTCAGATCTGACACATCATTTTTTAATGTCTTCGTTTCTCACACTGAGAGTTAAATGTCAGGAATGACAGATTTTATGGCCGTTTCATTCTGATCGTGGTCATTTTCCTCCTCAAATGAGAAGTATGTCGATCTGAGAATATCACACAGAGTCTTTCAGACTGATACAAAATATATTATGATCCAATAGGAGTTCTATAAAGACTATTAAAGAGTGAGTAAGACACTTTGTTAAAGGGCAGCCTGGAAGCATCATGGTTTAGACACAAAGATCCAAGTCGATGACAGTTTTTTAACACTTTTTACAATGTGTTGGCACTGACACGTCTGTGCAAGCCCATTTTGAAATGAATGCTATTCCTGAACGATTTGCACAACCAGAAAAATTCAAACAGTTTGTTACAGCTAAAATGTTGTTCTTTCAGCCAATAAGTTGTTGGTATAGCAATCTCACTCACTCAGGCACTGAAGGAAGTCTGTGAATACACACAGAGTGTGTATAAGCGCAAAGTTTGTCCAATAATGTCCATAAAGAAGATTCTCCCAGACTGCAGAGCTGGCACTGAGGTTTATGCATGATTTTGAGATCGACAAAACATCTGAAGGAGCAACTTAATGCAAAAAAGGTCATGTTCGATGGGTTGAATTTCAGGATGAATGAAGCTCTTTCTACCTATCTAATGAGCCTCTTATGAGGGCTCTCAGCAAAGCCAGGCCCATTGTGGCTGACCTGTGCCAACCTTTCTTTAGTGAGTTTCACTGGCTTCCCTCAGGCCACCGATACAACAGCTCTGCACTGCAAAACAGCAGGACGAGCAGGAGGAAAAACACTTTCAGGCAGCAACTAGCTTGCTTAACGGTGCTACATGAGCGCTGTGGTGTCTATGTTGCTGCTGTCTTAAATGTTCAACTTTATCCTGTCAAGTTCGTTTTTTCCTACCCTAAACCTCTAAATTCAAGTTCTAAGGGTTCAACTCCACTTAATTGTTATATCTATTTTTCAAGCATCAAAACTAAAGTTAGGGTGAAAAATATAAATTCCACTCACTGTGGTATGTAACATAGTGCATGTATTTTTTTCTGGTGTTTCAGAAATGTTTCAAGTCTGAGCATGATTTGAGGCTTATATTGTCTGTTAATCTTTATAAAATACTATGCTGTTCCTTGTTCGTACTGTACTGTGTGAGTGACCAGCTGAATATCTTTTTCCACTGCCTTCGGTTATAGTTTTTGTCTCATGATGAAGCGCAGCCATCATCAAGTGACTTATGTTCAAGGAGAGGGAGAAGCTGTGAGATGCTGGAGGTTTTGGCGACCTTGTTCTCAAGAATTAGAGAAAAAGACCCATAAATGTTATTGCACGTGTATTTTTAATGCGAAATTTTCAGTTTATCCCGTAAAATTCGTTTGCCCTGTTTGGTTGAAGTGTTTTTTCTTCACTTGACCACTAAAATGCAATTCTGTGTCTGTTTTTCTTCAGCTCAAACTGTTTTACTCTCATATAACATGCAGTAAAATGGAAATAACTTCCAGATGGTGAAAGTTTATAGCAATCCAGGAAAAACTGGCCAAAGCTCTTACTAGCAGGACATTTTTTGACTGTTTTGTCTGAGTAAGAAATATAGTGAACAGTACTGATTTTCTTGATTGATATTCAACTAAAGGAAACTACTACATAGTTCTATCTATCTATCTATCTATCTATCTATCTATCTATCTATCTATCTATCTTTCCATCTATTTATCCTAAATATTAGTTACCAATCATCTTGCATTTGAAGAGATCAAGACATCTATAAGTAAAACCTTTCTTTTGGTCATTATCGTCTCAGTGTTGGGAGACCAAAAAAAACAGCACTACAGCTTGTGCGAAAACAAGCCTCACAGATGAATCAAGCTACAGCAGAGCTTGTTGACAGCGAGCCGTGTCTGAGGAAACACAGACAGAACTGAACTGACAGTGGTTTCATGCCCGTTAAAATCCAACAGAACCAATCACCGAGGGTTGTTCTTGTCATCACCTCTTTATTTTCTAAGGAGCAAACCTCAAAGACTTCACCCCAAAGGAGCAGGTCAGTGTTTGTCCTGTGTCTGAGGACTCGAAAGTATGATGATGCAACAGGAGGATAGGTCGTGTTTTCCCAAACAGCTGATACGATAGAGGTTATATAAAGTACAAAAGTACGATACAAATCTCTACCAAAAAGAACAAAGCACTTTGAGAGCTCCCATAACACATATTGAATGTAATTGATATTTAATCAAATGAAGTTATGATGGCTTTTTCCCTCTTCTTCTTTTTCTTTTCAGCATTCATACAAACAGGGCTGCTTTGTCACACTTCAAAGAGTAAAATTATACAAAAAGAAGTTGCACAAATAATTCATCTATTTCCTGGCAGTGTGTGGGTAAGAGCAAGGAGGAATGGACACAAAGAAGCAGAGGGAATTGGAGCTCTTCGTAAGCCTGACTGATGAGATGTACAGAGCAGTTTTCTGGTAGCAAAACATCACTCACATCTCCTCCATCGTCCTGGAGAAACACAAAAATCTTAGCTCAGAGGAACAGGTAGGCAGCCTCAGCAAGAGACGCCCACTCAATTACAGACACCTATCAGGGGCTGGTGAAAACAATCCTTACTTTTATTCTACAACATGCAGGGTATCAGTTCCATTTCAAAAACTAAGAGAACCAATTATTACCCAACTCGATTTCTCCTGTACCTGACAAAACATTAATTGCATGAAATTGCAGGAATCTAATTTTGTAAGAGCGTAATATCAAACAGCTTAACCATGTAATGGTGTTTCCTCTCCTTGTTGGCACACACAATATGGTGCAAAAGTCTAACAGACTCACAAAAGTCTCACAAAAAATCTTTTGTTTTGTAGAAAAAACACGTCGAGTGATGAAACATCTCAGGGTTATTAGGTGCGAATGATGCAAATTTCTCTCAAGAGCCACCATCATCCAAACACTTCACTGTCAGCCAAGTGCTACATTAGTGTGAGCTGACAAGCTTTAACAGTCGAAGAAAGAAACAGCTCATCAACACATCAAACAATCTTCTTCGATAGCGTCAGTATGTTTAACCTGAAAGATCTTTTGAGCAGAATTGCAAGGAAAGAGCCCTTGTGATTCTCCCAAGTGCGCGTCATTCAAATACAGAACACAAACAAACGGCCGTGAAGCACACAAATTAAGTTTCAAGGCAGACCATCAGTAACAGGGCTGGGTTTCTCTCAGTGCTGCAACAAGGGGGTTTCCAGACCAGGGCTGAGTACTTTACTGTCATAAGGCATGTGACTGGCACCAGACAAAATAGCTGGAAATACATTTTCCAACTTCTACATATAAGTAGCATAGTTTATATGCCGTTTAAATCATTTCTATCAGGATGCAAAGGACATGATGTACTAATTTGCCCTCAGGGGATACAGAGATTTGCACAAAATCAAGCTTTGAACTAAGTGAACTTCCAGATGGCACAAGTTAAAGCTCCAAAAACCTTTGATATGTAAATGTACTGACACCAGTGTATTACGTCTCAGCTGTCATGGTCTATATCAGAGAAATTATGCAACGGTGGTGGGTGCCTTAACACAAATGCTTTTCCAGCTGGGAGTATTAGTATTATTATTATTTTTTTCTGTGAAAAAGATGAAATTAAGCCAAATTTCGTTGCTCCATCTGATGCATTGCAAAAAAAAAAGAAATCTAAGCAAATGTTAATCTCTCATTTTAGGAAAAATGGAGTTTCGACTTAATATGAGCCACACTTACCAGACTAGTCCAGAAAAATGTCTTTTTTCAAGTTTTTTAAAGACAATAATGATGTCTGCATTGCTTGTCAAGAGTAATAAAACAACAAACAAAAAGAATGGGTTAAAAAAATAAAGTTTCTGGTATCAAGGCTTTAATCTAATTTCAAGTATATTTTACTTACCTCATTGGCAGATTTGTTTCTACAAATTACAGGCAATTTTGACATCATTTTTGTCCCTTAATAGCTTGAAATAAGACATGTTTCTGGATTGAAAATGTAAATGAGGCTCATATACAGTCAAAAAAGACATTTTCTACAAGAAATGAGACTCACACTTAGATTCCTGTTTTTTGTAGCACTGAACTGGACATAAAATTGATATTCATAGGGATTAGTGGTCATTTTCACTATTTTTAAAGGGGAGATGGTTCAAGTGAAGTATGTACATGTCAAATATTGGATATGTTAGAGACAGGTGTGTTGTTGAACATCTTTACCTGATATGACACATTGGAAAAAATAAACAAGGAGCTGAGTAACATCATTACTCATTCATGTCAGGTGGAAGTTTAGGACAACATAGCGTTGGTTGGATAGTTTCATTGTCAGAAATTTCACAAAACTAACGAAATAAACCGAATCATCCTATTAAACTAACTTGTATTAAGTTTGCACTCTTAAGCGAGGAATGGGGTTACCGTTTCACCGGGGAAGGCCAAGACATCCGGGGTTTCTTCAGCCCCGGACGCAGCTTCTCCAGGGTCCTGTTACGGCAAAGGTAGCGCTCGTTGTCCGAGTTGAAGCGTTGTTTGATCCGTATGTGAGTCCTTGGTTGCCTCCAGAGATGTTTCGGTGGCTTCGCGAGTCCTGCTCCCTCTCTGCTCAGCGTGGCACACTCCATGTTTGACTGTGGTTGTGTTTTTCTTTTTTCTTTTTTTTTTCTTTTTAACTCCAAATAGTTGAGAACAAAGCTAACGGTCGAAAGTCAAACCGGGCAGTGATAGTTACCGTTGTCACCGTGGTAACCGCTGTAACCGTTGTAACTGTTGGGCATAGTGAGGCGCTGCTGCTGCTGCTGCTGCTGCTGTCCACAAACCAGAGTGCTGAAACTGCGCTCAGCCTCCCAGTAAAAAAAATCTCCCTCTCCCTCTCTCACTCCCTCTCTCTCTCATTACATCTCCTTTTCCCTGCTCCGTTTCACGCTCCGTCTCTATCTCTCCCTTTATTGCTCATCTCCACCTTTCACTGCGCTCTCCTATGCCAGTTTTTCTCCTGCTTGCTCCATCTGTTTCTCTCTCTGCCAACTGTCAATCAAAGCTGCTCACTAACAACCAACAAAAAACAAAATTGCACATTCATCTGCAAGTTTTTGTTCTGTTTTGTCCAATTGTCGGACAATCTCGCCTTATAAACCTACAAGACAGTTTGAGGGACTGAGGACATTCAAGTGATCTTGGAAAAGTCTCATCTCCGATGCCTCATCATAATCCACAGACTAAAATAGACAGACATAGATAGATAGATAGATAGATAGATAGATAGATAGATAGATAGATAGATAGATAGATATATATATAGATAGTCTTTATTGTCATTATACAATTGTACAATGAAATTTTAAGGCTTCTCTTCTAGTACAACAACAATTTAGACAAGAACAAGTAAACTTGCATGAGATAAAAAGAAGAAATGTGCCATGCGCAGTTGTGCTGAGGCAATTGTTATGATGATAATGTACTATTAAGAGGTCTTATACCATTAAAAGTAGACAAGAGTCATTAATATATATATATATATGTGTGTGTGTGTGTGTGTGTGTGTGTGTGTATATATATGTATATAAAGGTCTTTGTATACAAAGGTTGTGGTATGTAGAAATAATAATAAATAAGTATAGGTATGACTATATTTATATATACAAGGCTAGATACACACACACACATACAAAACATGCATCAATGACCATGCATGAGGTGACCAGTGCCAAGAAAAAGTTATTTATGCTAATTCCTAGCACCTCGATCAGAACCAGATGGCTTGAACTGGCCAGATTAATTACCAGCAGGTCGAAGTCTCTGTGACAACTTCACACCACCAAGTTTAACAGTGAGAAGAGAAACCTGTTTCTTCTATGCCGAAAACTGTCTTTCTGTGATTTATTTAGTTGTAATAGTGAAAAATGGAGCTGGACTGTCTAACAGAAAAGGGACAAAAGAGCAGAGGAAAGCTCAACAGGAGAGTGATAGTGCACAAGCAAGAGCTAAAGGCTAACGCATGAGCTGTGTCTAAAACACAATCTGGAGGTTAAAACACAAGCTATAGGCTAAAACACTGGCTAAAGGCTAACACAGGAGCTAGAGGCAACAACATGGGCTAATCTGTTCGTGAAAATGTTGATTTCAACACCCATACAGCAATTATACTTCTGTGATCTCTTAAAACCTGAGAATCTTTCAATAAAGTGAAGAATGACCTTACATTTGCTCTGCTTGATAGATGAGCACTGGTAGGACATAACCAGAATTCATACCGATACATCTCTGAACACTGGGCCGTGAGTAGCGTGACATGTTACCTGCTACAAAACTACAGTATAAACTCAAAAAGTTTGCTTGTCATCAAGTTTCAAACTAAAGCACTACATACCTCTCGATAAATACATTACCCCATCGTGTTTTATGCGGCAAAAAGTTATCTTGTATAAAGAAAAGTTAAGTTCCAAAGTAGATCTGATCTACTTTCGCTTTCAAAAGAAATACATCACAATAGTTTGCGCAAGTCCACTGGCTGAAGGGAGTCACCATAATTAACTTTTTAAATTCTCCTCACGGCCGCTTTAAGCTATCAAAGAACTTTAGATGAGGTGGCTATACATTCTTAA
The DNA here is from genome assembly GCA_008086565.1 of Thalassoma bifasciatum. Classification (NCBI taxonomy): domain Eukaryota; kingdom Metazoa; phylum Chordata; class Actinopteri; order Labriformes; family Labridae; genus Thalassoma; species Thalassoma bifasciatum. The sequence continues at coordinate 118,944 of RPOG01000407.1, read as the reverse complement.
ATGTGAAATTTGCTGTTTTTATGTAATTAATATAATCGGCAATCCAATCCTGAGTACTTCTAAAACAGTAAATGTGTATGAAACAAACCATTTATAGAAATTCCCCCAAAAAATTCATTCATTCTGCATCTGAAATATAGCCCCTGACTTGATACTACTCTAGACTGCCTGCATACAATCTTTTCTCCGTGTAGGGAGAGAAACTAATGAAGACACCAGAGGCAGAGGGAGACACACAAACACCTTTAACATTTAGAAGAGATGTCTTCATATCGCTGCCATAATCAGGCATGTGGAAAGAAAAAGGCTTCATTAGCATCTGAAGCCTCAAAAACACATACTATTTTTCCATGTTTCTTTCTTAAAGTTGTAGTGAATTTTCTGATACTATTATAAATATTTAGTCAACCTTGTCAGTGATAAACCAATAACATAATTTGCCATGTTGACACAGAAGAACAGAAATCCCAGTCAAAACCAAACAACCCAAGGCATGAATTGAAATAAGACATATCACATTAATCCTTACCTTGAAAAACACTTTGCATTCACTGAGACTCACAGCGTCACAAACAAAACTCATTAAAGGCCTCGACTGGACACTTTAACAGAAACCTTTACTGTGATGGGCAGCACTCTCACAGGAGGAAAGTGATCTCAGAACCTTCAATACCTTCTTCTAACCCCCTTATCACAGACTCTTACTCTGCCCCTCCCATGTTTCCACACAGCAAGACCAAACGCTATCATGTGTTTGTTTTTGTGTGAAATAATGGTAAACATTGCTGCACACTGCTTTCATGCAAGCTGGATAAAGACGGATAGAAAGGTGTATTCTCTAAAGACCAAGCTTAGGAATATGCCCTGAGAAAATAACACTGCAAAATTATTTGTTGTGCAGGTGCTTCAGTACCAGCAGCATATCATTTCTGTGGATGTTATGATGTGTATCAGTCTGAAACAAAAAATATATAACAAAGGAAGAAGACAGAAGTGTGTTTATGTGCGTCACTGACCGGTGCTCATCATGGCTGGCCAAAGCTCTGCTATAAAGGACTTCCAGACGGTCAAGAGGTAGACCGTGTGTTACAGATGCCCGCCGGGTGTCATGGTGGTGATCCTGACAGGAGTGTCTCCTCCGCAAGGGAGGGAGCATCAGCTGCCCGGAGAAACGTCGCCGCACCACCTGGTGCACAGCAGGCAACGACTCCCGACGACTCTGCGCCTAAAGTGAGAGAAAATAACCACATGAGGAATTTAAAATTTCACTTCACTCTAAAATGTATTAGTATCAGACAACACTCAATTTGACAGTGTTTATCAATATATAGCATAATTGTTTAGAGTTTCTGTTTTTGAAAGAGTTTCCAATACTTTGCCATCCTGATATCGATGACGTTCACTACTTCTTATAAAATCTCTCAGTATTATGAAAAATAAGTCAGGCAGCATGTCTCTGGGGTGTCATTCAGAGGACTGGCAAATTTTTTTAAAATACATTTGTGATTCACCGAAGATAAATCCTTGAGTAATCCCCCGAGTCTTCTGCTTTGAGAAACTCTACAACAAATGTTCTGAGTTGTATGTTTCATAAACACTGATGTGAACATTAATTTGTTTTTACTTATCATAATGTCCCATTTAACTTTCACCCACCTCTTAAAAATTTTATTTGGACCAATATACTAAACAAAGGCAATGAGCGTGGTGAACATTACACAGTAACTATCAGCATATAATTATTAAAAATGTCCTTATGGACATTCAGCTTATAGCATCCGTGTGCAGACAAAGACTGCTTCACTCAACCAGTTGTTGACTTTTGCGACTGTTTGCTCTTTCCTCACGTAACCAACATTACATAATTTCCATAAATTGTACATTTGACAGCCTTCTGAATATTATTACACGTGTGTCTCATACACAGTGGATAAACAATGTACCCACCAAGTTCATTATAATTTCCAACCGTTGAACGATAACACAGATGACTCACAAGCTCATTAATAAAACATGAGACATGAGACATGAGCTTTTAATGCCCCCAGAAACTAAGAAATATTATCAGTTACAATTACCATATATCTGAAAAACATTGCTGTCTGTTGATGCATGAATATTTACACAGTATATAATTTAGCCCTGCTGTAAAAATAATTTGCAATCTCAAATGACTACGTGGACCACAAGTGAATCTACACATATTAGTCTGTGACATGTGACATCAGTCTACAGGGTTTTACAGGTGAACACAAACACTTTTCACATGTAACACAAATTAAGTGGTTTGTTGTCTTCCTTCGAGACAATTCAAATGTAATTTTTCTCTTTTTGCATGTAGCGTCTGCTGAGCCACTGTATTGCTTCGCAGCAGTGAGGGACACAAGGTAGAGGGACATAAGCTTTGTGTGGTTGACAAGCAAGCAAGTGGCAAATCCAAGGTGTTATTCTGCCTGCCTGAGTGCATGTTTTTGTGTTAAAAGCACTTGACAAAGGCAACTTCACCCAATCAAAGAGTGTCAAATAAGATTTAGGCAACCGAGAAAACAAATTAACCCAAAAATCTATGCCCACGTCAGCCGAGCTTTTGTGCCTTTCTCCCTTCAGAGTCTGTGTTTGTGTGTGTAATTTGTGCTTCAGCAGAGTTCACAGAGTCATCACTCGGTGGTTCTGGGAATGATGGGTATTGATCCACCTTCCTTCAATCTGGAAAAGTAAAAGTCTCATTTCCCTGCTCTGAGCTGTCAAGTATCAAAAGCACACATGAATGACAGGCTACCACCAGGCAACACACCCTTCATCTCTGATCTCTGATTGTCCAGACAGTCTCCGGTGTTATTTGAAATCCATCTGACTCTCACAAAAACAAGGTTTAATCAACTTGTTAATTTCCTCCCAGTTGGAACAGACAAATTATTTACCCTGAGAACTGGATCTAGAGTTTTACAAACTTAAAATGTAAAAGGGTTCAGGTTAGGACTGCACAACATTGGAGAAAAATTATATTGTGATATTTTTGTTTCCTACGATATATATTGTGATATAGTATATTGCAATAATAACCTTAAACCTTATTGTCTTTTTATGTAGTTTGAGGTTATTTTACAACAGAAAAAACCTTAGTCGTACAGAAAAACTAGGCATTATGTCATTGAACCATTAATCTAGAAGCAACAGGTGGCATCTCATCCTCAGCAACTAAATAATATTAGGGGAATATTTTCTAAATAAGTCAACATGCCGCACCCCTCCAGTCTGCGTGTGAAAGTCAGAGAGACAAACAACTAAAGCATGCACGTACAAGCTCCTTCTGCAATTTGCATTTTGATCTTTTTCCAGAGACTTGATGTAACAAACTCAAATAATAAGCTTGGTGAATGTAATGGCTGCCTATCATCAACCTATAAAAACTGTTGTACAGTGTGTTTTTAGATCCTACCTCTGATATTCCTGCCACCCTGCATTTGCTACCAATAAGACATGGGGACATTCAAATAATCGACATTTTTTCAACAAAATACAACAAGGAAATGTAAGGTATGCGTAAAGATGAACTGCAGGACAAGTTGACTTCTAAGCAGTAAATTCATATCCATCAGAGAAACCAGCTTATTCAAACCAACTGACTGACCTGACTTCACAGATCTGCACTCAAACAACTCTCATTTTAGGAACACCACTTCCTTCACTGAGTGTTAGTGTCTGTTTGTGTTTGTCACAGAGCTCCTGCCCAGTGAGAGGACAAACTGTCGTGAGATCACACAATTTTTTTTACACACAAGTAAGTGTCTGAATCTGACAAGAACTTCATCACAGGAAATGTACTTGCTGGGATTTCTGAAGATTACTTTCTGTTTCTTTCAGTGTTAGTCTGACTCTTTGGGGGATTCTTTTAATCAGGAGGAATGTGAGGGATCAAGGCTGGGATCTGGATCAAAAGGGCAGGACCCATCTCATGGATTGACAAACAAACACTTTATAAAACACTCAGAGTGTTTTAAGTAGAAATGTGAGTTTTTAGTTGACTAAACAATTCATCATTTTCAACAGCACCAGAAACATTAGTCAGTCAAACAAGTTATCAATATTTGTATGACTATAATTTTTGTATAAGGGTTTGCTGACTGATAAGACTTTTGAATAGGCCATTTGTAAAATACCAAATGATAAGAATATGTTTGGCCATTGTTCAAACATTTGGAACGTGTCTTTTAGACAGTCACCCCACATGACATTTCATATAAGGACCTCATTCAGACAACATTAACTTGAATATTACGATGTAAATAAAAGTGCAAATGCTAATAACTTTGTCAGTGAATGCAAAACATGTTAGAAACGATGCCAGATAGGGCAATCGGTGTATTTAAATTGATTAAAAGTGATTTTAATCCAATTGTACAAATTAAAGTTGAGGCTGGACGTGATGTTTTGACACGTCAGGTAACAGAAAAATGACCAATAACTAAAATGTTTGGAGAAGTTAGAGGGGTTTTGCATATGGGAAGGTAAAAGACAAACTGTCTTCATATATAGTTTAAGGTTATTTTACAATGGAAAAAACTTAGTTGGACAGAAAAAAATAGGCATTGTGTCATTGACCCATGAATTTAGATGCAACAGATGGCATCTCAAAGCGCAGAAAGGTTTGACAATAATTTCATCTAGAAAATGGAGATTAAGTTGCATTTTGGTTGCATCTGGTTAAAATGTCACAGAACCAGCCTGACTAGAGCAACATATCACCAGCACATCGTAGATGTTGACTTGCGAAGAGGACTGGGAGTTGCTGGCGCTGGATTCAATGTTGTGTCCAAACAAAAAAAAGTTAAACAATTACCACTTGATGCAAATTAGATTATTTGCACTGCCTTATCCAGGTTTTTAGGGTGTTTTGATGTAATTTCCCTACAAAGCTGACACTTTGCAACCATGACATTTTTTTAAAGTTATTTTTTGTGCTTTTACATGCCTTTAATTTGACAGAGGAGGACAGTGGATAGAGTAGGAAAGGGGTAAGAGGGGAGAGTGGGGTGACAGGCAAGATTTGAACCCGGACCACCCGTTTGAGGGCAAACCTCATGGTGCGTGATCCAATCTACTGGGCCATCTACGCCTCAAACCATGACATGTTTATATGACTTCATTTACACCTGGATCGCTCCTCTTGAACACACTGTTTTCACTTTAGAGCTGAGTGAGAACTGTCTCTGCAGCCAATCAGCAACAGCAGAGAGGAACCAGCTGGCAGTGTTATCACCTGTCTGAGCTGCGTCTCTGTCACACACAGTGAGTGACAAAGAGATGGAGGCTGCTGTGAGATCAAATGGGACAGCGGGTGCTCTATCTCAATAAGCCAATGAGAGCTGTCCGGGCTCCTCATCACGCTTCTGCATTAATTGGGGGGACAAGTGCTCCATCAGTGCTCATGACTCACACTCATGATATCTCCCGCACAGTGTGACAGGGACCCAGTAAGAACCAAGCCCCAAACATCAGCCAAACATCGGCTGAATCAGTGCTGGAGTCATGGAGCAATGATTCACCACTGCTCATTCAGAAACAGATATTGTTGCAGTAACAACCTCAGTGAAACAACAGAGTGATTGTTTACACCTTGAACTACCTGAAGCTGTGTTTCTGGAGAAGAGAACAACAAACTCTGTGTAAGCCACCAGTGCCTGAACTAACATAATGCAAATACAGGGTGGGCAATAAGTTCCCACATGGAGGAAAATGTAAAATGTTTATTTTTTTATGTTTCAGATCCCCAGATCTCACCCCTCTTGATTTCTATCTTCTATTACGTTTGCCCTGGTATATGTGAACTTTGGCTTGTAACTGAGGCTTTTATCAACCTTCTCAACAATAAAATGACAAATGTGACCCTCCAATCTTAGTTTAGACCCTTTTGGTGAATTCTAGGTTCTCCCTGGCATCCTCAAGTGGCCCAAGACTATGCTCATCAGGTGGACTCTAAGGTGACAGAAGGTGTAAGTGTGAATGATCATCTGTCTCCATATTATAACACCGAGCCCAACCTCTCACCCACTGAGAGTCGGGACAGACTCCAGTCCTCATATGACCCTGAACTGGATAAGAAAAGACGATGGATGGATTCCTACATTCTAGTTGAGAAAAAGCTTGGATGTATTTTTTCTGCCTGATTTGGCAGAAATAGGAGAATATAGCAGAATGTCCACAAGCTGTTGCAGCAGAAATGTGTCTGTTATTTCACAGCCAGAGCTTCATGTTCTTTATTGTTCTTCTATAATGAGTTTCTTTTTTTTCTTTCTTGGATTAATGGTTCAATAAATCTTTTTCTCTGTCTCTCTCCTTGTTCTCTCCTTGTAATTTTGTAGAATCTGTTAATAAGCCTGTTTGTCAAATGTGGGGATAGCAGTCAACTGTGGTTAATCAGTGCTCTGGTGTCATTAAACACATCCTTGCATCTTCCAAAACTCTTCATTATTATTATTTTTCTTTAAATAAACACAGAAATTGGCTATCGTAATTTAGTTGTTCAAGACATTTGTACTCAGAGAAACTCATGAAAAACTAAATGAGCAAAGTGATTGAGGTTTACTTTACTTACTGACTTAAATTAGACAGATGGAAAAATTCATTTAAAAAAAACAAACAAACAAGGGTCTTTAAGTGATGTCAGTACACGCACACAAACACACAACCCTCTCACACATGCTGAGCCCTGGCGGCCTGATGATGTAACCACTGAAGATAAGAGCATTTCATTAGGACACGCTGATCCTTCATGAGCTTGGGCTCATGAGAGCAATCAAAGCTGCTGCTGCTCATCTAATTGTGAAAATGAATATGAATTCATTACAACGGTGAGGAGCGTGCAAAAAAACCTCACACTGAGTGCTGGTGATGTGTGACAGCCTGGAGATGTCTGCTCTGCTGATGTACAGCTGAAAATATTCACCTGTATGTATAATGACACCAGGGGGTGCAGGGAGTGTGATTAGCATGAATCCATAAATAGAGCCAGTCTCCAATCAAGCTACTGATGCAAAATCATTGGTGTCTTGCTGTGGGCATGACTGTGCTGCGATTAATTCAACAGGCAGCAGGAGGAGAGGTTCTGTGCGTGCACTCAGAAAGTTAGAGGCAAGGTCAGGTACATAGCTATCTGTCCGACTTTATGTTACAAGACGGTGTACATACTGGACTAAAAAAAACAGTTGAGGTACCCTTTGGACAGGATAAATGCAGCTTCTTTAAGTATGTGGACTGGTTTAACCCTTTCATGAGAATAAACATGATATACCGTGACACTGTCACAATCTCAAGAAATAGCATGATACTTCTTTTTGCCATAACATCTAGCACTATATGGGCCTGTGTATAATTATGTGTCAACAACCTTAATATAAAACAACCATATTTTAAAAACCCAACAAGAGGAGCCCATACCCAGTCCCTTGGAAATACTGCAAAAATACCCAAAGATAGATCAATTTTTTGAGTTTTTATCTCATAACTTTCCATTTTTCTCAAAATTCTGACTATTTTTATCATGATTGTGAACTTATTATCTCAAAATTCTGAAATTTCATCTTTATATCTCATCATTTTTACTTTTAATCTCAAAATTTTCAATCAATATGGCCAAAAAAAATCTCAACCGAGCCAAGTTTTCATTTCTTATTTTTTAACTGTCAGAAATGGGCTTCCAATAATAATAACTCACTACATGCTTCAATTAAAAGAAAAAAATATAAATTTGCTCATGCTCAACATCTTGACAGGATGGTGCACCAAAATAATGCCAGTATCTCAGTGCAGTGCTTTATTATACATATCAGTGGTCTGTAGAACAATAGCGGAGAAAAAGCTGTACATTTTGGGGAATTTAATAAAATACCTGCCCCAGACGTAATATTACAACCAAAATGTTCAGGGAAAAGAGAACGTTTGGTCACCCGACTCAATAGTGCACTCTGCGAGACACACTATTTTCAACAAAAGCTACGGATAAGCTCAATACGACTGTGAAAATAACTTTTTTAAACTGGTCAAAAGAAAGCACCTTGGTCCTTTTCTCCATTTTCCATGTATAACTGATGCTCTTGTTTTACCTTTTCAACCGCTGTTTACCTAAGCTACTTTCTGTCTCGTTTTGATAAAAACTGTTCTTTGATTTTGAAAAGGCCTAGTAGGAGCTTATGCCTGGATGCAACCTTAACTGTGAAAACTTCATCTGCTGCTGCCTGGTCGGTAATCCTCTATTTAGCTACCATTGAGAGAGAAGTCGCAGGTAAATAGCACCCTCTGCTTGGTGGTGTATCATGCATGAATAGAGGCTACAGTCTTCAAAGATGCTCAGTTTACAACCATTCACTGTCTCATTTACTCAAAAAGAAGTAAACGTGTCTCTGAATAAAGACGGACAACATTTTGAAATAATTCCCTAGAGCGATCGATTGTTCGTCAGTAATAACTTTTTTTTAGAATCAGAATTAGAATTCTCCCAGAAAGAAAATCTTATTTTCAAATAACACATAAAGTGTTACAGGAAGACAGTGTCACAAACATGAGTCACATTGTGAGAGTGGAGGTGAAAATCTTTCCATGAGGTTGACAGACAATAAAAATAACAGTTTGAGCACACCAGATTTTTCCAGGATTTTTCTTATTAAATCACTGTATTTGCCCCTGATGAGCTGTTGCTGAAGATGCTGATCAAAATTTCAGTTGTTTGGACCTTAACATGAGTGAAACAAATGCCAAAGTTTCAATAAAACAGGACATATTCAAGAGTTAATTTCCTCAAATTTTTCAATGATAGGAAATGAAAAACAGAGCAGATTGAAGCCTTGATTGTCAGGAGCCATGCAGTAAAACTGGTTTAATTAAGGCCTTTTTTCAGACACAGACAAAGGCATTTTATTCTTTTTACTCATTTTCCAACTTCACTGCACAGTCCTGAAAGTTATATTGGTTTGGAGAATTCTGTAATTTGACAACTTGCAGATACTTTGAATTCTTATCACTGCTGTTGTCTCCACTCATAGGCAGATATGCTAAGGGCATTTAACATCAGAATATGATAAACGACTGAAAAAACATCCAGAGGCGAGTGTTGACCATTTAAATAAGCAATGTGCACATTAATTTGAGTACTTTGTTTTGACTGCTTCTCAAACCTCCAAACGCCCTCTGAAGGCCTGTCGTGGGCAGAGCTTGGTGTTTGAGGCCCATCCCCAAAATGCAGTTCAGTGCTATTTTTGGGATGGACTGTTTTGATCTATTTACTAAGGAATTTTTCCATCATATGAATAAGAAGCAGTCTGAAAGTCTGACCATGTTCAGTACAAACATCCTGCTCTGTTGCTTTATACCCCCTCTTTAAACTAGTCGTATATAAGTGGCTTTCCAACAACCCTAGTTCCATTAACATTGCACTGCCTTTCAAATAAACATTTGATTGAGCAAAACATAAGGCAACTTTAGTTCACTCAACATTCACTTTGCAAAGTTATTAAATAACTTATAGATTCTTTGACCTTCTACGCTAAAAATTCTGCAGGGTTAAATCATATCCTTAATCACCAATCTGCCCTTCAAATCGCATTTAAACTTAGTTCTAAATTCAAAAGCTCACAAATTTGATGAAAACAAATATTAAATTAAGCTCGACAGGAAAATTAGTAACATTTTTAAAATTGCTTTGAGCTTTTCAGCAAACAATTCATAATCAGTTGTTCATTGTGTGTCTGAGCGAGTGTGTGTCCCCTGAGTCTTTATTAACTGCAAACAAAGCCCTAAAATAAAGATAAAACTTTTATTGCCATGAGGTTAAATGGTCCAAACTGAGTCATCAGCCGACAGAGAGACACAGTGTGCCATATACGAATTCAGATTCACACCCAGGTTTGGATCTCATGAGGATTTACCAATGAGGGTTCAAACTACACACACAATAAGACAGATGAGAGGTGTGTGTGTGAGTGTGTGTGTGTGTGTGTGTGTGTGTGTGTTTGTGTGTGTGTGTGCGTGTGTGTGTGTGTGTGTGTGTGTGTGTAAAATCTCATTTACCTCAAGTCGAGACATTGATTCTGGTTATTTGTTGCAGCAGCAGGACAGCAGCTGAAACAAAGAAAAACAACAAAGAAAGGTGATTTCTAAAATGAAATTCATCACTCCTTGGAGCCCAGTTTTTAGGACATGACCAAAAATCGAAAGTTATGAAGTATTTTAATAAACTATCTTCTCATGGCTCCGTCCCGGGAGACAAACTGAATGAAACTTCCATCTCATGGGGAAATGAATCATCCATCATTTTGCAGTCTGCAGAGATGTCTGACATTTAACAATTATTTTCCTTGATAACAAATTAGCTTCAAACCCTTTCCTCAACCTTGAAAAGGTTTGAAGCTAAGAGAGAGTACTAAGTAAATCATATAAGAACAATAAATCACAACTGTAATACATAATCAGACACATGACAGAGGACATAAAAACCTAAATATTAATGTGAACGTTGTTTTAGAGGTTTCGTGACTCATTAACATCACCTTTTTATCAGCTTATTATCATGACCTCTATCACGGCGGCAAGATCTATTAATGAACAGAGACATCACAAAGACCTTTCAATCCACATGGCAGAGAACATGACAAAGCTCTTTTATTACTTTCATCAACCGTTTTGTTCATTTTCAAGTCACGTGCACACACCGCTCTGTTGCTCATGAGAATCAGTTATAAAACATCATCAAACACAATAAAACTGCAATTATTACACAAACAGGACAGCAGCAGAGTCCGATTGTGTTGTCTGGTCTTTAAATTAAATCATGAGACATGAGCATTTTATGAGCTTTGCATGAGGAACAACTGATCACACAATGCTGAATGGAGTGCAGTCATGCTATCAGCCTGGGATCAGAACAAAGTCTTCTGAAGTGCCTCAGTTTTCACCCTTTGGCTCCCTTTACGCATACACTCATTTTTCATTTGACTCATTAAAAGGTCAAGAACAACATGTTTTCTAACAGGCGAACAGCAGAGTTAGGACCTGTGATGACTGTCAGTATTTTTTCATTTGCTGAGAGCAGAACCTCCATTTCAGATAACTTCTTACAGCCAAATGCTGCCAGGCCACGAAAAGTTATCTCACTTCTGCATCTCTGCGTAGCAACCATTAGTTTTTTTAAAGTGCATACTTAATCCATATCGATTTACATTCATATTATCTTTGCATGGGGAACATGAATACAATTGGTAAACACCTATGTGCAATGGACAGCAGCTTTAGACCTGGAAATAGAACTTGAGCTTAAAATGGTTAGTTTCTTCTCTGTGTGGACTTTTCTTATTTCAGGAGTCCCATCTATACTTGATTCTGATTGGTTTGGAGTAAAAAAGTGACAGAACTGTGAAGCTCCTTTGACCTGACAGCACCATTAATGCAGCAAAGCAAGTCTAACTTTGATGGGTATCAAAAAATTGGTTAACTATTTAAAGTAAGTCAGTAAGCAAGTAAGTAAGTCAGCAGGTCAGTTAGTGAGAAAGGAAGTAATCAGTAAGTAAGACTGTAGGTGAGTAAGTAAGTAAGTTAGTAAGTGAGTGAGTAGGTCTTCAACTAAGTAAGTCAGTAAATTAGTAAGTAAGTTAGTAAATAAATTGTTCAGTAAGTAAGTAAGTCAGTCAGTTAGTAAGAAAGTAAGTTGGTCAGGAAGTAAATCGTTCAGTGAGTATGAAAGAAAGTCCGGTGGTAAGTACATTAGTTAGTTAGTAAGTAAGTTAGTTAGTGAGCTAGTTAGTAAGTAAATTAGTAAGTAAGTTAGTTAGTTAGTTAGTAAGACTGTAGGTAAGTAAGTAAATAAGTAAATAAGTTAGTTAGTTGGTAAGTAAGTTAGTTAGTTAGTTAGTTAGTTGGTAGGTAAGTAAGAAAGTTAATAAGTAAGTTAGTTAGTCAGTCAGTAAGTTAGTTAGTAAGTCAGTAAGTTAGTTAGTAAGTTAGTTAGTTAGTTTGTAAGTAAGTTAGTAAGTTTGTAAGTAAGTAAGTTAGTTAGTTAGTTAGTTAGTTAGTTAGTTAGTTAGTTAGTTAGTTAGTAAGGCAGTTTTTAAGTAAGCAAGTTAGTAAGTTAGTAAGTAAGTTAGTAAGTAAATAAGCCAGTAAGTTAGTAGGAAGTCACTTAGTAAGTAAGTTTGTAAGTAAGCTCGTCAGTTTGTAAGCAAGTAGGTAGGTAAGAAGTTCAGTACAATGGATTTAGTATAGCACCTTGCAGAGAACAGGATCACCAATTGCTTCACAGACAATAATAATAAAATCAGATCATGGAAGCATTAAACATCAAAATCAAATCATAAAACAAACAAAAAAAACAAGCAAACCAACAATAATGACATTGCTGTGAAAGGTGGGTCGTAGACCTGCTTAAATCAATGTCTTCAGAGGCTTCCTAAAAGTGACAACAGAAACAGCTGTATATTTACGGGGAAATTGTACCACAAAGATGGAGACACAACTTTAGCAAAGAATCAAATCTTTGCAAAGGGAAAACATTTTTTTAGCTAAACACTGAGCACTTTTTAAAAGATAGCAATATACGATATCATATACAAAATATAAGCACAGGACAATTTCGAGGCATATACCAAGAAACAGAAAGCTCCTGTCAGTTCGCAGCAGAACACCACTTGTGTTTGGCATTTAGCTGTGACCTTATCATTCCTCACAGACTTATTTTACATGCAGAAATTTGAGGAGTGATGAGATAATATCTTTGAATCTCTGAGCGATTTCCTCCATCCAGGTGGGTGCTGGGAAGCCTGAGGGGCTGAAAGTATATGAGCACGGCAAAGGTGCTGGGAGAAAAGAGGATTGGCAAAGCAGAAAAAGAGAGACTGCAAAAACTGTCTTCGTGTTAGGGTCTTAAGTTTTTATTTTTTCATACTTGTTCTGAGAAATAACAACACATTACCTGTAAGTGTTAATGACTGACCCAGAATCTAAAATTGATATCTGGGTCTGGTGACACAGCTCCAAGTTTTAACAACATTACAACTCTGAGTCATGTTATAGACTGCCAATGTGAATCAAGAATCACACTTGTCCTTTCACAGAAAAGCCTGAAAAAGAGCCTCCTACTTTGCAGCTGAATGAGAAATCAAAGTGTTTGCTGTGAAAATGGCCAATTATCGAAATATCACATGTAAGGGACAATGAAGCCTTGACAGAAGCAGCACTGTCTGAGAGCTTTCTGGTTACAGTATATGAGCTTTTCCTCAGGTATTCTGATACCTGCAGTAGAGATTTAGTTTATTTTACCTCTTTGAAAAGAGTAGTGCTTTCAAAAGCTCTGAGGCTTTTTGGCAAACCTGGAAACCCTCTGATCCTGATATATACCAGTCTGTCGGACCAAGATGTTTAAAGATTCTTTTTGAGAGCATAAGCCACAAAACTGAAGTTTGTCAGGGTCTCTAAGACAATCTTTTAATTCAGGGTCATAATAGCCTGAATTACTAACGCTCACCTTCAGCCATCATGATAGTTATATTATTTCAGTCTCTTTTTCCTTACAGCAAAACTGTCTCTTAGAAAAAGCATGATTCAGAAGCCTGATCTGATATAACAGTGAGTCTTCTAATTTATGCGTCATCCCAGAGCAGGTGCATTAAGAGGTCAACAAATTAACGCCTGGGCATCTTTGACCACCTTTGCTCACCTTTGCTCATCTGCGCCGTGTGTGTCAGACAAATGACCGAATGATGCTGCTTCTCCTTTCTCCTTTCAGAGTTTGCCACTGATAACCTCCGACAACAATCCTACTGTGCTGTAATGATACCTGTTCTAAGATCTGATAATTAGCCTTTTTGTTTGAGTCATTGAATTTTTTTCAGGCTTTGCACTGTCCCTCTCTGTCCCTCAACAGCTTTATGTGATTGTAGCTTAGAAGAACTATTTCCTCACACTGAACTTTTATAAAATCCTTATTTTAGCCCCTGTCACTTTGTTTTAGTTTCTGTCTCTTTATGGCTCCTCATTCACCCACCACCTTCTGATTGACCAGTCCCCTGAAGGCCTGTTGGAGGCACACCTTGGTGTTTAAGGCCCGCCTTTCCAACGTGTCATAAACATAGACTGTATAAAACATGGACATAGTTTGTGACGTCACCCGTCTGTTTCTGAAACCTGGCTAAGTTTGAACCATCATAACAAAATACTAAGAGTGTGGCACCCTTGTTATATTTGCCTTTCACTCTACCTTCGCTCCCCAAGATATTATATAAGACTGCTTCAGAAACATAAGTGGCAGCCTGCTATGTAACACCCTGTACTGCCATTACTCAGGAGCTGCAGAGTATGTGGTTCAAGGTGTCCTGGCCAGACTCAGTAATAATTAACCATCTCAGCAGACCTGACCTTGTCTGAAAATCTACAATCAACCACCATAAAGTGAACACCCAAGGCATCTTGTGATGCTGTCGCTGTGATGACGCACAGCAGATAGGCTTGTTAAAACACAGGCTTGTCGGTCTCTTAAAAAACAGACCAACAAAGAGTCTGTACAATGTGTTTTCAAGTGTGTGTTTATCTTGAATACACTTAAGCTCTGAGAGTTATCTTTATGCTTTAGTGAACTATCAGATCTTTGCAGTTAGCAAGTCTTAGACTTAACTCCTGACCTTAAAATAGTCTATCACATGACAGCCTGTGAAACCACAGCTTGTCACATTACCCCCCCCCCCTTCATTTTGCTGATTTATATCACAGCTTAGATTGTGTTCACGAGTGAGCTTTGGGAGAGCTGACCCCCAGATTTTGTTAGATAATTGTCTCTTTGTCATTGTTTTAAACACAAAACATCGATTAGAATTACCATAAGTTTAAACTGACTGCACACAGGGATGGCCTTCTTTCTGAGACTGGGTATTGTAGTATATATGTGGATATTAATCAGAGCAGCCTTTATTTTACTGGAGAGGGAAAAATGGGTCATCTTTCTAACTCTGTAACTGGAAGAAAAATTACCATTACACAGCAATATTACTTTCGGTTTTTTGTCTGAAACAGTCAGCTTCTACATTCAGACCTTATGTTTTAACTGCTTATGCTAAAAGTTGAACTCTACTGTCTTAAATTTCACTTACCCCAGTCTCCATCTTTTCTCTCAGTTCAGTGCTCCAAATTCTTTTTTTTCCTAATCTATATTTCAACTTTTTTCTACAATATCACTTCTGTTGCACAATGTTAATACACGGCGGTACATTGGATCAATGCAAAGTCATCTCATCTCTCTCCCCTCTGCTCATGTGTTTCAACCAAAGACTGTATATAGACTGTATATATTATATAATGGATATATCTATTTACAGTCCATGGTTTCAACCCCATCAACTCTGTGTTAGACCTGACTGATATGTTCTCAGCCAATGAAGAAGTTTCACAGCAACGATGATGAACCAGTCTGAAGTTTGTTTGTTTTTTCTACAAAGAAAATCCTTTATTCTTCTGATTTTATTTACACTGATAACATGTTTTGTTGAGGGGCCTTTGCTCCTTCAAAAAAGGAAAACTGGGTCACAGAAAAAAATTTCAGGACAACTTTAAAGCTTTTTTAAGCTTTTTTTTCACCATATCTAGAACAAACACCTGTTTGCTTCTTTGTGTGAATAAACAATGACATATTGAACGTCAATAAATGGCATTTCCAGTTGCTGTTACAAAGTGTTTCCTTCCACAAGAGCTTTAGCATATGACTCAATTTCTGCACTAGGAAAAAGTTTCAAAATAGTGACACAATTTTAACTGGAAAGAAAGATTTCAGCAACAACAAAAACTGCTGCTGCTGCTGTGGTTGACATGAAACTGGCACTTGATTAGTTTTTTCTCTCAGTGACTTCCACAGAAGTGACAAAGGGTGTTTTTATCAGATAAGCGGTGAGTCAAAAGAAAGTCAAAAGGTGTTTTAGGCTCTGGCTCTGCATATGTTTGCAGATCAAACAGCTTCAGATGGAGAAGATAAGAGCAGCTCAGGGCTGGAGGAGCACGCCATCTGATGGACGATGAAAGAACAGCTCGGCTGTTTTTCCTGTTAGTGGCACTTAATGAAATGATGACATGACGGATTTTCAGAGTTTCCCACGTTAGAGAAACATCTGACTGAAACTCTGAAACTACAAGTAATCTAACAGATGGTTCTGGGAGGATTTCATCACTGCAGTGTGTAGGAAATCAAAGCTGGTTTAACAGAATATTTATGTCAAGTACGCACATCTATAAACAGGCCGTGAAGAGGTTTCCTTAAATCCAACAAGAGAAGTTGTTAAACTGTCTAATTAATTGAAAATATAGTCTGTCTTTATTCACCAATAAAAGAATAAATGAGCCACATAAAATTTCACATGAAACAAGGGCTGAATGATCAGTAAAACTAATCTAATTACAATTATTTTCCCCTGTATTGCAAATGCAATTTATTTGTATCAATTTTCAAGTTCCCCGTCGTACGTGTTGTTAAGCAAACACATTTTTGGATATGAACACTGACATTAATTACAGCATGACAACACGGCATGAAATATTTTTTAGCTTCTTGTGACTTTTAAGACAACTTTCCACTCTTTTGGACCATTTTTTGCCACTTTCTGACCATTAACCAAGTTTTCTCCCAATTTTCTTGCTTTTTGATCATTTTTGCCACATTAAACTTATATTATTGCTACATCTTGCTGTTTTTCCTAACTTTTCACCACTTAGATAGTTCGTCTTGCAAAGGTAGTTTTCAACAATTTGGCTCTTTGGTTGAGCAGGGTTGAGTGATGCAGGGTATAAAATAAAATCCACTGCAAAAAATGTATCTGGTATCCTAATTCATTTCAGGGAAAAGAAATATTGCACCGTCTACAATTAGAATATTGCAGCGGGCCATATTGCAATTTGATCTAATTTGCCCATTAATTGCTCAGCCCTACAAGAGAGGCACACAAAGAAGGGCACACACAAAATAACTAAACAAATAACAGAAATGATGAAAGAGAACAGAGGATACATTTCAGATAAAACATTCTCCCTTACACTCAATTAGAAGAAAGGGATTCAACTTTCAAACATCCACGTGTGAGTGTGTACTTGTGTTCTTGTGTGTTTGTGTGTGTGTGTGTGTGTGTGTGTGTGTGTGTGTGTATGATACAGAGACAGAATGAAGGAAACAGATATGGAGGAAGGAAGGAGATAAAGACAGCAGGAGGGTACGCATAAATATTTTGGGGAAATACATTCCATGTTGGTTTGCTCATGAAGCTGCAGACACAGAGCTGCTTACATTACACTAAGTAACATTTACAGTTCACTACATTAGACTACAGTGATTACAAACTTCAGCTGCCCAACGTGTTCTGCTCTCACCTTCTTATGATAAACAATAAGGAGATACTGTACAAA
Source organism: Thalassoma bifasciatum (assembly GCA_008086565.1). NCBI lineage: Eukaryota > Metazoa > Chordata > Actinopteri > Labriformes > Labridae > Thalassoma > Thalassoma bifasciatum. The sequence goes on along the minus strand of RPOG01000407.1, from coordinate 101,526 downwards.
TATTACAACAGGGCGAGTCCACGTGGGAGTGTTCAATGCATAAATCATACAGTGACACATACTTCATGTTTAGTATCATGTGAACATTACTGATATTACGTTTTAAAGTCACAGAAAACAAGATATTTGGAAACTGTACAAAGAAGCGACTTGAAAAGTGGGATCATCGCTGCAGTGATGTTGTTTTTGCGTCCCTTGGTTTATTCTGTGAGTAAAAACACCAGACTCATGTTGTGAAATCAGCCAGTTTTCATTAAATCAAGTCAGCTTTTAAACTTTTTCATCACACTTCAGTTCATAAAACACATCGTCTGTCTCTCTGAGTGCGTCTGTCGCTCCACCACATCATCACCCACCGGGGGAAAAGTTTGAAAGTTTTATTTTAACTCACCAAAGCGGCCGGACGTGCTCTCTCTCTCTCTGGTTTAATGCCCACGGATAAAATCCCGTTGAACCTGTCGTAGGTGTCAGTCAGGTAACTCTGCTGGACTTATCGCTATTTAGCATTTTTATTGCGGTCGGTCTATCGAGTTGTTAGTTAGACTTCAAACTCTGCAACATGCAGCGCTTCACGCCCCGTCGTCACCGTGACGTCAGCGCCCAGGCCATGTGACAGGAAATGTTGCTCTGGGAAATAAACAACTGTTCTTTATTAGACCACTTACAAACACAACATAATTTACAGGCTGTGCTTTCTGACTGATCTACTAAAATCACTGACGGATATAAACATATTTTTGTGTTTTAAACAGTTTAATAATTACACACAAACAAAGCAAGAGAGTAAATATATAAATATATTTACACTAGGGTGACCATATTCTGAAAACCTGAAAAGGGGAGCCTCCAACTCGGCCTTTAGAAGATGCTGCAAAAATACCCAAAGACGAAAAAGTAGCTACATTACCCATACATTAATTTAAAACACTCCTTTTCTGTTTAAAGTGATACTTTTTTAAATATAAATAATGTGTAGAAGTACCTTTCCCTCAGCAAAAAAAAAGAAAAAGAAAAAGAAAAAATGACTGTGTAGAACCCCCCCAACACAAATGAATCATGACCTTGATACGTACATTTCTTTTGGATAATGGTTGGTTTTCTACTCTTGATAAGTCTCTCCCATGATTCATTTTATGCTTCCATATTTGTTCATTTAGCTGATTCGCGCATTCTCCTCTTCTACAATAATGTGTACTCATTTGTGATCTGCTTTTACTGGCAGAAATGGGCTCTCATAATAAAGTCTCACCCATGCTGAAATAAAAGAATATATACACAGCCTGGCCAAATAAAAAAGTTCTCACACTCAAATATTTGGTTGGACCACATTTAGCTTTGATAGCAGCACATATTTGCTGTGACATTGTTTCAATAAGCTTCTGCAATATCACAAGATTTATTTCCTGTAACCTTAATTTTTCAGCAAGATCTTGTATTGATGATGGGAGAGTCTGACCTTCTCCAGCACATCCCAAAGATTCTCAATGGGGTTAAGGTCTGGTCTCATGCTCCCTGAACCACTCTTTCACAATTTGAGCCCCATGAAACCTGGTGTTGTCATCTTGGAATATGCCCGTGCCATTAGGGGTAAAAAAAAAAAAAAAAAAACAATTTCGGGAATAACCTGATCATTCAGTATAGTCAGGTAGTCAGCTGACCTGTTCTTTGAGCACATACTGTTGCTGAACCTAGACCTGACCAACTGTAGCAACCACAGGTCAAGGCACTGCCCCCACAGGCTTGTACAGTAGGCACTAGGCATGATGGGTACATCACTTCACCTGTCTCTCTTCTTACCCTGATGCTCCAAGACGATGGTTCCCCACCATCCTTCTAGTTTTTAATGATGCATTATCCAGTTTTTAACCCAGTTTTAGAAGTTCCTGTAATCTCCTTGGATGTTTTCTCTGCTTGATGCATGCCAATGATTTGACCCTTCTTCGACAGGCCAACATTTTTTCCAAGACCAAAGGATGTGTCTTTCTCCATGGGTGTTTAAGAAATAAGAAGTTACCCATTGCATCAGCTGGAGTTCAATAATTTGTTGCCAGCTGAAAGATAATCACCCATGCAGTAATTATCCAATAGGAGGCTTGTACCTATGCCAGGCAGTGTATACAGTATATGTATACATAAAATCAAGTGTGTATGAAAAGCCTGTTTCCTTTCTGCTTTTTACATTGTGTTTGATCAGTAACTTGTGCTATTTTGGGGCATAGCAAATGAAAGATCCCCTAAAGTGAAGGTTTTAAAGACAACTCAAAAGTCCACACTTCTGAGTGATGAACGACGACAACTAAAAAAACATTTTTGCGTCGGGGAAAAGATTTCTCTCATTCTCACTTGTGAGACTCAGATGTTTGTCAGACTTATAGATACTGGTCCTGTTAGTCAGATCTCCACCCACCATGTCTCAACCGCCAGTGTCTCAGCTGTGATACCAGACTCAGACATTCCTATCAGGACACACTTTCACTCTGACCTTTCTGGGTAATCCTCACCATCAAACACCCCAGACAACACACTTAATCCCTGGAGCCTGGCTTATCTATCATGAGGATACTTTTAGTGTTCAAATGGTCATGACAAGATAATAGATTACGGATTAGAGTTGTTTTTTTTGTCAGAACCAAAAGATCAACACCAAACATAATGTCATTAAACTTATTTTTATTGAAAAGATGATGATTTTGTATTTCACCTCTCTAAAAATTGAATGTACACTGCACAATGCTTGAAATGACATTCTCCAACAATTACAAAAACATCATTCACACAAATCCCTGAGTTTACGCACAATTTGCTAAAATTATTTCCATCCATTCAATTTTTTGATAAGAAGAAGAAGACTGTATCATTTAAGGAAGCTGTGTGTTAGAAGACTACAATTTGGACATGAATGAACAAAAGCGGTTGTGCAATACAGACATGACTCTGTAAAGGATGACGTGTGAATTCTGTATTTGAAGTGAAAACAAAATTAAAACTAGTTTGCTAATTGTGTGTTTGTTAAAATGTCACCCGGTTAGAGAGTTTTTTTCTGAATTCCAAACTATCACAACTCGTCCTCTATCAGCAGGCCTTTGGAGAGATGATGTGTAAGGCAATAAATAACATAATAACAAAACCAATCACACACTTGTTCAATACAACCATAACTATGCTGCTATGGATCCATCAAATGGCCTAATTAGTACATTTATCCACAAATCATCAAGGAAACAGAAAACTTGTATTGCGAAAGAGTGCAGTCAGAAGCATAAAGTGCTCAAAAAGACAGACAGCATATCACCAGTTTCAAAGATGTGCGCTCAAAGCTTTGTCTCCCTTCAAAAGAAAGCACGGAGAAAGATTTAGTGCAATAGTTGACTGAGCTTTAGAAGCTAAATCAGCTGAATTACTCTCAAAGCAGCCAAATAAGCAGGTCAATTATGAAAGAAGAGACAGATTTATTTCTGTCTCAGGCAAAAGTGCTATGTGAAAGATCGAGAGGCAGAGAAAAAAAAACATTGAGTATATCTCTTTCTGCTGGTGTGAAGGACATTTCTGACAAAATTTGACCAGATTCTTCCTGGAGTCCAGAGCTGTAGATCATCTCCTCTGTCATTTTGAGTGATGGGCGAATGGAGACGCCTCGTTTACTTTGCCCTGAAGAGACAAAAAGTAAAGGAAAAAGGTTCAAATAAACTATGATGATTAAGTGGGGGTCCTATTCTACTCTGAACAAATGTAAATTGAGGAACAAGATGACACACACTCATGTGACTTAACACCGAAAAGATCTAATACCAACAATTCATCATAGAGCCCTCAAAACCTTTGGTTACAGATATAGCATTGACTTTGTCTTTTTCTTTTTATTTATTCATTTATTTTTGTTAGGAGGCAGTTATGCCAACCATAACTATTCTCATTGCCTGTTTTCTTTGGTTTGATGGATATTTCCTTCACTAAGCTTCTTGTCTTTTATTTATTTATTATTTTTTATTAAATTGTGTCTTCAAGTTGGGGGGTTAAATACAGCAACAGTCTTTCATTAGTAAAAGTATAAGTAAATATCCTCCCTTTTTTGTTGTTGTTTTGAGTCCAGAAAAAGAGAAAAAAAAGGAAACAAATCATCAGCCATCCTGGAATATGAGTCCAGAACAAAAGAGGTCATTGATTGTTTATCAGATTTGTGCTTCTTGTGTGTTTAAAGAGGGGGGCAATATGCTTCCTCACATTTCAGACCTGGATATAAAATAACAATGTTTGATGTTTAATCTGAAGATTTTTATTTCAGGTTTTTCATATATTCATATTTTGTAGAAATCCTTGAATCTCAGTAAACTGCTCTAAACAGTCAGTTCTAGAAAATAGCTTAAAATGGTGAAATCTTTTGGACAGGAAACTTGTTGAAAATAATGAGGTCATTGCATGTGGACACTCATAACTGTTTCATGGCATGTTGGATGGGCCTCAAACACAAAGGTCCGTCCATATATTCACCCTGGCAAACCTCCAGAGAGTTTGCTCGTCAGAGGGAAGGTGGTTTGTAGAGAAAGGTTTCTGAAAGTGACTGCAGCTCAGATTAAGTACAGACAAAAATAACATGTAAAGCTACTATGGGGATGTCAGGGGGAAAATACAGATCTGAAAAATGATCACTTCTTCAAAAATCTTTCTTTTTTCTTCTCTCCTCTTCTTTTCATTTCAAATGACCAGTCAGACATTAACTGTAAATCACAGATATCGTGTGGTACTGTCGTGTGGTAGCTAAGGTGTACAGGTAGGGACAGGAGCTGTTATCTGATCATGTTTTGCTTTTGTCTCTGCAGAGATATTGCTACGTGTTTCTGAGGGTGTAGACCTGAATCCTTGGTCACGTTTTCACTCCAAAAGGCATCTAAAAGTGCTTGAATACCTCATAGTGCACCAGTTTTAACTACAGTCACTTGTGCTGAGTCAAGTAAGGTCACATCTCTGTTTCTCAGACCTATTTACACGTTTCCTGTTTGTGTGAGAGACCAGAACACCACTTTGTACTCACTGCTGAAGAAGGAAGAGAAAGAAAAGACACCAATGATGAGGACTTGTTAAAATGGCAGCCCTCATAATGTGCTGGGTTGATGGTTAAATTCCCTAAGGAGGGGCTAAGGTTATGTATGCGTCACACATTTGTCACTGGAAAGTTTTGCCACCTGTTGGTGTGTACAACGGGCATATTACACAAATGAATCATGACCTTAATACGTACATTTCTTTTGGATACTGGTTGGTTTTCTACTCTTGATGAGTCTCTCCCATGATTCATTTTATGCTTCCATATTTGTTCATTTAGCTGATTCGCGCATTCTCCTCTTCTACAATAATGTGTACTGATTTTCTAATAAACCTGATTGAGATGATAAGAAAAAAAATCATCTGCTTTCACATGATCTGCTTTCGAACTTACCAAGGGAACATCCTCAAGTCTTTCAAACTCAGACCTCGGTGGGTCAAAACATTTCACAGCAGCGACCACAAGCCCCAGGACGAGGACTATGAAAAAGATGCAGATGATGGCAACAAGGCCGGGGTTTGCAGCCAGGTCGTCTTTGTTCCAATCATCTTTGATACCTAAAGGGGGGTTCAATTAAAAAGGGAGAGCTTCAGTACAACCTTATTGAAATCCAGATTTACCAGCAGAGGGCTCTGAAGTGCAAATGCAAAACAATAACACACCAGAGGTAGAAAAGTCCTATAAAAAATTTTATGACACTGCTACATAAGCAATTTTGTCAAATCTGTTTCAGAGCAAATATTGACAAGCATGTTAAATAGTCTCACCTCATGTCACATCTCAGGTACATATGTCTTAATCAGAGCTGTTTGATGAGTGATTGAGTGCAATTCATTTTACTGCGCACAGAGGAGCCACTATGAAAGCTGATGGAGGTTTACTGGTTGCCAATATGACAACATTTATCGATTTATTAGTGTGCTTATTCTTATTTCATTTTACTCTCATAAAAAAGTGAAGTATTATTTGGATTTTTGCCTTTATTTCTGCTGTCAGCTTCACCTGTATCTATTTCAATATTTTCAAATATGCATAAAGAACAAGGAGATCATTCGATGATGTTGATGATATGCTTCACTTGAAGTGGCTAAATTTAATTTTTGAAGCTTGAAATCTCTTAAAAAGTAGCCAGCCAGTCATTTCTCAGGGGCTATTTCTTTTCATGATATAGGGTGACCAAACATCCTGTTTTGTCTGGACTTTTTCTCCTTTATTTATTTATTTAATTTTGTTTGTAAAATCATGTCCAGGGGATTTAATAAAAATCCCCCAAAGTATCTAGGATTTGTCATTTCTGCCAGGTAAAAAAAAAATACTAAGACTTGACTTTTTTTGAGATTGTTTGGGAGTCCATGGCAAGTCATTTGCGATAATACAGTCAAAATTTGAGACGAAAAGTCAAAATTATGATTATATAAAGTTGAAATTATGAGAGAAAGAAATTAAATTTTGAGATAATTCATTTTTATATCAAAAGTAAAAAACTGAGATTAAGTCACAATGATGAATTTAGAAGTAGACATTGTGAGATAAGTTAAAATTTAGAATAAAAAGTTGAAATTGTAAAATAAAGAAGTCAAATTTTGAGATAAGTCAACATGATAAGATAATGGACAAAATTTGGAGTCAAGTCAAAATTTTGAGACCAAAAGTTTAAAAAATTGAGATAATACAGTCAAAATTGTGAGGAAAAAAGTCAAATTTCTGAGATTTAAAGCCGAAATTTTGACTCATCTCCCAAATTTGGCTTATCTCAAAATTTTGACTCAGTATGGGCCAAAAGAAATCCCAGCAAAGTCAGAATTTATTTTTTGTATTAACTGGCAGAAAAGTTTATACATTATTTGAGTTTAAAAGTATAGAAAACTTTCACTTCCAACAGGAAAGGAGTGTTTTTAATAAATGTGTGAGTTAGGAAACTACTTTGTTGTCTTTCAGTATCTTTGGGGTTTTTCTAAGTATCTCCAAGAGGCCGGACATGTTGTCCTCTATTTGGGCTCTCAGAATATGGTCATCCTACATGATATCAAGTTTCATATTAAACCCCCCAAAAAAGTAAAAAAAAAACTTCTGAGCCTCCAGCCCTGAGCTCTGATCGTAGTCTGACCTGGGTCTGTTTTGTTGGTCGTGTTAGTTGTCGTGGCTGAAATCACAATCGTTGACGTTGCTGCAGCTGTGCCCGTGAATCCAGTGGTTTCTGTTGGGTTGGTTGTGTTTGTAGTTGTAGCATCAAGGCGTGGAGAGCTTGTCGTCTGCATTGTCCCTGTCCTGTTTGTGGTTTGTGCAGAAGCTGTAGGTGGAGGTTTTGTTGTCACATTTCCAGAAACAGCCTCAGGTGTAGTTGTAGATTCGTTTGTTGGTGTCAGAGGTTTCTCTACGTTTTTGGTGGGTTTCTCGGTGGGTGGAGTGGCATTATTTTTCTTCGTCTCAGTAAATGTGCTTGGATTTGCTGTGGCTTTTGTTGTCTGTGTTATCAATTTAGCTGCAGTGGAAGTGGTTGCAGCTTGAGAGGAAGTGGTGGTGCCTGCAGAGGAACGAACATGGAGAAAAGCTTTGAGCTGCATGAACAGCAAGGCCTAGCAAAGGTGGTCAGTAATAACACCTCTCTGCTTTTCTTATTTAATTGTTAAGTCTGTTAAACTCTCTTTAAAGTTGAGGTTTTAGCTTAGCACACCAAAATCAACACCAGAGTTGCTATTTTGTATACAAAGTGTCTCAGGACTTAGGAGCCCCATTTGGGTGAAAAGTGACCAGACACAACTTACATGAAGACATTTCACAACACTTGCTGCTGCTACAGAACAGCCTGCTAATAACACATTTAATAAATAGTCTCATGATTGCAACAGTATTTCTTAATCCAGGAAATGATATTCAAAATATCTTGCATGGTTGTGAAAAAGGAAGAAAAACATCCTGATCAAGATGAGTCTGATGTCACTTTAAGCCTCCATATTTCTCCAAACAGATCAAACTAAAGTCAAGTGCAGCCAATTAAATACTGTACAACCAAGATGATGAAGTCTGTAAATGAAAGTTACAAAAAAATGTAGTTTGTTAAGAGCTTTTGGATGAATTAGTGAACATATAGTTCTTATGAATGTAGTATACATTGCCCTGATACAGTATTTTACTTTGCCACTATTAAAGTTACTACAATTTGTGATGCTAAAGTGAAATCAGGTAAATGTGCTGGCTTTGTGCCTTTTCACTGATTCTGCTCTTTGTGACAACGTTACTTTATGTGATTGAAACTTGAGATACACAACATAACCTGCAAATGTGGATATATGATGCTTAAATGACAGGGAAGTAATGAAAAGAGACTTTTAGCAATGTACAATCATTTGCAATCATTTGATGTGATGCCTACCCACTGGCTGTGATATTACAGGCATTTAAAATCACATTATAGAAATAGTCTGACATGTTGCTCATGGTCTTTTTTTGTGTTCTATGTCATTAAAAGAGGTTGCTACAAATTTCATTATGTTTCATAACTAGATAAATTCCTCACAGTGGTTTTAATGTTCAGTTTTGACTGAAATTTTCTACTCAGTACAGAGCTACTATGTGACTTCAGATCATATCAGTAATATCCATGTTAAAGGGATACATGTAACATTGTGTTTTTTAACTGAAGCTGCAGTTTAGCCACTTTATGGTTTAATCCTGATGGTGACACTATGTTAACCGGAGTGCTAACCAGAGTGCAGGGGTAGGTTTCAATTTTAAATGTCAACTTTAGTCAAAGTGAAAGTAATTCCACAGCTCAAGGGACGTAAAACCACCCACATTATTTCCAACCTCTGAATTATTGTAATATAGTCTCCAGTGATCTAAATGTCTACTACGGTTTGTAAATGGAGCTTGATGTGAGATTGTTTTGTGAACAAATGAAGTTGTTTCAATGGCGTCACTGAGTTGTGGCTCTTCATAAAGTTCAGTGCAAGGACTGTTGACACTGTTGCCCCTTTAATAAACAAGTATTAACAGTCCATCAGGTAATGATTTGTTTACACAGGGAGATAGACAGTTGTGTTTGGCATTATGTGTGTGTGCGCATGTTTGTAGGGGCTTGTTAGCACATGCATTAGCTGTGTTTATAGAGGCAGTAGAAACTAAAGTAGGTTTAGCTCAGGATCATGCTCACTGATTAAATATTAGCTTTAGTTTCCACCCAGACATGACCTTCCCTTTTACCTTAAGTTCCTCTCATGGGTCACTAAAAAGCCACTCAGTGCATTCAAGGAGTTTGAATGACATCACATTTTCATGGATATACTGACTTGTATACACACATGAATATGTTGTTAACATAAAATTGGTATATAAAAATTCAGATTGGCTTACTTCCAGACAGCCCTGGCTTCAGAAATGATTGAATACTGCTATGACAGGTATTCGGATTTAACAAAGCAAAACATTTTTCAGCCTATTGAGAGAGAAGCTGCTTCACACAAGCCTGTTTTACCTCCCCCTCAGTGCAGGAAGCTCTCCATTTGCATCACTTTGCATCTTTACAAGACTTTGACTAAAGGTTTAAGCAGATTCTCAAAGAGCCAACGCATTACTGAACTGAAAAAACTATAACATGTTTACTTACCTGTACAGACATTCACTGTGAGCAGGAACAGCAGTACAGTGCGATACATGGCTGCAGGCATGTTGAAAGAGGAAAAGGCTGGCGGTCATATCGACAACTTTGAAACACACACACACACAAACACCGACTACATCCTTGACAGCAGGATGTGTCGAGCGCCTGAGGAGGAGTGCTCTAAAAGGTGGGTTGGTACCTACTGGATCCTTTAGGCTGGTTAGTCAGTGTTTGAACACAGATCTGTATTTGCTTACTGCTAAAGCTTTCTGAATGAGTGATCTGTCGTGATGGTTCAAGCTTATCAAGAAACTCAGCGCCCAAAAATAACTCTGTGACACTTATCTGTTTATACCTTCCTCAGGTTCAATACATTTCAAAAGGCCCCTTCTTTTGGTGCAAATGTTTGCTTATTCCCTCATACATTCTGTTCACAATTTATATTTAGCTTGTTTGTTAACATTCATAAACATGACATTGCACTCCCATATTGTTTTCTGTCTGTGTTGTTGTTTTATAAAAGAAGCAAATGCATCTTGAAAGTTACAGCAGTAGCATTGATAGTAATAATGTCTTTTACCTTATTTTTTCAAGCTTCCAGCCATCTTTATAATTAAATCAATCTACTCAGAATTAAGGCTCTACATCCTCAAACCAACACTGTTTCCAACCAACATCTCACATGACCTAAGAGTTCCAACAAAAACTTTCAGCAAAACCAAGTAACATAGAGATGTTTTCGAAAAATGAATAGTGACCGGCTCTTGTACTTTTCTTCATTTAAGATGACTTTTTACCGGTCACAATGCAAAGAGATTCTGTATTTATTTACAATTATGTATCTCTGCTGTTTGAAACGTGACAACAAGCAAACTCTGTGAACTCAGTTTTTACCTTTACCTTTTACCTTTGTTTGGTAACAGACTTGATCCGACCGAAAGGCAGAAAAAAAAGTCTAAATAATTTAGAAATAACCAAGTTTGGTGCTGATAATCACATCCCAAGTTATGGATTATGATCCAGATACAAGAGTTTTTCAAGATCACTTAAAATGTCCTCACAGTCCCTTTAAAAAAATAAACACAGCAACAAAATCATGACAAGGTTTAAAACCAAATTTCTTTTCAATTTATTTTATTAAAATTGAAAGGTTTGATGGGATCTTTGTTTTCCTTTACCATCTTTTTGTTAAATAATTAAATACTAACTTCAAGAATATCAACAAGAAAAAACTCATTAGCATTCAGAATGTCTCTGAAGTTTGCTTGTTTTAAAGTTAGTTCAAAGCTATACACGCATTGTGCTAATGGGTTCTTCATCATCCGCCTTAAAGAGATTATTTAGTTTGCAAACAGACTGTAGTGAGACAGAGTTTATGCAGCAGCTTGTTTAAGCTGCTTTGAATTAACAATGACTCCTTTATGTCAAACCAGAATGATACAAAATGCCGTACAAAGGACTGCTGCTCAGGTACATTTATGACTGTTGACAAAAAAGGACTCATCATAAAAACTTAACAGCTGAAATTTACTGTACCTTGCTAAAAGTTGTGTTACTTGCTGCAGTCACACTCACACTAAAACAAAGCCACAAGAGTCACAAGTATTAACACGACTGGCACTGAAGCTCTGAAGACTTTTCCTCCACAGGTTTCGACGGTGCGAGCTCGTCCTCCTGTAAGTCAACATCACTGCTGTCTGAAGTTACAGCCGCTTTGTGTTTGTCATCCTGAGAACGTGACAGAAACCAAAACTGAATGATTTTCTCCTCACTTTGGTGCCACATTAGCAAATAAGTTTGTCAGACTGACAGGATAAGAAGAAAATTAGTAGAAACCTCCTCAGATAGCAACATATTATGTGGACTGACATGAAATCACTGAAATATGTTGGAAACAACCCTGTTCAACAACAATTCAATTCTGTGCCCAAAAGAACAAGTGTAAAAACTAAAGCAGATAAAGATGAATTATGTTTGAAATGATGATGGATTGTCAATAACTTGCACATCCATTGCTCACTCACTCTGTGTTTGAGGAAGGACATGTATGTGTCCCATCCAAGGCTGATAAAGTTGACATACATGACGCGAAATTTGGGTGAGAGAAAGTAGAAGCTGATCATCTGAGAGGCAGGCCACACACACCAGTCAGCCTGAGAAGAAAACAGATTAGCATGAACAAACGCAGGTCGATCACCCTGCATGAACACTGCTGAAATTATGAATGTTGGATGTTAATGATGGATCTCTTGTGAATCTGTTTAAACAAACCCTTCATTCAATAAGATGTCATTTGTAAGTGTTTCTGTTGGGGATGTGAGTGCTTAGTTTACTTAATAAGGTGAACACAAATGACAGATGACATCTCTTGGCATTGCGTTTTCTTGGCAGTATTTCGATACTGAGTATAAGAATAGAAGATGTCTATTTTAAACTCTGAATAAGGGTAAAATGGAGCTGCCTTGGATGATTAAAACTCTAAGACAAACCTGCATTTAACTACCTGCACAATCCAACATCACCCTCGCTGGGTGACACCAGTTATTGCTTATTAAGGCATGTTGTTTCACCCACCATTCACTGAAGCTGACAACAACTATCATATTTTGATCAATCCCAGATGACAGAAGGCATGTTTTACCAAGGTGTAGTTTGTTTCATGTAATAGAGGTAAAGTTGCATGAAAGGTTGTGTCTCACTAACTTCATATGTAACAAACAGACATAATGTACAGGGCTAGTGAGGCCAGGCCCATAGCATTTCTCACATACAGATTCTGTGATCTTGTGTTTGGCCTGTTAACAAAACTGTACTCAATTTTGACTTTATCTTCAGAGATTCTCTTGTCTTTATTTTTCTTGTCTTCTTCTCTAAATTTTAGTTGTGAGTAACAACCAAACTGGTCACATTGGTGACAGTCTGCACAGTGTCAGATGAAGATTTATGACGACAGCCTGGCCTCAGGCTTTGATGGTGGTTTCCATTCCTAAAATGCGGTTACCTTTCATCAGGAGCTGAGAAATGGAGGAGGTCTTACATATGATCCCTATGTAACCAAACTGAGGGATGGGTTGGCACAAGTTAAGGAAAGTCAAATATGTTATTGATGGGTGTCGACCTGAGTTAAACCTATGATACTAATAGAGAGAGGAGCAGGAGGTGAGGAGAATCTCCTCCTCATGTCTCAACTCTTTGCAGATGATGTGGTTGTAATAGCAGCATCAGACCCACTGGTTCAAAGCCCTGATTCTTACCATTATTTATTTTTGGAAAACATTCTTAAAACCTTCACCAGACAAGGCTAATGTGGACAAGAGATGGGTAACACTCAATTTTTTCATGATTCTCTCTCATTTAGATCCTTACTTTTAGGTCTGCTAATCATAAATTTATTTCATTAATGAGATTGCGTATCTGAAAAAGAAAAAAAAAAGTACTTCAATTTGCCATGTATTGTTCAAATTCAATGTACTGTGATGAGAAGTATTTTATATTGGGTAGTTTATATTGGGTAAAATACACCCAACGAGAGTGGCGGTGTATAACGGTGTGTAACTAACTTAAGTAACATTGATCCAGGGTTAAGAACTTAAAAAACAGACAGTTGAGTTTTTGGGTCATGGGTAAAAATGTAAATACATGCACACTGATCTGCTCCAAAAGATCCCATGAGGTTCTTACCTTATAAAGTTCCCAGAATTTTTCTCTAAACTCCTCCCATCCTGCAGATAAACTGTGTCCCTCCATCACCTCCATACCTACGTCAAACAGAGATCTATGTCAATGTGCATCAGTTCAAGGCGTCATTCCTGCCATTTTCAGATAAGATCAGGGTTCAACTCATGAAACACAATAATGATGAGTTTCTAGAATCAATCATTAGTAAAGTTTATCTCTGTACAGATGATCTTTGAACTCCACCTCAACCACATCCTTTGTCGTGACACCATTTCAGTTTTGCATCTTTTAGTGTTATTGTGACTCAATAGACAGTCTTATCATTTTGTGAGTCATATAGAAACTGCTTCAACTGACAGAGAAAGAGATGTGTACATTAAACTGTGAAAAGAAACAGAATTTTTGCTTCCAACAATTTTTTTTCCTCACCTACAAAATACATCAGCGCCATCCCCGGTGCAGCGACTATCTGGTCCACCACGACTTTTTTACTGACTGTGCTCAGAGTTGTTCCCACAAACCTCCTGTCTATCCAGCTGTACCAGTAGTGCATGGGTGGACCCATGGAGCAGCCGGACGCAAGCATACGACCTTCAGGGGGAGGGAGAGAAGGAAGCAAGTAAAAGGAAATAAAGACAAAATATCTGTCATTAATAATTCAGGGAAAGTCTTTGTTTTTCTTTATGTACATACACAAAACCAGTTTGGCATGTTGTAAAAGGGAAAGATGAGAAGCTGAAACACGACAGGGGATCACAAAATAAGTCATTGTAAAGCTACTCCAGTTCGATCTTAAGGCAGAGAAGTCAATGTCACATACTAGCGAAGAGAGACACAAATTTAAAGGTTGATGCAGTTGTTGAAAGTTCAGTTTGGTTTCACTAAGTTTTACTAATTTCAGATTGATGGATTGCATGAATTTTAAAGGGGTTGTGCAACACTTTACTCTGTGCTTAAGCATTGTTTGCAGTTGCATATTTTAAATCCACCTCGCTTTTGTGTAATACTCAATGTGTTTGCAACAACACACGAAGCTGACGTTAAAATCAAACAGGAACAGTTTTGCAAACGTGTAAAGTCATTAAGTCCTGCCCAGCTCGTGCATCATAAGCATCAAAAGTGCTGGAAGAATATTTCAATGTGAAGAAATGATAGATTTTCAAACAGGAATGAATTCTTTGTCACCACTAAGCACAAAATAGATTCTTAGTTCTCAGTTGCAGTTCACCAGCTCCTCTCAGGCTGCAGAAGCTATTCCCACACTGGTCAAACAACCTCCACCTTTCCTCTCTCTCACCTGTCCTCATCCAGTCATACGCTCTGCTCGGGTCCTTGTGTTTCTCCCAGCTCTGCTGGGCACAGTCCCCAAGCGCCAGCAGGGCTCCTCCGGTCACCGTGTTGGTGAGCAGCAGGTATTTGCTGTCAAACATGGTCCTCCAGGTGAACCCGAGCCGTGCTAGAAACTCTTTACCCAGCTGAGGAAGCATTTTTGCTTGGACCTCAGAGAGAAGACTGTCATCTAAGGGAGAGAAAAGCTCTGCAGCAAAAAAACAGAAAGAAAAAAAAACTCCTTTATGACACTTGTGGAAAGCTGCAGGGTTATTTACTGAAATTTTACTAAACACAGCATATCAATGAGAAGTCTAAAAGAGGGATGACGAAGTCAGCCAATGAGAGTGAGACACATTTTAGTTGCATCTCAAACAAAGTGGTCTTAAAATAAACAAGACAAACAAAAAAAGACACATCTCCAGTTCACTAAACACATCTGCCCTCCTGCAAACATCCACAGGCTCCCCTCAGGCCTGTGTCCACTCAGTTTCACTACTCATCATGAATTCTGTGGCTCTTCAATGAAGTCTTAGTGTCAGTGTGACCGGTTTATCTGTAGCTGAATCTGTGCAGAAAAGGAAAAAACAAGCAGCAAGCACCAGTCTTAAGGTGAAGCCAATGAAGAAATGTTAAATACTGCAAGTAAATTTACAACCTTATATAAAAAGATTAGCATCTGAAATATCTTTTTTCCATCAAAGCACTAAAAGGAATGGTTAAATACTCTTTATACCTGGTAAGTTATGAAGTTTATAATACAGCTGTTAGTGCCTCAACTTTACTTCTTTTTCTTCAAGTTAATCTTTGGGCTTTTTCATGTCTTTGATTTGATAGAGGAGGACAGTGGATAGAGTAGGAAAGGGGGAGAGAGTGGGGAGTGACATGCGGGCAAATTCAAACCCTGGGGCACCTGCTCGAGGGCCAACTTCATGGTGCACCATCCAATCCACTAGACCATCTGCGCCCAAACTTTCCCTTTTTGCCTCTTATTACATTGTCCGAAAGCTAGGTTGATTTTCCTTTAAAGGCAGACAACCATGTCTACATATTTTAGCAACAAACAATCAGTCATTTGGAAAAACAAGATCCATGTTTTATGTGCAGAAAAAGTACCTTGTTTAAAACAGTCCCAGTAATCAAGGATCATAAATCACACATTAAACAACAGCAATAAAAACTGAATGACAACATAATCATGTTATTTTGCAAATTTTATTTGCTTTGTCTTGTCTTTCATTTCCTTATCTTCATAGCTTTTTAAAACTCCTGACAGCTGAAATTCAGGATTAAAAAAATAAACATCATCAGCTATCAGGATCGTTAAGACCGTCATGGCTTATGCTTGTCCTCACACATAGTTTTCATACTGTAGATAAATGTTTGGTTGAGAAAGTTCATCATAAATCTGTGATAACAGAGCAGCACGACAGATGATGTCAACAAATGTTTAAAATATACTGTGTACATATTGCTCCAGTGATTTCCTCTTCCATGTTTACAGATCATTCTTATCACCACACATTAGTGATTAATTAATACTCTGTTCTGCTATAACTCACAGTATTCTATTAATATCTCAAAGTACAATATATTGGGTCAGATTTACAGTCAGCGGTGATAAAGCACAGCACTTTAGAAAACTTAAATAACTTAAATCTTCAATAAATTAAAAACCAGATTCACACAAACAGCTGAGGTTCAGTTTGATATGATAAAAATATAAAGGATTGTACTTTTAATACATACTACAATCATGCAGTTATTCATCAGATATCTCAGAGAAACTAAGAGAAGACAGGTTAGTTTTGGCATGTAAACCCTGCTCAACACTTCTCTAAGTATTAAGGCAAAGTTTATACTCAGTATAGAATTCAAATAAGTAATTGTTACATATTTTCTAAATGAACAAAAATGGCACAAGAACAAGAGGAATGCTACTAGGCTGAAAATCTTTGGATGAAATGACACAAACAAATGACAGATACTTAGATACTTTTGACATGAAATGTCTGTTAAGTAGCGGCTGAATGTCTTGTTAGAGATGGTAGTTAGTAATTCATGCACACGTCAATAAAAAAAGGATTTCACTACTGTTAGATGGTTCACAAAGGCTGGCAGTGAAAAAGCTTTTAATCCCTGATTGCTCCTAAAAGGGATCGCACATCAGTCAGACATATAAATAAGACAAACACATTCGATGGAGACGCACTTAAAATGCAGCCATTAAAGGGAAAAGTGGTCCAGCACTTCAACTTAAACATCCACAAATCCTCTCTGCTCACTCACACATTTTCAACGCTCAAACAAACTGGAGCAGATTAATTCAGCCAAATCTTCTTCTGCCTTCAAGCTTTACTGATGAGTATGAATTCAGTTTCTAAGCCTTCTCCTCCAGGTGTTTGGAGGCTGGGAGTGCTTCCTGATGTCCCTCCACGCCGCTGCTGTCTGACACCTCTGCAGTGGGCGGGCTGTCCACCTGAGAACACAACAGCAAAAAAAAAAGCACATATTATCAACCTAATTACAACTACAGTTTATTTCTTAACCAGGGGCCAGAAAGTAACAAACTGACCAATTTCATCGTGTCGTTTAATGTTGACTTTAAAGTCTGACTGATGGCACAATGTGTTCACAACTGTGGTTGTCATGGAGTTTGTATTTTGTTTGGAACAGACAGAAAATCCACATTGTGAACAGTACTGAAGCACACAAAACCTGTTCTGTTTAAACAAGGTTGATCATATCAGCAGACATGAAAAAAAATCTCATTTTTTTATAAATGGTGATAAAACAAAGAGTCTCTTTGATATCTCTGACTCACTCTGTGTTTGAGGTACGACAGGTAGGTGTCCCACCCTAAGGTGATAAAGTTCATATAGAGTACACGGAATTTTGGAGACAGGAAATAGAAGTTGATCATCTGTGCAGCAGGCCAAACACACCAGTCAGCCTGTTAAAAGAACAACACAGGTTAGCTTAAACAAACGTGGACAAATTACTCTGAACAAACATTGCCAGGAAAAATAGTGAATTTAACTGGAGTCAGTGGATTTTGGATTATGGAGTTGTTTCTGTAACCTGATGAAACATGTTTTGCTCATATCCATTTTTTATGAACTTTCAAGCCTTAAATAATGCTTCATAATCTGTATGAATTCAAAAGGTTAAGAATGAGTCAAAAGATAATTCATCAACTGCCTGAGGTGTTCACGGGGTGCACTTTCCATGGATACGTTTTCTTTTCTTTCCCTGAATGTTATGTAATGTGGTTATCCCCGAAAGTTATTTAATAGTGTTTCCTTATTGTGTTCTTCATGAGAGATCAGTCATTTGAACTCCCTGGACTGTAAATAATTACACAGAACTTTTTTTTAATTCTAACAGTCAGGACGCTTAGCAGAACTTATTGGACTTAGATTTTCAGTAGGGAAAAGTGTTTCTCTTATGTTCCTTGGCACTCGTGATTTTTTGACTGTGTTGCACTATCTATCTTTGCACAATGGGATTTTTTTTTTTACATTCAATTAATCTTTAATTCTGTATGGTTCTAATTTTTATACTGCTTTTATTATTTATACTGTTTATACTAGATGTGTATTGTAGCACGGTGGGCCTTCAAGTATCTCAATTTCAGTCCTGTGTGTGTCACACATATTGCAGGAATGGACAATAAAATTATCTTGAATCTTGAACTGATTTGAATACCCAAAGCTTCACAAAACCTTCATGTTTTTTACACAAGCACCAGTAAGAAGTAAGTAGTAAGAGCTAAAACCTGGTTCGATGAACAAAACAAAATCTGCTGAGTTACAACATGAGTTACGAAGTGAGTTGTACAGTGAGCATATGTGCAATGATGTGATGATCAGACATTGAAAGCGGTACTTGCCTTATAAAGTTCCCAGAACTTGTCTCGAAACTCCTCCCACGCCTCTGATAAAGTGTGTCCCTCCATCACATCCATACCTGTAAAGACAGATTAAAATGTGCATCAGTGCCATGTGTCATGTAAACAAGCCTCAGATAAGAAGAGTGTCAAAACTCTTGAGATATGACTGAGTGTTTATCTTTTCACAGATCACCTTTGAACTCTGCTTCAATAAACAGTGAATAGGAAAATACAGCTTCTTATTACCAATAAATTTTCCCCACCTATAAAATACCACAATGCCATTGTTGGTGAGGCAACGAGCTGGTCCACCAGAACCTTCTTGCCCACTGTTTTCAGAGCATGGCCCGCATAAACTCTGTCCAACCAGCCGTACCAGTAGTGCATCATTGGACCCAGGGAGCAGCCTACAAGAAACATGTGACCTTTGGAGGGAAAGGGACAGATTTAATTGAACGATTCGTTATTTATTCTTCTTGTTTCAGCATATTTATGCCCTCAATTTCTTTCTCTATAGTACTGCTTTGCCTCTCTTACTTTCTCACTCACCTGTTCTCTTCCAGTTGTGTACCCTGTCTGGCTTCTTGCGTGTCTCCCAGCTCTGTTGCATGATGTCTCCCAGTGCCAGCATCCCTCCTGCACTCAGCGTGTTCGTGAGCAGCAGGTTCCTGCCCTGGAAAAACGGCCTCCAAAAGAACCGTATGCGAACCATAAACTCTTTACCCCCCTGTGGAAGCATGGTGTTTGGACTGCAGAGGGAGTGCAGTCATCTGTTGGAGGAAAACGGAAAAAAAAGAAGTAAGCTCCATGTGTTAGTCACTGTAAATGTAACTGTTTTTTCTTCAGCTTTAGGGTTGCCATTTGTACCACACAGACAGATATTTGGGTATAAAACCAAATCAATGAATGAGTCACAACATAAGACAAAGCTCCATGAGGGACAGGTGTCAAACTGATGGATAAAATGACTTCAAGGTATTTTTGTTTTCCCTTTCGGAACAACATATGCTCTGTGACTGACTTATTTCAGGTTATTTTATTTTCCTTACAGAAGGTTTTGACATAATAGGGGTTCAAAGGTTGTGCTGTTCACTAACCTCTTTGATCAGGTGATACAGACTCTAACTCATAGGAAGCTCACAGGCTATCTAACTTATTTCATACCAATAATACAAATCGATGATGTACCTAAAGACTCCTTAGTAACCGTGGGGATGTAGATTGATTTTTCTCCGTCTTACAGTTTGACGCCGCATGTTCAATGATAGTTCAATCTCTGTCGGTGTAAACTGATACATGTTTTACCTCAACGTGACCTCAACCTGCTGTCTGCGCCTGAGCTACACGTGACTACAAGGTGTTTGAAATTTATAGAAAACATGTATCATCACTTACCCGAGAACATCAGAAAAACACTGTTAGTAAACGTCGTTATTGCTGAAAGGAAACCTCACAGGGACGAACTACACAGTGACACCAGAATTGACCGGAGTAACAGAGGATTATGTGACAGTAGCGCGCCCCCTGCTGGTCTGGAGGAACACGTCACTTAATTAATATGCTTTTTATATACATTATTTTTATTTAATGAAAGTTTATTTACAAACATGTGGCGGTAGAAAAATCATAAAGAACATAAACAGCAAGGCACAGTCAGGAAAACATACGCAAGTGAAAGCATTCAAAAAAGAATTTCAAGATCAAATAAACTGATAATAATAATGATAATAATGATAATGGTAATAATAATAACAGCAACAACAACAAAACAACAACAATTATGAAAATAATAATAATAATAATAATAATAATAATAATATAATAATAATAATAATAATAATAATAATAATAATAATAATAATAATAATAATAATAATAATAATAACAAATTATAAATTATGTATTATTATAATCAATAAATTCTGGACCAAAAAAAAAACAGGATTGAAAAAGTTTATTAATAAGACGAACAAACAAATTAATAAAAGAGTGAGACAGCAATTGAAAGAACATTTGATTATTTGACTATGATTCTTTTGCTCAGTGGTGCTATATTTTTCTTTAAAACCACTCATCCCTGCCCCCACGAGCTTTTTTGTATTGTCCTCACTGTTCTGAGGGCCTCTGCCTCAGTACAATCCCCTGAGAAACATTAACTCAGTGTTCCTTCTTTTCCTTTTGGCTGACTTTGCACTCTCCATCTGCTCAGGTATGCTCCCCCATAGTTGTCATTTGGCTCTTTCTTTGCATTTCTAATGCTGGTCTGCACACCAATGTCTTAGCTTTGCTTTTCAGGTTTCTTATGAGAGACTCTGTTGTTTTATTGATTGAAATATCACAATGACTTTATAGCTGAAGTGTCTTTTTCAATGCAAGGTCATATGCAGGTAAATTCAATTTCAATTTGAACGAAACTTGACAACCTTTCCCCTCAAGTTTGTGTATTTTTGATAGTCTGGAGTTTGCTTCTGTTGAAAGCCACTTGCTAACTACTCATAAAAATGCATAGAAACATCCAAACCAATTCTAAGTTAAGGAAGCAAAGCATAACCCACCAGCCAATGGTAATTCATAGCAAAAGTAATAATTAACCACCAGCAAGGTCACACTTAGGACATGCAGAGCCCTCAGGGACCAGTATCAAGGGATCAGGTCCACAGAAGACTCAAAGCTCAATGCTGACACCATCTGTTGTAGAATAGCATAGCAGGCATTTAAATAATCAAAACAACACAAATTAGATTCAGTTTTCTTTTATGTTAACAGTAATAATAAAGTACATGTTAGTTTTTAACATTTAACATTATCATTCAGTACAGGTGTTTGTTTTACTGTTGTAATGAAATTAAGCCCACTTATTATTATTGAGTGTTTGACAGAAAAAAACTCATATGTCTTCTATAAAACACAAATTGAAACTCTTCACTCATATAGTCATTATTGTTGACAAAATCGAGTTTATTCTTTCCACCCTGGTATTTATTTCTATTTTTAATACTGATGTAATATTATATTGATGTTTTCACCGTTATAGGAACCATCATCAGGTCTGTGTCAGTGATCGGGTGGAAATGGCAGTAGTGGTTACTGCTGACCTCCTGATCAATAATTTATTCCCTCCAGCAGCGTCAGCCATCAATAATAAATGAAAGGTTGAGAATTTGAGGAGGGACGTTTCAGGACAGTTGGTGAGGTGTTTACATTCGTCCGGAGAGCTGTCAATCATCTAGACTGACTCTTAAGTCCCGCCCACCTACCATTCATTCAACGTCAACGGTCCATGCTGCGTAAAGACGGCGTAGTCATAGATGTTGCCGGAAATCACAATTCTTTCAAAATAATATCAGGAAAAAAAATCTTCATCAGTGAAGACATTTTTATGCTTTCATGCACCAGTGTAACTCAATCCTGCTAAACCAAGGAGCCAAAATGTTGAAAACTACTTTAGCAAGAGAAAGAAAATTGTGGCGAAACAGCAAGAAGTAGCAATAAAACAGTTTAGGGGGAAAATGGTCAAAAAGCCACACATATTGTTGAGCACGGTAAAAACTGGGTTAAAACTAAGAAAAAAGGCAGAAAAAAGCAAAGCAAATAAAAACAAACAGACAAACAAACAGACATGGGCTAAATAGCGGACAAAAATGAGTGAAAATTGACTGAAATGAGTAAAGGAAGTTACAACTAGTGAAGAAGGGAATTGATAACAAAGAAATGTACTTAATATTTTTCAGAGACATGGTATTTCCGTTCACAATACCCTTTTATTATTGAATATTCTAATTTTATGAGTCACTGAATTTTGAGTCTTCATTGTTTGTAAGCCACAATCATTACATTTTGGAGAAATATATACTTGAAGTGATATGCGCTGTATATAATGAGTCAATGTATCATCTGACTCAACTTACTGAAATGAGTTATCAATTATATCAAACTTTATTCTTATATTTTTGAGATTTACCATTTTAAAAAAAATACAGACACTGGTGAACCTTTTAATTAATTTAATCAAAATCCATCTTTTCCCTCTCATGTTTTCTTTTTTCTTAAAAGCTAGAATGGAATTAATGGATATTACCCTTCAACATAGCAAGTGATAT
This sequence comes from Thalassoma bifasciatum, assembly GCA_008086565.1. Taxonomy (NCBI): domain Eukaryota; kingdom Metazoa; phylum Chordata; class Actinopteri; order Labriformes; family Labridae; genus Thalassoma; species Thalassoma bifasciatum. The sequence goes on along the minus strand of RPOG01000407.1, from coordinate 78,886 downwards.
CAAATTTGTTATGTCAATCAGAGTAGATCTTTTTTTTAAATCTATTACTAGCTTTCATTCATCAAATATGGTTCTTATAAATGAAGATGGCTTTCTTGCTATTATTTGTTTAACAACACATAATTGAGGAGCCCAAAAATAATCCCACTATAAATCATAATTGCAATGTAGGGAAAAATAATAGCAACTGGATAGTTTAGCAAACTTTTCAGCCCCAGACAGAACAAGAAAACGTCCATAACAAACATCAGATATTGCTCATGTTGCTTACAAAGCATAGGTGTGTGCCCTCAAAGCAACTTTGGCATTTTTAGTTACAGATTAAGCATGTGATGTTTTTCTGCTTGTTTTATATATATATATATATATATGTGTGTGTGTGTGTGTGTGTGTGTGTGTGTGTGTGTGTGTGTGTGTGTGTGTGTTTTTGCATTACATGTACCGTTAGAGCTTCCCAGTACGCTCATGTCTGGTGGTTTTATTTTGGAAATCCTCACCGGAAAATGAAACGTACACCTGTCTGACTTCACAGCGGTGAAGTGTTTCTGCGGGTGCTGGACGAGCTGGGTAGCAGCCGGATAGAAATCTACAAAGGTAAGATTTTATTCTCTATTAATGTCCTGGGGAGAAATACATTTCATTCACGCATGTTGTCATGTGTCATTTTCTGTGTGAGCGTCTATGTGTAATGACAATGATTATAATAAAAAGATAGATTCTGGATGGGATGCTTGTATTAGAACAGCTGTTGTCATAGTGAAAATCGTATCAGAAAATGTATATTTGTCCGTGTTTTCTGTGTGGATGGATGTGAAATCTGTTTCTGGTTTGGTGAATCTGTGGTTTTGACTCCGGGCCTGTCCTGCAGGGAAGGCGTTTTCACACCCTCCAATGATTTGAATCAGGAAAATGTATCTACATGTGTCTGAGGCAGAGGCATTGGAATAAAATTCATTTGGTAGTAACTAAAACAAGCTGTAAGACTGTAGTTACACATTATTTCACACATTTACAAACACAGTCAAATGTCCATTCCTTATCATGTTTGATTTATTGTGATGGAATAACCTATTTGCACCATGAGCATCACTGACTCACCATTGTTTTCCAATATTTGTGTATTAATATGGATACTATTTAAATCTAATACCCAAATATTGGGCCTAATGGAGGACTTTTGTGGTCCTGTTGTGGGATCAGACATTTAATCTTTAACAATTTAGATATTTTGCCTTCACATTGATTGTTGGAGTATGTATATGCTCAATATACTGCATCAGCACATCCCAGAAAACAGGTAAAATAATGTAGTGAGTGAGGAAAACACACTTTTTTTTAGATTAGTGTTTTTCATTTAGTTTTACTGTACTGCAATAATGTGTTCATAAAGGTGTCAGTATGTTTTATGAATGGATACTTTACAGCTTTATACAGCGTCTGAAGTTCCAATTTAAGATATAATGAAAATGTTTTATAAGGGCAAAATTCAACTGTACCAAAAAGCCACATGTAGACTTTGCTTTATGACTCTGCTGCGTAATCTTTTGGTTTAAATTTAATTTTTCTTTTGCAAAGTTTTTGAATATCAAGTCTAAACAAGAGCCTGGAGGCTGCATCTGTGCTTCCTCTGCTGACAGTAATCACTGGCAGTCAAATCTGAGGGTAAGACCGATGCATCAAACATCTGCTGTTTCTTCTGGGGATGCATACATCCATGTTTTCTGTGACAAATACGGCCACAGCGTCATGTGTGGGGTCGATATCTTTTATTACATTTCCCATGTCAGTCAGTATGGTTGAGTCATGAGTCTCTGGGGGAGTCTGGCATGATCACAGATGCAGAAAATGAGTTCAGATCATATTTTTTAGTTAAATTGACATATTCAATATCATAAAAGTAAAACTGAATGAAGACTTGTTGTTGCATAATAAGTTATCATTATCATATCATCAAGAATTAACCTGTGTCGATAACTTTAACTGATTCTCAATCAGACTATCAACTATCCCAATATGAAGAATTTTCTGGCATATCCACAACAATATTTACATAATATTGGAAATTTCAGCAGACATTTTACAAAAAAGACAGAAAGTGTTATATGAAAAGGCAAATATTGTCGTGTTTACATTCTCTCACTGTGGGGTTGTTTTTAATCTGAAACGTCCTGGATTCACCTGCCCACTTAAGCACTAACAAACATCCCTGACATCCTCTCTGCTCTCTTCTCTGCTTTCTGTTTGCTCTGGAGAAGAAAAAAAAAGGAAAGGAAGAAAGAAGAGATGCTATTTTTAGAGTCCCCTCCTCTCATCTGCATCCCCACGCTTCCTCGAAACAGAGGCACGTGATTGGAGGAGAGGGGGGAAAATGCCGTCTCAGGCAACCTGACAGCAGCTTCGCACAACAACGCCACTGCCTCATGAAAGAGACAGGTTTTGTCAGTCTCTATACGTTATAAATGTTGCAAATTAGTCTGTGGTGTAACAAAGAGATGATTGGTGTGTCAGGTGAAGTGAAGGATGCGATAAGACCTTAAAACCTTGATATCAGATTAAATCAGGCAAAATTTGTTTGCGTGTTTCAGCAGTCCAGCTTGTGTCCCACTTTTTCCAGCTGGAGAGGAAACTAGTTCTCAGCTCTGAATATTTTTAGCATGAAAAATACAACTTCTTGTTATTTGTTTTGGCTAAGAGAGCAGCACACAGAGTAAAAACGCAAACAGCATTAGTTTACCGAAGAGGTCAGAGGTCAAATGGCTGCAGAAAACACTTAAAACAACATCAACCCCCAACAGGTCCAACAAATTAAATATATTTGAATTTTAAAAGCCTCCTGGAGGATATAGACTTGAATTGGTTATGTGTGAGTTTAGTATTCCTCAGAGTCCTGCTGGTTTCTGTAATCAAGTTTTGATTTAGCTCCCTACTTCTGGTGCCGTTTGTGATTCAGGGTGTGAAAATATTCACATTTAAGATCTGTGAAATCCTTTTCCGCCCTCTTAGTCTCTTCAAAGGTGAAAGTCTTATTTCTAAAGCTGAATTTGCACACAGATTTCCAGCCTGTTGGCCATGATAAGGAAGCATTGGAATCGCAGAGTTAAGCAAAAGTTGGTACGCCTTGGCAATAAATCGGGAGTTATTTAATTTTTCTGTGTGTATAGGCCAGTGAATGGTTCTGTCATTTTATTGGCAGATCAGCAGGAGCTTATTTGTTTTATGACATACAAGAAAATCCTATTCCTCTGGGGCAGATGCACCTGTATTAAAATGCATAAAGGAAAAGCTCAAGATGCAGCTGCCTCCATAGTCTACTTAAAAATCAGAGCTGGAGTAGATGTTCTTCACTGCTTTTTACCGCCGCAAATGTTCTCATAATGAGGGAGATGTGATGCATTAGCTCACTGCAGCAAATTCGTGGATCTCTGAGTCTGCATGTTCAATGAGGTCGACCTTTGATCAGTGAAACAGTGACACTCGATAATGTCCATACGATTTGAGTCAGAGAGTGGGATTAATGCCCAGATTAGGGAGCATCGATGTTACTCGTGTGGAGAACATTTTTGCAGAGCTGTGCATGAAGAGGGTGCTTAAATTGTAGAGGGGTACATGGTGGATGAAAGGATAAGTCATGCTCATGCTGACGTTGCATTGACTGTTCACCCTCTTTTTGATCATATAGGCTTGATGCTGATGTTTGTTCTTGTTGACTTTTTCCTTGAATTTACCCGGCATGCAAGGATTCTACACGTCAAGCATCAGATGGAGTTAAAAAGAAAAAAAATACTGAGTAACTGGCTTTTATATTACTTGAATCCACATGTTTCCAGGGCCTGATCTGGGCAAAATTTTCACGAACTGGCAATGACGCTATTTGGAGCTTGAAACTCAAAGAAAGAACAGTTTGAATGCACTTAAATAGTAAAAGCTGGTGGAGGCACTGGAAAGTTACACAGCTTTATTTATTTAAGGGAACTATTTTCCATGAGTTTGAGAGCCAGACAAGTTGATGCCCTCTATGGTGAAGTATGAATGTTGGGCTACACATGATTGCCAAGTCAGCCTCAGCCCTGTGGTATCTTTGTCTATGACTGAGTTTATTGTGGCCAAGAGCGCAGAACTGGGGTCTAAGTTTTTATAGGTATGTATAATCACCCAAACACTATGATTGTTTTTGTTTTGTTAACCTACAATGATTCTGTATGCCACTTTAAAGTGGTTGTCCTACATGGAGGCCGCCATCTTTCACCATAAATTAATTTTCACAAAATTGTTTACGTTGATCAGTGTTTTTGGTTGTAGCAAGTAAAAACTTTGCAGATAATGATTTATACTTATCAGTCATCACAACAGCTCCTTAACTTTGTCTCTTCTGAAGCTCCAGCTCCAAACAATGAAATTATTATCTGTGAAAAAATGGATTTTAAGTGAAACTCCAGTCTGCGTTATGCTCTGTGAGTGTGAACACCATCTCTGCAAGGGGTCTCAGCAGGTTTCTCAGTCACTGTCTTCAAATAGGGAGGTGTTTGGATGATCTGGGATCAGCTGTGGATTAGTCGACAGTCTGTAGAAAGCCAGTTAATGCTGATGAAACGAGCCTGACTCACAGGCCGCAGCAGCACTTACTTTGGATCAATCAGGCTCCAGTAGGACGTCAATCTCCTTTAGGTGACAGTTTTAGAGGAGTGTTGATGGAGTCACCATCCAGAACAGAAACTCACATCTCGTACTGGTGATTGGATAAGGATTAAAAACACAAGTGGATTCATTTTCCCCTTAAGGTAGCTCATCTTGTGTTTCTCTGTAGTGTTTTTAAAACTTCAGTGATTTCCGTCCAAACATTTTTCTGATAAAAATAAAGTGCTGTGACCTTAGAGATTTTAGTGGCTTATCTTAATAAATAATAAAATGTTGGAAACAAAGCTCATTGATGTGGATTTATTAGTTCTCCCTGCCAACAAAATCCCAAATATTTAACCCTAATAAAAGCACAGCCTTCCTCGTTCATGCCGGAGAAGCCGATTTCTCCTCAGCAGCCACTGTCAGGTCAATTTTGTCGTCTTTGTCACGTACGTCCTGACATTCAGTCTCATCTCAGTCTCCCATGTCTGTTACTCAAACCACAGGAGAGGACTTTCATCTCAAGGCCAGTGTGAGGGGACCTTTAATGTGGCGGTCAGTGCGATATGAGGAGATGAAATGTTATCTGTCACTTCAGTTATCTCACTCTCTCCCTACTGCTTTGAACCATCACATTTACGATGGCACTTTAGAGGTGAAATATAGAATACAAACAATGATGTGATAACATTAGCTTTGTCTTGGGGCTTTGACCTTTATCAAATCTGACATGAAGTCGCCAGTGTGGCGCAGACGGTAATATATCAAATTATTTTTGTCTGTCAAAAAGGGATTTCAGTGTGTTGTGGGGATGGATATTTTTTTGATGTTGAACTGAAAAGACCAATGACCAGCAGGGTTAGGACTGTATATTAGGGCTGGGCAATTATTTGCAAATTACATTAAATCACAATGTGACCTGCTGCAGTATTCCAATCACAGACAGTGCAATATTTTTTTAACCTCAAATGTGTCAGAATATCAGATACAATATATTGCGGTAGATGTTTTATGTTCTACACCAGTGTTACTCAACCCTGCTCAATCAAAGAGACAAATTGTTGAAAAATAACTTTGCAAGAGAAACAATCTAAGTGGTGAAAAGTGGCAAAAACAGCAAGAAGTAGCAATACAAATAAGCTGAAGGTGGCAAAAAATGGTCCAAAAAAGCAACAAAAATGGATGAAAGGGGGCAAAAATTGGGCGAACACATGGACAAAGTAGCAAAAATGGTCCAACAGCAGAAAAAAATTAGCAGACATGGGGAAAAGCAGTCATGTAGCGAAAGTAGTTGAGTGCATAGAAAAAATATACTATTCAAGGGCCTGACATTTTTGTAATTTATCCTTTTTTTATTGACGTTATGTAATATTCTAATTTTTAACAGAAAAGGTAAAATGTTGAAGATGGTAAAGGAAAAGAGCTGCACATGATCTTTTTGGGAGGTGTGGCAGGACATAATTTTGATAAAGCAATATGTTATCACCTTTACTGCTCCTTGGTCCTGAGTTTGTGATCTGATCAGACGCTCCATGTTCAGAGGCCACAGTCCTAATTGTACCGGTCGTAAGATCAATTTCTGAACTTTGCATTGCATGCACGTCACTGACCAATGAGTGTGAAATTAGCGGCCACGTTCACACACAGCTGCAGTTTTAGGCCTCACTAAAAACTTTTTTTTTTTCTGAAAATTCCAGCCAAAGTGAAGATCTGTGAAAACTCTAGGTTCATAGTTTTGTGTATGAGCTGGTAACTGGAGTTTTTTTTATCTCAAACATCTCACCTTGTATCCATAAAAGCCATTGACGCTGCTTATATGCAAGGTTATGGCCAGCATTAATGCTGAGGACGTGTTCGTTTTACAAGATCCCAGTGCCACATTTAGATCTGGCAGAACAGGCAGAATGACGGGGATTCATTCTGATTATCTTCACGTTTCACATCTGAAAAACACTGCCACTTGTATGACTTGCATGCTTAGAGCTGCACTTTTGACAGATTTGCCTGGTTACATATGCATGATATTTTTTTGTTGACAATCAGGTGTGGAGAAAAGTGTTTTTAAAAACAAATGTGGGGGGAAGTCATTTTTGAAAACACCTGACCACAAGGCCTGAGATGTGGGTCTGACTATGACTTGTGCCTGGTGATTTTCTTTTTGTCTAACACCATATTAGAAAAATAAATTCTTAAAATTATCTCAGATTTTATGAGTAAATGAAATAATTTTATGGAAGCCCTAGAAACAGTTTACCTGTTGAGCTTGAGGCTTATGAATTACACTTCTGATATTTTCACTTGTTAACATGTTTTCAAGCAAAATTCAGACAATGAAAATGATTGAAACCGATGTTCAGGTGGTTTTCAGAGACCACCTGACTCTTCATCCAAACCTTGGTTAACACGGTAGCTGAGTGAAAGCAACAGCAACACCCTGCAGCCTGTGAGACATTAGCATAATGAGAATTTGTTAATTACTTTGTGATTAAGCACACAGGCCTCAGTCTGTAAGCTTCCGGATCAAATGAGCATTTAGTGAAGGTTAAGCCAACTCCCTTTTCTCTGAGCTAATCGCAGAGACACAGAGGAAAGGCTGCAGTAATCTTAGCACACGACACTAACAGCAGACACTCAGCAGCCTCTTGTGAAGACAACAACAGTGTGTGAGTGTGTTTGACAGTATCCAGACGCTCAAGTGTAGATGGTCTTTTTTAACTTCCTCTCATCAGTGCTATTATTAACTGTGGCATGCTAACATTTTGTTCTTCGCTAAACCACAACTCTGACTGCAGCAAATGTTCCTAAAGTTTTAGAGACTCATCAGGGGGAGTTATGTTTGTTTTTATAACAACTCTGAGAGAGGAAAAAGTGTTGAAGAGGCAGAAACTGAAAGCTGTTGAGGAAGACAAAGATCATTAAAAAGTTAAGTCCAATCCAAACACTGGTAGCACTTGGCTTGAATTTCTATTTCTAAGTTTAAAATCAACCTAATATGTTGTAACAGAAACAATGCTGACTCAGCTTTGAGAAATTGTCGATAAAAGAACACGTGGGCTGAAATATGTGCCGAGCTGAGTCGACACTTTGATGCAACAGTAGCACAAGGAAATGCATCTTTAATAAGGCCGGCCGAAGAGGAAATCCAACACCGTACCCTGATTGTGATCAAGTGTTAGCTCACTTCCAGGAAGTCTGCTTTATTTTGAAGTTTGGTCAATTTCTAGTTTGAGTTTGTTTTATTAAAAAAATGCATGATTTTTTTTTTGAGCTTTCCATATAGTGTTTGTCATTGGGTGACATTGTTCAAAAGAGTGCAGTAAGGTTTTGTAGATTATTGGCTTGATTAGATTGATAGTCAAAATCGATTCATGTTACTATACATGCGCAGTCACTTCTTACACATGGGCTATTAATTTCCTGCTTACATGATTAGGTGTTTCTGTATTTATAAACTGTTGTGACCATAGGAAGACATTTCATGTAAAGTTTCCTTTCCATCAGAGAGAATCCAAATGAACTGACTCCAGTTTCACTGCACAGTCCTGAAGCTTGAATATAAAGGTGTATCTTCACTCTGATGCGGCTGAATCAATAGATTGTTCCACCCATATTTGTCTAGGCAGACCAGAGATGACAAACTGAACCACCTGTGTTGGCATTTAGCATGTTGTTTGACACTCTTGATCCGAAAAGATCTCTGCTTGTTAACTTACTGTGTGACTCTTTCCACTCATGTTTGTTCTCGTTCTGTCATTCTTGTTGTGGTTCACAGTCTCACCCACAGCCAGTCACGCTGCAGTCCACTTCGCTGCAGACTCACACCCAGACATCCAGAAGATGTGTTTGGATGCCTGTCAGGTTCAGCATGAGGTCACTGATCGTTCAGAGTAGTTTACATCAAACACAGATGAACAGTTAAAAAACTCTGAATCATAGAGGAGGAGAGAAGTTAGACGGACTGGCATGAATATGAGCCACATATTTTGTTGGATACTTTACCAGAAAATGGAAATGCATGTGCCAAAAAAAGCAAAGTGCCACATCCTTAATACTTTCTGACTGCACAGTGACATACTGATTAAACATGTCGTAAGTAGGGATCGACCAATATGGATTTTTTTGGGGGCTGATGCTAACTATTTAAGCTTTTAACGCCCATATATGATATTGAAAATTTTAGCTTTGACAAAACTTCTTTTTTTTTTTGCAAATATTCACACAGTATTTATTATTCCAAACTCTAACAGATAGCTTTTCATTTTCACCTGTAACTACCAGCTTTTGATCTCATGAATGACTGATGGTCGATCACCTATTTTAAGTGACAGAGTTTAAAGTCCTCACAGGAACTTTAACCATTGGTATAACACACAAAAGAATCAAAGCAGGTTAGTTTAATTCACATATTTATGTCGCCCTCAGGCTGTATATCTTTGAGAAATGTGTCGATGTTACTGGCTCAGAAGAATTCTTCATCAACCAAATAAAAATGGACAACCATGCTCCTCCGCTGCACTGCTTTGCATATGTTATCAGAAATGGAATACATCAAAGTGAATCCTTTTTATTGGTGAAAATATTTAACTGTTTAGTGTGATTTCTCATGTCTTGTTCTTTTTTATTTGCTGTTTCAATGCGGCATGTTTTACTAACTCGAACATGTTCACCTTACATCTCTATCTACCTGCTCTGCCCTTGTGCACAAAAAGCACCAAAGTGTTGAGGAGGAGTCTACACTTTTTCATTATTTATCGAGCATCTCTGTGTTCTTTCGTGTAAACCGATCGTCTGGAGCTGTGAGGAGGGTGCAGTTGTTTTGTTTGTGCTTTAAACCCTGAGAGTTCTCGTCTTTCTCTGCAGCTGAGCGGAGATAAGGGGCTAAATATAGAGCTGAGTGCACAGACTCTGAGGCCTGTGGGCTGGAGTCGATGTGTCGGGGAGGTTCTTGACTCCTTGTTGGTCTTGTAGCCTAAAATTGTTGTAACCATGTGGTAACATCACAAATCTGCACAAGCAATGTTGGAAGTTTTGACAGGTTTTTTTTTATTTTGCTTCCATTTAGCTGCCACTTTTTCTTTCTCCTCAGTACTAGTTTATCTCTGACTCGTCACTTGTTTCTGAGACTCGTAAGGCTTTTTGGCTCCCTGTGAGTTTTCTTATCTCTGAAGCTCAATCCTTATATTCTGTCAGGATTATTTGTCTCACTTTTCATATGGTGTCATCACTGCAAAAATGTCCTCCAGGAAAATGTGATCCAAATTGTGTGCCATGTCTTGACTGTACATCCAACCCCACGACCTCTGGCCTTTTATGCTGCCTCTTTATGGGATTATTTTTTTTCAACCTGCTCAGTCTGAGATGTTATGGTATGAAAATTAAAGTGTTTTGGCAAGTGAACAAACAAGTATAAAACAAAAAAGACACTCAAACATTTCCCGAATTTTTATGTTTGGTGACATGCTGCCAGGGAAGCTTGAAGTCCATGTCTCCAAATCAAAAAGCAGTCTGGATGAGGGAACATGTTTAAGTATTTTTCCCATAGTTTTGATCAGTGCTTTTTTTGAAAAAATAACATTTTACTCAACACACCTGTTAAGTTATTTGAAGGCTGGAGCGTGCAGACTGTAGATGAGGTGAGAAATGAGTGACAGGGAGACGTCTGGATCCACTTAACTGTCCATTTGGCAGATTGGTTATGATTTTCTTCTGAAGTGGTGATTCAGGAGTGTAACAGAGTGAAAATTTAGCAATAATTAACATTCTTGAGTTTTTCCAGATACCTTACCCATTCATGTAAACATATTTTAACTGATTTAATTTCACGCTCAGTCAATCAAAAAATGTAATAAAGATGGTTCACACTTTTGATGGTGTAACACAAACACAAGCAATAAATTACTCTTTATTAGTTAAAATAACTTTAAGAAAAAGCTATTTTGATTGGTATTGCAGATTTGATATCACTTTCTTTATCAAAGGGGACAATCCTTTCTTCCATTCTCATTTTGAATAAGAAAAACACCTGCATTAGGGATAAAAGACAGATTTTTTTACAAAATAAGAGAAAAAAAGAAACTAAGAACAAACTAAAACATGAACAGGTCCATCTCAAAAACTAGAAAATCATGAAAGCAAAATATTTTCAGCAACTCATTTCAAAAGTGAAGCACAGATACTACATAGACTCATTTTACATAGACAAAATCATTTCAAGCCTTTATTTGTTTGACTGTCGATAATAATTGCCTATTTTAGTCACTTTTACTCATTTTCTCTGTCACTTTCAGCCTATATTCAAGTTTTCTCCCAATGTTCTAGCACATTTGTTCTGTTTTTTTCCACCTTAAACATATTCTTATTGCTTCGTCTTGCTGTTTTTCCCACTTTTCACTGCTTAGATTGTTCCTCTTGCAAAGGTAATTTTCACAGTGTGGCTCTTTAGTTGAGCAGGGTTGAGTAACAGTGGTGTAGAACATAAAATATCTACTTCAAAAAATTGTATCTGGTCTTCCTACACATTTGAGGTTCAAGAAATATTGCAGCACCCATGATTAGAATACTGCAGCATCACATATTTAATCTAATTTATGATTAATTGCCCTGCCCAAGCAAGAATCATCAAGCTTTTGCAGATGGTTTCACAGAAGGAGTACAAAAGTCGTTTATGTAATATACAGTGGTTGTAGATTATCTCTTTCGGAGTTACCTGCAGGTCAACCTAATGGACTGTATGTTCCTGGATCTTAAGTTACCACAGTCATATATTTACCTCTCGCTGGTGTCATTGTTCATGTCATTAGTGAAGTCATGCTCTCTCTCTGTAACTTCAGCTGTAAGGGTGAGACTCCGGCTCTAGTGGTTAAGTAAACTTGCGAAGTGCAGAAAGTTTGCACCAGTACAAGCAACTGTGGCTAAGGCACAGATCAGAGCACAATCATCATGGCTGATGTAATGATGTTAAGAAAAGGAGATTGGGCTCGATAACACTTTCAAACAAAAACTGTAAAGAGATAATACCATTGACCTAACATTTTTATGAGCAGTACGATGAATGATCGACTTTATGCTCATGCTTATAGTATTCACTCGCAGAGTTCATCTGCTATTCATTGTTTGCTCTTTTCTCAGTCTATCATGGGACTCCCTCGATGACACATCATAACGGCATCAAACTTCTCTTCTGTCTCATCTTGAAACTACAACTGTTTCATTTTCTGTTACTCTTCATAAAACACTGTGACTTTAGCGCACACATAATGCCCCATGCTCTCATTTGTCAACCTTGATAATGCTACGGAAAACACCATGAAGGGTAAAAAGAAAAATCAAACGTGAGGCGTGATTGTTTTCCGCTGTGACACACTACAGAATAAAGTTGTTGATCTTCAGGGTGATAGTTATACTTAATAACCTGTAGTCAGACCAATGTTTTAGTCCCAGGTCTCACTCTTCTCTGAACTTCACTGCTTCTATTCAAAGTTAGAGGCTTCACTTTGAATAATGTTGATCACCTCATTTGCAAAGACACTTAACTGAAATCAATTTTGGAGGGAAATTAAAAGCTTGTCAGGGCATGGCTGGTTAGGAATTATGGTATCAGCAATGATATAAACAGAGCTATCAGTGTTAAAATAATTGTTTATGCAGTGAATACTAACTACCTCATGACCTTCAGCAAAATTATTCTTCACATGTTCACCACTGATTGTGACAGATTTGAGCAATTTGCCTATAACTTTTCGCCACATTGAGAAAACTCCAAAGAGTTTTCTGTTTCCCCCTTAGCATCACAAAATGCTGCCTTGATTAATCACCACAAAGTGAATGTTCAAAGTTGAAGCCTGACTAGTTAATCACGATCAGCTTTTATGCTGAGTCAAACTGATGCTGGCAGAGAGCCATCCAATACCGGAGCACACAATACATCTATGACCTTTTCCCAGTGGAAAACAATCGTTGCTGGTTTTTACAAGCTGAATTTAGTTTCTTTATGTGCCTTCTGTGCCCAGACTAAGGCTTATAGCAGAACCTCATCCCGCTCTGCCGGCTTTAACACTAAATCTCTATCTGAATCAGCCAATTATCTCACATATTACTGCTTAACTAAACCAACTCTAATTATATTCTGGAAATTTTAAAACTCTGTTGCTTGTGTCAGGATAAAACCCAGATCCCTGAGGAGAACTATTGCAGTAGCTTGAAAAGCAAATGATGCAAAGATCACCTCATGCACAACTTACACTGCACCACCTTATATGTCATTAAATAACATTATTCACTAAGTGCTATTTCATCAATCAATTCAAACTAAAGCTTTTAGGAAGTCCTGCTAACACATACTCATCTGGAGGCACCATGGGAAACCTGTCATATCATTAAAGTGGAATAAATGAGACAACCTCATCATTGGCTCATTAGTATTCATAACAGTAAAGTCACTTCGCTGCTCTCTTCCCTTCAAATTGTGCTTTATCGTTTCTATTATTCCTCTTAAATGACTCTGAAAGATAATGTATGCAACGGTTCATGTCTGTCTGCTTTAAACTTTGTGAATTTTCTGTATTTCTTTTGGTTGACTGTCTTTTTTATTCTCTGTTTCTGTCCTCAGATGGCCTCAGCAACAGCCACCTACGGGCAGAAAGAGTCCTCAGACCAAAACTTTGACTATATGTTCAAGATCCTCATCATTGGCAACAGCAGTGTGGGTAAAACCTCCTTCTTGTTCCGCTACGCCGACGACTCCTTCACGCCAGCCTTCGTCAGTACGGTGGGCATCGACTTCAAGGTGAAGACCATCTACAGGAATGACAAGAGGATCAAACTACAGATCTGGGTAAGACGCTTAGATAATGTGATTTAATGAGCCAGCAGTCAAAAAGAGCAGAACTCACTCTGTGATTTAAGGTTTTTCACTCACACGTCCTCACAGCATGAGACTTGAGTCAGACGATCTATGTAATGTTGATCCTTGATAAGCTATACCAAGAAAAAGGCAGAATACTTTATTATCAAATTATTAGTTACAACAGGTAGAAACTTAAAGAGATTGTCAAGCGTGTGTGAGACTTTTTGGGTCCTGTGGTATCAGGATGCATCAAACAAAGGGTTAAATGTCATGGTCAGATATGGGCAACAGCATCTAATAACAGATCTAACATGCAAATAGCAGCCATCAGCTCTCTTTGCAGTTTGAATAAACTATCTAATTTTATGCCAAGGACTGAATAAAGCACTGATTAGAGCTGCCAAGACCTGTTGTTCAGTTACATAATACTGTTATTATTTGCCAACTGTTGTTTTAATCAGTTATTGTGTTGCAGTGTTTTTGAAAAAATGTGAGAAAAAGTCTGAGTTCTTTTGGATCAGGGTCTTTTCTGTGCATCTTCATTTCTGAGCACCTTAATGAAATGACAGTAAAATAAGTGTATTTTGTCTTACCAAAGGTTAATAGATCATTGTGTACAATGTCCTGGACTTTTTACAATGATGATAAACATTTTCTACAGATTTCTGACATTTAAAGGATTGGGCAGCTGATCGATGTAATAGAAAAATCTAACAGATTCATTCGCTCATTCAGTCCCTAAGTAAATGCACATTTTTTTAACTGCTCTTTTTACTTTTTGGGTGAAACCTTGTATAGAGGGGGCCAAGTGTTTTTAACATGTTAAACCACTATATATGATATATCTAGAGCAAAGACTGATAAAAAGTGAAACATTTACTTTTAATAGAAAGTAGGACAGCCAGGCTGTGTTGAAAACCAATACATATTCAGGATAAGAGGCACAGCTTGGTCAACAGTGAAGCCAAAATTATGTTGTTACACTAACAGAAAATTCCTCATTGGAGCTTTAATTGGTCCATGAATTGAGTTCTACTTTTTTTTCTTATGAAGTGAAAGCCTAGCTGCAGGTCCTGTCTCTACAACTGGAATGATGTGTTATTGTATAAGTTAAGGAGTTGCTTCATGTGGCAGTGTAAAAGGAGAAAAGGCTCATTAGTCTGAGTGGAGCAGACAGTCGCAATTTGTCCCTTTTTTTGTGAAAGTTGCATCAAATGACGCTCTGAATGCCCTCGTTATTAGGAGTGTGCATGGGGCTTCAGGCAATCAGAGACAATTCATAACCAGCTTTGTGATACCATTTATCTGTGAATAAAGCCTCATGCTGTATCAAGCCATTTTACTTAAAGACAGCCTGGTTATGATGGACTCGGGTGGAGCCCTGAAACAGGGTGAGTTGGTTAGCGAAACACAGCACTAGTTACCTGTCACATGTGAAACCAACTCTGAATGTTCCTCACAGTATATTATGCAGCAAATAAATTTCATAAGGGATTTCATAACATGTTAAACAGAGTTATGTGCTGCTCTGTAGAGCAGTGCCCGTAGGGAGGCTTATTATGCTCGCTCTCCTCATTTCTCAGTGCACTCATACATTTTCATACAGCTCTGTGCTCTCTGCTCTCTCGGATGGTTATGATTTATTAGGATCAGTAGAATCAATGGTAAGGACCCATCTCAGGTGGTAACACTGATGTGCCTTCAATATCAAATGTTTTGTTTCATCAGATGTGTGTTTGCTCCTGAGACCCCGTAGTAAACACAGTCACAGAGCGGAGGAGAGACAGCAGGCTCCCCGAGGAAACTGCTGTTTCTGTATCACGTTGAGCGTTCAACCTTTACTACACGTTCTGCTGCAGACTGAGATGTGAGAGGGAGCGTGGCACGGTGTGTGTGTGTGTATGTGTGTTTGTGTGTGCAATGCTGTCTCTGTTGTCAGCCTTTGCCAGGTCTTGCCTCTGGTTAGGACCACATAGTCAGCCAATCAGAGCATGAGAAATAGATGACTGGGTGCTACTCTCCCCTCCCCCATTACTACACCGACCCCCTCAGCACGTGCATGTACACACATACACATGCACACGCACACACCCATCCCCCATCGCTCAGCAGTTCTCTCAGCTGAGACTCATGTAAGAGAGAAATGAAAATGGTCAACACACAGGATAAATATTCATACATTCATACTGTGGGCAGTTAAGCCAGTTTATGTTGATTTGTGTGAATAAATCATACATGTAATATATGTGTATTGTATATTATCACACCAGTTAGGAAGACAGGATTATATATAGTATAATCTTGGGATATCCATCAGTACCATAAGCCCCACCATGTTTTAAGACATGATCATATCAAACAGCCCTTCACTTCCAATGCTGTCATGTTTTTCAGTCACATCCCTTCATGTTGCCTTTGCAGACTCCAAGTATAGTAGACGCTGTTTTTTCCTTAAGATAAAAGGTGAGATCACTACATCTGGGGGTATATTCAGATCTAATGTTGGAGCAAAGCTTCTCAAGGTGCTGGCATCTACATCTGCAGACCTTTATCTTTGGGTCAGAGATTATATCTTAACAAGAAGGATAATGACAGTGTTTTAATAATTCAGGCCTAAAGTTAAATAACAAGATCAGATCATGAGTCATCTGCATAAAGAGTGCAGATACAGATCACATATTAACACAAGGTGTAGCTGGAGGCTTAGTGTTCGATGTTTGGTATTCTTTACCAGAGGTGTGTAAAGGGCTGGGGGATATTGCAAAAAAAATTATCACAATGTATTTTTTTATGTCATCTGATCTCGGTCATTATCACAATTTTAGAAATTGTTTTAAACTGCCACCTGTACTTAAAACTGTAAACTAGAGACTAGTTCAACATTTTAATGACAAAGTAACTACATTTTTCTGGTCTTTGAATGTTGCTTGTGCGGCGCAATTAGCGCAACAGGTGACACGATTGATTGCTGCATTTCACTGCCCTCAGCTCTGCATTTAGCTCCACGTTTGCTCATTTCGTTTACTTCTCTGGCAACTTAGAAACAGAAATGGAGCAGGAAAGTTTGGCTCTGATTGGCTGTTATCACGCACATTAACGCCATGTCTGATTGATTAAATATGCTCACAGCTGATCATCATAACTGATCTGAAATTTATCACATGTGTACATGTGTGCCAGAGTGGAGCAAGTCAGTACTAATTGCAGAAATATCCCTGGAGAAATATACATCAAGCATTTTCGTGAGGCCATGGAAAATGTAACTACAATGAGCCTCCACATATCGTCTCTGTCATAAAGTCCTAAAACAGGTTTTCATTGGCTTATCGTCCAGTGCTGTACACAGTTACCCGTGACATTCCTGTGTGTCAAACAAGTAATTGTATGTAGCTGGAATTTTTCCTTCTTTTACTGTTTCCATTGCTTCTTATGGTCCAATGAGATAAGTACTCCATTGTGTTTATTATGTAACAGCACTCAATGCTACCTACACTGATGTTTTAGGTATGGAGCTCTCATCCTCATCCTGAGAGGCCTGTAATAATGTGGACCAGAAGGACACGAGCCACAGGGCATTACAATAATGATTTGGAGCTACAGCTCTCTAAAAATAGATGATGTCATACTGTTGTGACCTGTGCAGGGTTGTCATAACTTGATTTTTTAAAATTCATTTCCACCATTTTTGAATTAGTTCATCAGTCATCAGTCTTGGCAGCAGATGTCAGTCTTGCTCTGCTGATCTCCACAGACCGATGCTCTTGGACCAGATGCTCCGCTCACGGTTGGGTGTTAGGTATCAGAAACACCAAGCTTTAATTCCCTGAGCTTTCATTAGAGCTCAACACTGAAACTGAGCCTTACCCAATTGTTGCCCAGGAGAGAGGTGGTAAACAAGGGAGGAAGTTCACGGTGTTCAAAATCAAAATCTGGGCTGTTTGTTGATTTTTTCATACATATTCAGTGGGACTGAATCTTTGCAAGCCGTGATAGTGAGAGGGTAGACAGCGTGTAGGGCCGGAAACAGGGAAAAGAGAGCTGGGAATGACATCAGAAGGACTGAGAAGAGGAGATGGATCCAGTGCTGCTGTTTTAGTCTCTGTGCATGGGGGCTGTAATTTAAGTGCTGAGCAGGAACAGAGCACTTGAATTAACATTTTTTTATGTTGGCTGATATTGATTTATTCTGCCACTAAAGCTTTTAGTGTTCTGCAAACTTTTCTCTTGCTTTCCTCTACAGTGGTCAGCAACTCTCCAACATTGGGGATTTTTTATTGTATAGCTAAACCAATAATATTGAAATGGCATTGTTTTTTTCACTTTACTGCCTTTACTAAATGGACTGTAAGTATTATGATTACTGACCAGGGCACCATAAGCCAGCAACACCTCCAGGAATCTGAGACGAAGGTTTTCTAGCTCTCAGAGCATCTCTTATCAGATTACTGGGCTGAAACTAATCCCTCTCTCCAGGTTGTCTGCTTCAATAATACATCCTCATTCTTCTGCACTAAATTAAGATAACACACGTCAGAATCACTCTTGATTTGGTGTAAACAGTGTGGGAGGATTATGATTCTTACACTTGTTGGCATGTATCTTGTCTTTTGAAAATAAATTAGATAAAACTTTCTGAGGTTCAAAAAACTCTAACAACATAAAAGTAAAGTCAATAGATTTGAAACAAAAACACATGAATGTGTTATAATGTATTGTGGATGATTATTAGATCTGGATGAAAAAAGACAACAACTAGGTCTGTTAAATTTACACGTCAGCACTGTTATCAATCTTTAAGTTAACAGCATTGACTGACTGCTCAGTCTGACATCTGGTTCAATTTGCATTTAGATTTTCATTATTTATGTAGATTTGTTAATTTAAATGTATGTGTTAATATATATCTCCTGATATCTGTTTTCTTATAGTTTCTGTATGTTGTTTTATATTGTTCCCTGTCATTTGTTGTCTTTTACTGTTGTAACAACACAGTTCCCCTGCTTGGGATCAATAAAGTATATTTATTCTATTCTATTTTCTGTAAATAGGGAAGGTGTGCACTACTGTTTGCGCTTAGTTATCAGAGTGTTAACTTGTGAGAAAAAAGAAAACCATGTAATCTTTTCTGTCAGTGGTTACTGTAAAAATTAATAATAATAAAAATAATAAAGTTTTGTGAGATGAAGAAATCAAAACACTTCTCTTGCTGATTGTTGTTTCATTTTTGCTCTCCAGGACACGGCGGGTCAGGAGCGTTACCGCACCATCACCACAGCCTACTACAGAGGAGCTATGGGCTTCATCCTCATGTACGACATCACCAACGAGGAGTCATTCAACGCCGTCCAGGACTGGTACGTGATTGGCTGGACTGGAGTGTAAACTGACACCACAGAGTTATACCTGAGAGGGGGGCGCGGTGTGGATGATAGATCGAGTGGTGTCTTCATTCAGCAGCAGCAGGCTGGAAATAGATGCAGAGATACTGAAGATTGATTGTGGGGGGGGTTTCTGGCTCAGGTTTCTGTGTGTTTTGTTGTACAGGTCCACAGCTCCCTTTGTGTTCACAGAGCAGCAGCTAAGATCACAATCTTTCTTGGAGTCCTTGTTTGGACTTGGGCTCTTGAGTCTTTGTTAGAAGGTCACTTTGATTATCCATCATGAAATTTTGAAAATCGATCCTCATATTATTTTTCCTGTACCACTTGGTGCCAGAGTCGAGGTTTTACTTTAGGCTTTCATCCTTTTTGTCATCCTGGACACCGCTCTTGTGCTCCCTTTACAGACCACAAAAATTGTTCTGAAAGTAAAGTACAGATATGTGAAAATTCTTCCTAAGTACAGAGACAAAGTATTTGCTCTTTGTTACAGTGCAACACTGGAGATGTGAAACTGCCTACTCACATATTGTTGCTTTTCACCTTTGCCAATACAACCTGGGGGCAGTGAACTCACAGCAGAAAAATAAGGGAGTCATGAATGAGGTTTATTGCGCAATATTTACGACATATTTCTGTTGAGGAACTTTTTGAGACCACACCAGAGTGTCAGACCTCTATGAGGTACAGTATGTCATAACTCAGTGCTTACTCATCAGTCAGATACCTGCAGCCCTGAATGACACATCATGAATCCATCCTGTCCTTTGTATGTTCATCCGGCTTGTTAAGTACTAACGCTGTGTCAAAATACTCACAGTGAGGTAGACTGTGCCTGTGGCAAAATTCTGAGTCCATGGTTAAGAAAAAGGCTCCACTGAAATGTCTTATTTAACATTTTGAATTGCATTTAATTGTCCCCTCTTTTTGCCCAATGTGTTTTGTTTTCAGGTCGACTCAAATCAAGACGTACTCGTGGGACAATGCTCAGGTTCTTCTAGTTGGAAACAAGTGCGACATGGATGACGAGCGAGTTGTTGCTGGAGACCGAGGTCGGCAGCTGTCTGAACACCTCGGTGAGTTCACATTTCTACACATTTGTGTCTGTTATCAGTCGTTACTTTAAGATGTATGATCATCTACCAGTTAATCTTGTAATGAGTGCTTAGTTTTAACCCCTAACCCAAGAACCAGCACTGATTAGACCTGTCACAATAACAAATTTTGCTGGACAGTAAATTGTCTCACAAATTATTGCGATAAATGATAATATTGCCATTTTGATACCATTTCCGACTAACATAATAATAATTGTATGATAGTGTAATTACACCCTTTTAAAGATAATTAACTTTTTGTTTCTTAAGAATATTTAAAATTGGAAGTATATTGTGAATAAAGACATAGTGAATATCCAAAATAAATGATCAACACAACCAAAAACAATTAATAAAATGGACTGTCAGCCTCTGTTAAAAAAATGCACTTGAATAAAAAGCACAAAAAACTGAAACAATAAATCAAGTTTAAAGTCTATGTAAATAAAATTGCACTTCAATATGCATTAAACATTAGGCTCAGACATTAAGATATTTAACAGGCAAAACTGCCAATCCAGTAAGGACATTTATCAACAAATATGCACTTGAATAAAAACCACACACAGCCAAAAGCAATATACAAGAAAGACCTTGTTGCTGGTAAGAAAAAAAACTCACAGCTACACAGCAAAGTTAACTCATTATCCAGTGTCTTTGGTGAATAAAAAACTATAGAGCCTGGCAAAGTTATCAAGCAATTAAAGTTCAATGAATTGATTTATTGATTATTGCAACAGGCCTAGCACTGATGATGAACCTGTATTAAAACCTTACTGACACCATCATTCACCATCTCTCCTCTCCAGGTTTTGAGTTCTTCGAGGCCAGCGCTAAGGACAACATCAACGTGAAGCAGACCTTTGAGCGCCTGGTTGACATCATCTGTGAAAAGATGTCCGAGAGCCTGGATGCTGGAGACCCAGCCGTCACAGGGGCCAAACAGGGGCCTCAGCTGACAGAGCAGCCTGCTCCTCCTCATCAGGACTGTGCATGTTAAAGCCGTCTACTCCGCCTTCCCCTCTCTTATTTCTCCTTATCCTCCTTCAGCAGGACACCGGGTCCATTCCTCATCACCTTTCTCACTCACTATCCTGCTTCTCTCTGTAAATTAATTAGGATCATTGGCTGTGGGGCACAAGAACTGGGCTTCAAAGAGTCTGAAATTCTCTTAGAAATCCGTGGAACAGTACTTGAAGAGTGTTTTGTTAGGAGGTGTTTTCTTCTGATCAGTGCAGGTCTGATGCCAAAGCTAGTTCAATAAAAACAGAGAGTTTCAGACACTTTGCAGCCTCAGTTCTTGAAGGCCGTCATCAGCTGTTTCCCTGTTCCTCAGTGTGGTTTTACTTGAAGGATTTGACGGCGTCCAAGTGCCATTTAAATCCTTCTGATGTTTACAGTACTTTGTTTCATGTCGGTCAAATATCTTGAAAAGGTGTCAGCCTGAGTTCATGGTGTCCAACAGGATCACAGCGGGTTCAGTCACAAATACAAGGATCTGTTTAAAAATTGCTGTCTCACCCAGTTTAAATGGTTGTTGCAAGCATTAGCAGGTATTTTGTTTCCATCCCTCATCAGACACTTTTCATTCTGCCTTTTTCATGTCTTTTTTATAACCCGGTGCCCCTTTTATTCTTTCATACATTCAACACAGGGTGAGGAAAATATGAGCAAGAAAGAGTTAGGTGAAGAAAAGGCAAAAAAAAGAAAAGAAAAATAAAGAGACACCTTTTATTTAATTATATTTATTTCGACTGTACATATAAATGTTGTGCAATATATACATATATATATAATATCTACAGGTATGCATATCTGGAAATGAATTTTAAAGTGAATGAAAATCTCTAAGGGAAGTGTGACTTGTAAGTTTTATGTGCTGCAAGGTTACGAAGTCTCCACTGAGGTAAACAGGAGTGGAATTACCCTTTAAATCTAAATAAGTCAAACAGTGAATGCTGAGAATTTAATCTAATGGAGGTAAATGATTTAAAACAGCAGGGCTGAAGTTTAAGATGTCTGAAAAGCTTTGAGGCGACACAGCTGTGATGTTAAAGTGTTTCAAAATAAGCAGAAAAAGTCCTGCAGGTGGCTGTTTTTGTCAGAGCTGGATGAATGCAAAGTCTTGAGGGTACAACTCATCAAAAACTCTACGCTCTGCTGCAGCGATAATTCAAACGATTTCCAACATATGGTGGAGAGCGTTTGGAAGATACGAACAATGTTGCTTTGTTGAGTTATTTTTGTGGTATTTCACCTATATCTCATAGTTTGAGTCCAACAGAGTGGTAAAAAAATCTCGAAAGAGTAGGATGACATTACTGACATGAGCCAGATCAAGCAGCTGAATTGTTGTGACATGGCAGAAATCTTTGATCTCTTTGCCAACAGAACATACAGGTTTGGTTTCAAGATCAGCCAAAATTGTGCTCATCAAGGACCCATGTCTTCATATTTTTAAACCCAGTTTGCTCTATTTAGTCCAATCTGTGAAGTTTTTGCATTTCAAATCCCTGCCCCATCATGGGTTAATGACATTATTCTCAAATGCACATTTGAAGGAAGTAGAGAAAACAGTGCACTCTTACCCTGGTTTAATATGCAAGGTCAAGCCAGCACTCAGTGATTTAATGTTGGTGTCACACCACTCGATGTCTGACTTCTTCTGAATCAGTATTAACATTTGTGAGTCTTGAGGTGAAGTGTGGGAAGATAAAGTCAAATGTGCACCAGGCTGCTGAAGGCCGCAAGTCATCAAAAGTCCGATTGAAGAATTAGATTCAATATTTTGAAATATTTCAGCTCTGTGTAACCAGCTAACATCAGGTTTTCAGTCTTCTTGGCATCACTCACTTTGGGTTTGCATTACCCTTCATCTGCTTCATGCTGAGAAAATGTCTAAAGGCTGGTTTTCATTCAGTGAAAAGTGGTTTGATGATTTTCTACTCTCTACCAATACTGCTGTAAAGGAACATGAATTTGGCTCCAGTGTATCAAAATGAGTTTTGTTACCAATCCTTTAGGTAAAAATGGTAATAAAAAGATGTTTACTGATTGGCTCACTGATAACTTCCTATTGTTTTTTTCCAGGCTTGAAAGTTCACAATGCTGCTTGAAAATTTGGTAAGCTATTGTTAAAAGTAACTATAGAGATAAGGAGAGTGGCACCTTGAGAAGGTAAGGCTCAATAAAATCATTGCTGCAATCAGTTCATGGACTACCTGAAGTTTGACTTGAAAATCACAGAAAACCTACATAAGAAAAACTTTAAATTGTAAAAGCCTCTGGTCAAAAAGGTTTTTTAAAGAAAGGTAGAGATGATGATGACAAACTGATGATCCTGAGTTTATATTTGACTTCTTACTGGTTGTGACTGTTTCTTTTCCGGTAAAAAACCCAAACTTTGAAACTGTTCTCCTTTCTAAAATGTCTTCCTCTCTACATAAACCAGATCTGTAAATACTGTACCTTTGAGTCATATGTGTGGATTGTGTTGTATCGACTCAGGCTTGTGAAAGAAAAATAAAAACAAAAAATGACCAAAAAAAGGGAAAGAAAACAAAGAAAGAGGTGGCTTATCCCTAAAAAGAGCTATGTTGTTCTGTATCTGCATTTGTTTTTAGGCCTGCTTGTGAATGAATGTGTCACTCTGTTACAAAGCAATACACACAACAGTATCTACACTAAAAAAAAAAAAAATGCCATCCAGCTTGGTAGAGGTTGCCGACTTTAGATCTTCTACAAGCACGCGGAAACATGTTGGTCTCGTATCACTGCCTCTACAAATCCTCCTCAGTTTGGGCCATTACGATGAGAGAATATGCTGTGGATGTTTTTATCTGTACTTTGTGGTAAAACAATAAAAAGTTACTAACAATCACATGATTCCTGTATGATGTTTTTACGTTTGGGGTTTGGGCTAAATAATAACCCTGAATGAATTGTATATTACAAGCGTAACGTAGTGCATGTTGTTTTAACAAAGACAGGAAGGTTAAATTCCAGGCTCATTCAAAGTCAAATGAAATACTTTTGATGTCATAAGATTAGAGTGATGTAGGTTCAGCTGGTGACTCCTGCCACAAACCTATTTTTTGATGGCAAATATTTAAATATATCTTCCCCTGATTGACTCAAGAGGGCGCTGTTTTGCTATTTGCTGCCAGTCAGCGTGAACACATTGCAAACTGCAAAAAGGACCTAAAAAAGATTATATAATTTGAAAAGTCACCATCCAAGAATTTGTAAAAAAAAAAAAAAAATGTTGATTGATGTGATTTTTTCCCTTATATTTATGTTTGTTTGTCGGTTGTTTTTACATTTAGGGGTTTTTGTGCTTTATAGAGGTTGGGAACATAGAGAAGGACACCACATGTTGGGAAAAGAAACAGGGGTAACAATGTGTGATGAAAAATTGAAAAATTTTCTCATTCTTTATTCATTCAATATTTAGATACAATAACAAGGATGGGAGAATTTTTTTTAACTTTAAAGTTACAGTCCTCAAAAATGAACCCTTGAAGTGCACGTAAACCTTCATAGTATGTTTGGGTTATGCATTGAGAGTGAGTAAAATGCACCCTGTTTCTGAGTCTGAAAGGGGTGTAATCATAACATGTCCCTTATAAAGGTACAGGTGTTAAATTCTATTACCATCTCAGGAAGGCCTGATTTTCACTTTGTAAACAGCAGGAGTGTTTGCAGCATATTTCTCCAGAATGAATAGCTTTTTTCACCACTTAACTGTCTCCAGTCTGTCTAAAGTTTGAAGATTGCCTCATCCAACTGCATCAGAATTATTTGAAGCATGACCAGCAGACCCAGGCCTCCTTTAAGCAGTTGAAATACAACCTCTTAGGTTTCTGATTTACATTTAATGATAGATTTCAACAAAGTTTGTCAGGGAAAGAGTAGGTAACATGTTGTCCAACTGTCAAAATGTGAATATCACAATGACAAAGTGCTGTGTGAAAGAAATTAAGTTCAGTTGTGATGAAGACAGAATCAAATATATACTCAATTAGGGGTGAACATGGTTGCAGATAAATATAGAATCAAAAGAAGCTCTTTCTTTTTTCAAAAGAGTTATTATCATATTAGTCGAAAAAGAATTACAAGGATCAGGACAAGAATTAAAAAGGAGGCAGTTTGTGTGATCACTGTCATGATGATGAGCTGGATTTCTCCCCAAAAATAATGTTGTTAAAGACAAAACTGCTGTTTCTATGCGATGAGGAGGCTGGAAATTAGATATTTAAATTCTGTCACCCAGCTGAATGTGACTGAATGTGTAATTGAGTTTTCAGATAAGGAATGTTATATTCTAAATTTGGGCATCTCTTCAAAAATGGTTCATATATTTTGCTGATACAAAGATAAATAATGTTTTTATGTTTAAAACTCTATTTTTCAGGCCCTGGGGTCAGATATGAGCCTCGAGGTAGAAATCAGTATTTGACTAAAATGGTTTTTATAGTTTTGACTTCACTGATTTTTTTAGTCACCATTTGGTTAGAATAATGAAATTCATTTCTTTATCACATTTCTCTCTGATTCATACCCCACACTCACACTCTTGGCTCTTCAGGGAGACAAAATCAAACCATCCTTACTCTAGTTATCTGGACATTCTTGACCTCTTAAATGTCCTCCAGGATTCCAGAAAATGTCCCCACATAAGCTCCAAATGTCAGCCAGGACATTGTGCATCAACACACTTTTTAATTCACCATTTAACCAGCAGAGGGCAAAAGAAACCTGTTTAAGGATATGACAAAAATTAAAGGCCATACTCCCAAAAAAACCTGTTTTTACATACTCAAATCCACCGGTTTTAATTAGAAGAGCAGTTCTAAATGGAAAAATTAAACCTCTCATTGGGTAATCTTATGTTCAGATTAAACATCCACTATTATTTTCTGTTTATTTTTATTGTAAAAATATGACAATTCCCAAAATAGAGGAAACAGTGTTTATTGCAGAGCAGCATTAAATCCAGAACACAGCAGAGTACAGCCGAATAAGTGTAGGCTAGGAGACAGCAACAGTCAGTGCAACAAAAAGATTACGTTTCTTCACACAGAAACATGAACACATTGACATGTATGAACACATTAGAGTAAAAAATACATAAATATATGTGTTTGTAAAGATTTAGAATAATAAACACTGGTAAACTGCACCCTTTGACACCCAGCTGTGGGCAACATTCGAGTATGTCAACAACATGCAAATTGATCCATATAGAACTATGTGGTAAATACTCATTCATATCGATTATTATATATCAAATGTGGTCCATGAGACTGTAAATAGACACAGCCAGTTTGTAAACATTTTTACAAGACAAAAGTATCTAGATATTCGAGTAGGGATGGGTATTGATACGATTTTATCCATACCAATACCATTATTGATTCCGCTTATCAATATGATTCAACTCCTGTGAATTTTCAGTGCAAAGGGTAGTTTTATAGGTTTCCCAAACAATTTTTGGAGTTTCAAGTAAATAAATATAAAGTTCACTTGAGTCTCAATCCCTGAACATGTCAGTGGTACAAACTCAACAGTTGTTGGTTAAAAAGATAAACACATCTGTGTTCTCTAGAAGGATCCTTGATTTTTCAGGGGCTTAAGATTTCCAGCTGTGGGAAAGAATTGATAAGGGATGGATTGAACCATTTCTTTTTGATTCCTCTCTCGATACCCATCCCTTCATTTGAGCACTGAGCCACAAAAATTGGCTCCTTTTTTCACCAGGACACTCATCACAAGATTACGTCTGAGAAAAATGAAAATAACGCAGTCTTGTTAACAAGTGGACATAGGTTACATACGAGGTAGAACAGAATTTTCATACATCAAAATCACTGAAGAGAAAAACTCTTAATTTCAGCTTTGATTCAATTAACCAACTGGTAACTCATCAACTTGCCCTCCTTGTGGATGAGACTTTGAAACATTGTGGGTGTTTAATTCTTTTTCTAAATATATATTAAATTAAAGACAACCCATCCATTTATCAATTTGCCAGTGAAACAGACTAAAATCATCATCCTTTCTAATCAACCTTGTTCTACCAGGTATGGTGGTTATGTGCTGCTGATGCTCAAAAAGTCATTTAAACATAAAATAATATACATTTTGGCTTGCGTTGTCTGGTATTCATCCATGGTGAATGGCGTAGAGCTGGGCTTTTTCAAGCTACGCAAAGAAATGTTGGTCCATGAAGCTTATATGTGCTGGTCAGTGTGAAGAATATGTGTCCTTTAGTGCACCTGGACCTCGTGAGGCAGCAGCTGGCAGCCGCTGTTCACATGGGTGAGGACTTTCTCCTTCAGCTGAGCCACTTGCTCCCTGAGCTGACTCGCTGTCGAGGCCAGATCAGTGTTGTGGTTTTTCAGCGTTTTCACCTTGTCCTCCAACCTAGAGATGCGCTCCAGTTTGCGCATCCGACACTTGGAGGCCGCAATCCGGTTCCTGAGCCTCTTCCTCTCGGCTTTCATGCGCTCCTGTGAGTCAATATCGATGGGAGACAGCGGTGGACTTTCCCCGAAACTCTGAACGTCAGGGACCGTCTGAGGCTCCTCCTTCAGCGGCTGGACGCGCGAGAGATCCGGGGCTGCCCCCAGATGTTGCGGCGGAGGAGGAGGTGGAGGGAAAGGGACTGTGTCTGTGGAGTAGTTCACGGTGGTTTCCAGAGGCCCACTCCCGTAGCTGTTTAAGTTCGTGTACACAGGCAGCTCCGGCTGGACTGTGACCGGAGAGATGTTCGCACCCAGATCCAGATTATTGTTCGTCTGCCCGGCTCCACTCAGCTGATTCTGCTTGTGTAAATCCTCCAAGGCTTTCACGAATCCCTCAGCGAACTCCTGCTCATCTGTCACCGTCTTCGGGTAGAGGAACTGGGAACTGGTGGGTGTCGTTGTCACCATCCCGTTAGATTGGATGATGAGTCTCTCCAGCTCCGGGGAAGCCAGTTTGAGGAGTCCCAGCTCCGGGGCGCTGAGGATGCCCTCGGCGTCACGGAGATGTGGTTTGAGGTCCGAGTCCTCTGCCATGCTCAGACTCATGTCCTTCTTCATCATTATCTCACTGGGCAAGATGGCAAACTGAAGACCGTCAGAGCGCAACCCTGCCCATAACCTCACGGAAGAATAAATGTGTAAATTAAACCCTTTTTTTAATAAATATCTCTATCACCCTGTTCTGACTGGTGGTTGTCTTCCGCTCCCGATATGTGTCTGACAGAAGCGCACGCCCCGCCCCGAGCTTTTCAAGGCTCGTACCTTCCATTATGTCACACCGGAGCGCGCGCATTGAGCAGAAATTACGTTTTCAGATTTTTTTTTTTCATGACCAAAGATAGAAAAAGAAAAGAAGAGATCTCACTCTGCGCAATATTTCCGTGTCCTGCTACCACAACCTGAAGCTGGACACTGTGCAAGTGGAAGCAAATTAAAGGGACTGTGAGGACTTTTTAAGTGATCTTGAAAAAGTCTCATATCTACATATATGTGCCGGATCATAAACCCCAATTTAAAAAAGAGGTTATCAGCATTAAAAAAGGTCATTTGTCTCCAAATGCTGGTTCCTAGCTTCCCAATCAGAACTGAAAGGTTTAGACTGGACGGTATAGATTTACAGCAGGCTTAAGTCTCCATGACAACACCACATCAGCTAATGAAAGTTAGCAGTGGGAAGAAAGATCCCCGTTTTTTCTCTGCTTGAAACAATTCATGTGATTAATTTGGTAGTAATAGTGGACACTGGAGCTGGACTGTCTAACAGAAAAGGGAGACATGGGCAGAAGAAAGCTAAGCCGTGATAGAGTACAGGCTAAAGGCTAAAACACTCATTAAAGGCTGAAACATGAGCTAAAGGCTAAAACTGGAGCTAAAGGCTAAAACACAAGCTTAAGGCTAAAATACAAGATAAAGGCTAAAACACAGACTTAAGGCCAAAAAATGAGCTGTAGGCTAAAATTTGGGATAAAGGCTCAAGGCTGAATCACAAACTAAAGGCTAAAACATGGGCTCAAGGCTGGTATGTGAGCTAAAGGCTAAAACACATGTTAAGCTGTTGGTGAAAATGTTTATTTCAACTCACATGCAGCAGTTATGCTTTGATGGTCTGTTCAAACCTGAGAGTATTTCAATAAAATGAAGAGTGACTTAAAGTTAGTTATGCTTGGTATATGAGAGCTTCACTGCCAATTATACAGATAATAGGAGATTGTTGTTTAAGAGCTGGTCTGCTTAAAACGTCACTACCTCGGTTTGAGATCTCTCATTGCTACAGACAGAACCATCGTTCATGAATAGATGATCTTTGGTACCTGTTCTGTCACCATGGAGAGTGTAAAACTCTAAACAATAACTTGCCAACCAAGATTTGATGCTGTTGTAAGATGAGATTTATTGAAACACTTTAAAGAAAATTTATCCATAATAATAAAGAAAAATAATTTATGATCCTTAAGATTTTGTATGATTTGTCTGTTTGACCAATGCTGAGTGTATTCTGATGTAATATAAAGGATTTGTTGCATAATTCTGGAAAGAAAAAGTAAATGCCTCCTCAGACATATGATAACTTCTGTTCTATGTCTTAAAGCAAACAAAAAAACACTGGTCATGAGTATGAGGGGAAGTTGAAAGTGAAACTGATCTTATTTCAACACTTCCTCTGGTCAGTGAACAGTTTGGGTCAGGTCACATGGAAATGTCTATCTACGTTGAAAAGTTTCCATTTGCATGAAAGATTTCCATTTCCATTCGTGGATGCAAGCCCATAAGTATGGGTTGTTCTTTATAATTAATTATTGTTTAGTATCATTATTATTATCAGTCACTTCTCATCATAGTATTATGTTGATTTGCCTATTTTTTTTTTTCAAAAGTCTATCACCCACTGCTCTTCAAACTACAACAAAAAAGACAGCACTGAAATATATCATGGATGTGAATACTATTCATGAGCTTAAGAAATGCTTTTTTGGGTTATGTTTCCTTCCTTTTAACGTCTTACCCTGAATAGCCTTATGGGAATTGGAGCCAGTCAATGATTTTTTGATTCATTTAAACATATAATCTTACCAATCCAAAAGCTTTTGTTTACATATCCCAAAACAATGGTCCTTAAGCTCCTCTCACAAAACAATTTTTTGGATTGTGAAGGGTTACACAGAGGTCTGTGCGTCACAGGTAGACCCCATCCTTCACTGCAAAGCTTTGTGGGTGGATCACATGATGGGCCCTGTGATGTCAGATCTCCTAACGCTATGCCGGAAATGGAGGTGGGAGGAGGGGGTAAACCAACAGAGGAGAGATATTTTAGTCTTGAGTATCAGTGTAGAGGAGTGGGGGTGTTGAGCCTGAAGTCAAGAAAAAAAAAAAGCAGGCGATAGCTGGGAAAAAGGATGAAAGACTCACATCACATTTTCAGCCCTCCTTTCTCACATTTTGTAACACTCTAGTACAGAATGTGACCACACAACTGTGACAAGAATAAAGCAGCCAAACTGATCTTTTTGTTGTTGTTGTTTGATTCCAAAATTATGTGGATTTTACATTCATTAATTTGAGCATGTCTTGCCATGTTATCTGTATCTCCAACCAAAACAAAGAGGTATAGTGTCTAACTGTGGTTAGAATTTAATAACAATAAAATATTTCACATAAAACCAGAGAGGTTTGCTGAACTAGATCCTATAAAGAAGCTGAAAAATCCCTGATATCACCCATGGGAGTAAAAGTGAAATCAGAGGAGACTAAATGAGTACTGTCTGGGGGAAAATAAATTGCAATTATAAAAATGAAGTTACGATAACAGATCAAAAACTATACAGCGACACAGTTATCATGTTAAATAAGTCCTCATTTTGCTCATGTCACCGTAAAGTACGGTCTTAAAATGAGGGGCATAGGAAAAGTAAACACACGGGCTAACATTTCATAGTCTCATGTTTGGTTCTGTTTCCTTTCAGAGCCAGTTTGACGTGTAAACTTTTTTCTTTTCTTTTTTTTTTTTGCACCTCTCTATTGTTATTGTTCTTTTTCAAACAAGTCTCTGATGCTAACCATAACAGAAAGTGTCACCTCTAAAGTCGCACCAAGTCACATGATTACTTAAGTTTGACATGGCATCAAAATCCAGCATGTATTGAAAATAGTTGCCACTGGTCATAGAGATGAATGCACCTGCAGGCAGCTGCACACCAAACTGTTCCCACTCCGTAAAGTTTGATATTTCTGCTGTGATAGGGATTCCTTACAAGAAGATATCGTGAAATTTCCCGGAAAAACAAAACATCCAATGAGTAACCTTCATGTGTTCATTATGTGTCACCATGAAATAGATGTGTCATAGGCAAATAGACCCCCCATATTATTTAAATGAGTCAGTGTTATCAGATGTGTCATGTAATACCTCTACATTTTTTGTCAGTGACTGTGAGTTAATGCAAGTCCAGGCAGCAAAAGGTAAACAGCTAGGAATGCTAGGCATCACTCCGAGCGGTTCAGTCTCTCAAGACACCTGATATCAGGAACAACAACGAACAGTGAAACGTGGTTGTCGTGTTGTTTGAAATGATGAAAGAGCTAAAAAAGCACATAAGCATTCCAAGGACAACGCACTCACCCCCTGTGACGTTACTAGCTTACTTTGAAGATTTCTTCCCCTTATTTTCTTGCAAATCACTGGCAAGGTTTGAGTGCCAAACAAGCCAATTGCATGAGAGAAGTGTTGAATAATTGTACTGTGAGTAAATCGTCAGAGTTCAAAACTGCACTTGGCATTTTGCAGGAAAACACAGCATGAACAAATACGCCTCAATGTTGTCTAGTCTGCTCAGGAACAAAAAAGAGCTTGTAGACAGACACCCATGAAACAATCTTTTTTGTAGCACCTAACACATGACAATATTAAGTTTTTAAAGTACATATAGTTTCTTTGTAGGAAATTAGCTTTGACCTTTGACACATTCTTTTCTGCAGATTTCTGTAAGTCTTCTATTTGCATATCTAATTACAGATCTACTTCAATCGGCTGCTTGACGTTAAAGTGCAGAATTTACCTTTGATCTTTCTTCAGTGGTAAATAAAAATGCAGAGGTCCACACAAGCTAGTTTCACTAACTTACTCCACTGCGTTTGATGACGTAGTTTCAAAGTGTGGGTAAAGTTCCACAACCCCGTGTGTGTGTATCACTGCTTTGCACAGAATACACTTGTACCCACATTCACCCTGACATTTTCGTGCAACACTTAACCACAAAACCTCTTACAGATTTTCTCGGTTAATATGGTAGAAAAACTCCCAAAACTAGCGGAGTGTGAGTGGAGCAGAGCAGGGATAAAGACAATCTGACATATCACAATATGTAGCAATACATCAAAAGAAACAAAAACATAGCAATATCACTTTTCCTTATATTGTGCAGCCCTCGTATCACTGGAGATGAATGTGGAGGAGTTATGATACGAGGGTCCGGATGATACAAAACACGTTTTTGCTTGATGTCCCGACAGGTTATACATGTTATACAAAACAAATATTCCTGCTTTTTTCGTTACTTTACAACATAAAGAGGATCCACTATCGTAAAAGAGAGATTACATGCCACAGAAGAAACACCCAGCCAAACTGTGACATCTAAAAACACTTTAGTGGCTGTGAGATCTGCTTTGTGGCCTTCATGAAGAAGATGCGTAAATTTCTTGGGTCTTCTTGGATGTAAACTATTGCATATTAAACAAAAGTGTTTTAAACTGTAATATGTTCCTTGGGAAGAGACTATTATTTGTGTTATAAATGAAGCAAGGGTTGCAGATGGGGGGTGTGATGTTTTCCTGGCAGCCTGGGATTAGATACGGCTCCATAAATATGCTGGGCAGCCCGGTATACTTTGTGCCCATTGGTAAAAATAGGCACTCCTCCCGAGGGAAGTGATGACGTCTGGAGCCTGCCTGCATCATCAACCACAAGTCGGCTTCATCCTCACACTGGAAGAGGCAGAAACTAAGTGTGGGGGGGAGCATCAGTGATCACCATGGTAACAAATGCAGAGTGACGCAGGTAGAAGCATTGTGAGAGAGAGACGTGGCGATTGGTTGGCAACTGCAGTGGTGTGTGGAGAGGATACGTGGGTGGTAAAGAAGAGCAGGAGGACTCAATAGCCTAGCATTGAGATTAACACCCACATCCCAATATACAAACACTTACACACACACACACACACACACACACACACACACACACACACACACTGCAACTCACTCCAAGCCTGTTACCACGGTCAACAATTCAGCCTCGCAATGAGATATGATTTTTCACAATCCTTGAGCACTGACTTCAGAGGCAGTGGAAAAAAGCGTTATTTGCCACCCTCACAAATGGCATCTTTGATATTATACATTCATGCATCTCAAAGGAAAGAATATTCCTCCACACATGGACTCAATGTATGTACCCGTTTCATTTTAGTGCCGTTAAAAAACCTTTTGGTGATTTAGCTACCTTGGCAAAGCCTTGTTGCTGAATTTAATCATATTTCAAAGGTTGCCTCCTCATTTCCTGCAGTTGTTATGGTAAAGCCATTTTATCTACCCTCCTAGTTTTGACAGTCTCCTTGTGTCTTTTTTTTTGTACTTTATGGTAAGATTTAAGTAACATTTTCATTAAACAATAAAATACTGGACATTTCATTGTGCAATCAGCATACAGAGCAACACTGATGTATCTCTCTGGTGGAAGAGGAAACAGTTATTGAAACATTTCAACACTGAGCTAGTAGTCAAATACATTTCATTATACTGAGGAGTGCACTGTGTTTTGGAGGTTTCCTACCAGGAAAATGACTGAATCATAGAGCTTCGGGTGTCCCGTGCAGGCAGTTTATTTTTTCTACTGCAAATGTCTCCATTCATACAGTATTATTCAAATATCTTCTAGCCCCACATTGTGCAAATGGATTTCAGATTTAAGCTTCAAAATATTCACAGCTCTCTAGTGACAGTTGCTGGGCAAGTTTGGAATTACAACCAATACAAACCCAGCAGATCGATCTGGTACTATCAATTGATTTGATGATAATTTTCTCTTCTGTGATAAAAAAAATAGATTAACCTTTGATCAGTTTTAGTTAACATCAATTGGAACTATGCCCTTGGAAAGGAACAATAGAAGGTGAACATTTCTGATTATACTAAAAAGCATAAACTGTACCCATGTACCATCTTAAGTGGCCATATGTGGAAGATGTACTGTTTTGGTTTTATATTTATTCTTTTCTTGACAATTTTAAAGTAGTTCAAGGTGTCAAACCATTTGAAATTGGGGCCATTGGACTCAGGTTGTGGAAAAGTTTTTTTTCGTTATTCATTAATAGACCTATCAGCTCTTGTGCTCATGGGTGTGGACTCAATTATCAAGTTCACATATATTTTCTCAAATTCTTATCTTTTTGTTGAGTGAACTTTGACTTTGATGAAAGAACTATTAACTGCTTAATAGTTTCTTAAACAAACTATAATCTTGAGGACTCATTTTTAATTCACCAAGTGAACTTTAATTCAGCCATGTGTTTGTTGACTTACCACTATGTCTTGATGGCTGAGTCATTCTTCTAGAATTAACGAAATATCATACGTTTCTGTGGTGCAACTCAATCGGTCTATGTTGGAAATATTTTGTTGAATTTCAAGTATAAACATTACTTGACCGTTGTCTCTTCTGCCTTAATTTATATCTTCAATTACTTGCCTCAACTTTACTTTCTTCTCCTATTTTGCAGTAGCTTTTCAGTTTTTTCAGTGGTGTCTTATCGCCTATGCCCAATATAAGGCTTAGAAATAATACCTTGTACCTATATCTCTTTTCAAAGCAATGAAGAAAAGGAAGGTGAAGTATCCTTGATAGTTTAATACTACCACAAAATGGCAAAAGTTGAGGATCTCAGTTGTGCTGCTATTAAAAGACAACATGAACATAAATGTTAAATTAATTGTGTTACTACTTAATGTTTCTGTAGTAAGGTGGTGGCAAAGCTTTCTAATTCAAATTAGCCTTTTACCTTTGCATCATGTTTGCATACAACAATTCAATTTGCGGACACAAAATTTCTAACCTGACAAGCCAGATGGCTCTGCAAGGTTGGAAAATTTCAGGAACATTGTATTTGGGGAGAGTTGATCTAAAGTTTGCAACAAAAGCAAATAATTACTTGTTGCACATTTACTTTTTTGTTGTGACAGTGGTGATGCTCAGAGTCTTTTGTTTTTTGTAAAGATGTACATTATGAGAAACTGTTAGTCTTACAATGAAATAATGATTCACAGAGCTGAACCTAGGATGATTCCTGGGCTGCTTACCTATCTGTGATGCTCTCATTTTAACGATCATATTTGTTTCATGGAATGGGAAATGGTTAATAAAGAACAAAGCAGACACACCCTTTCCAGTAATTGTTCAAACTGAAAGTAAAAGCAAAGTGTTCAGTGAGCTATAAAAACAACGGCAGTCAGCCTAGATTCTCAGTTTTAGCCATGTTCGGGAGCAGAGAAGATAAGGTAGGTTGTTTTTACAAAATGGTTTTATCATTATATTATTATATCTGTAATTATCTGTATCAGATCAAGCATGACAAAATGTTTTGATTTGATGTTCTTGGTATTACAGTAAACTTGCTGACCTTACTTGATTACATAAATAAGATGAGGTTTGACCATACTCTTAGGTTTCTGTTAAATTATGAGTTAGAGCCTCCTCAAGTGTGTTGTTGTTGAATGATTGCAGGGCAAAGGGTGAGAGATAAGGAAGTGAGACAGAAAGTAACTTCTGTTATGAATTATGAAAGTCAACTGTACAAATAAAAAAGGAGATCATATATTTGTTGTTTAACTCAACTTGAGATGAAGTAAGAACAGCAGCATGCAAAATTTACTGATGTGTAAAAGTAAGATAAGCTATATTTTTATTGGCATTGTTCAGGAGAAAATATATCGTTAGAATCATTTCCTGAAAAGAGCATACGTTCTACTCACTGGAATCAGTGGAATGTTTTTCCTATCCCTTATGACTTCTGTCCAAACAGGTGCATCATGTTTTGCCCTGACTGTGGAGAGCAGGTGGAAAAATCATATAAATTCTGTCCTGAATGTGGCTTCAAACTATTTCTCTTGGCTCAAAAACGGGCAGAGGGTGAGTTTACTAGATTTTGAGGGGGATTTAGTTTTGGTTATTTGGTGGTAAACATTCTTACAAACTTCTTAAGTCAGTGACAAAGTGTACTTTAATAGTTATTCTTACACAACATAATAACATTCACTTTTTTACCAGATGTTGCCAAACCTAAACCTACGCTCACTCCTGAGAAAAACAACCAAAATAAGGATGAAACCCAGGTTCTGGAAGAAGTTAAGGAAGAACAAGAAAACACAGTCCAGAAAAAGGTGACAAAGCCAAGACACAATGGCTGCATTTCCATAATTGTCATACACAAAGTGTATAGAAGCATACAGTTTAATTACAATAGACATGCAGCGTTTATCACATATGGCTATTGGAAGCAATTTTAACTTCCTTTAACAGACAGTAAAGAATAGTTTGCTTGCCAGGTCACGCCTGTATTTTATTGAGCAGCAAACAAGCTCATGAAAAGGGCAGATTTGTGTGAGCAAGCTGAAAACAGTGTGTATGGCGCCACCTGGTCAGATTCTAACCAAACTGCAGTCAGTATCACCAACAAAGCTGATTTCTCAAGTCAACCATGAAAAAAGAAAGTTCTTTGTAGATATGCAAATAATTGGTTGAGGTTGAGAAACAGCAGCTTTGCTGAATTTATATTCTTTTTCTTCAAGATTTTTCGTCACACAGGTTTACTGACTCTTTGTCTTCAACGATACTCGTTAGAGTTTTCCTTACCAAAAAGCTCTCTGCTTTACTTAAATACAAATGGTTTCATTATAAATGATCATATTTTTTTTTAATATCATTTAACATCAATAGCAATTCAAGACTAATCAGAAATGTGTTCCATTTTTGTAACATTTGATCTCAGATAGAAGTTGGCTCTTCCTTTGGTAAAAAGTGCTAAAATTAGAGGTTTATATCAGCTATGCTAATTACATTTACTTTTTTCAGGGGCACCTTGCTAGCGATAACTCAGAGTCGGCCAGTAATGACAAAATATCGGAGGACGGGTCAGAAAACATCGCCAGTCCAAAAAAAGGAGCCACATCTTCAGTTGAAAAGGAAGCTAGTCTGTCCGCCCTGGGGCGTGTTTCTCAATCAAGTAGTGAGGCAGCCCTTGCATTAAACTTACCAACAACTTCTGCACCTTCCAGTGATAAAAAAGAGGTCCAATCAGATAATGGCACAGAGGACAACCTTGAACAAGTCCAAACTGCAACCACCA
The DNA here is from genome assembly GCA_008086565.1 of Thalassoma bifasciatum. NCBI lineage: Eukaryota > Metazoa > Chordata > Actinopteri > Labriformes > Labridae > Thalassoma > Thalassoma bifasciatum. Next base: position 41,530 of record RPOG01000407.1, on the reverse strand, counting down.
AACAAAGTGAAATTGGCCCTGACACATTTTTGAACAGTGAGTTGGATAAAGTAACCAGTTTCACTACATGTGATCTGTCTGATCAGATATCTCAAGAATGTGACTCGTTGGTAAAGAATACAGCTACTGAAAAAACTCATCATGAGACACAAAATCTGTGGGATGGGAGAGCCAACTTTTCCCAGAGCAAGATTTTTAATGATGACCCAAAGTCAGCAAGAGATAGTGCCACACCAAAGGAAACATTTGATGGGACTGCAAACCAAGCTACACAGGAAGAAGGAGCCTTGTCCTCATTGTGCAATGAGACAAAGGCCCCTGAAAAAAGTAAAAACAACAGCCATGATCCAGCTCAAATTCTTGTCAACAAGCCAAGTGACTCTAACTCTGGTACATTGTTGAACAGTGAGTCATTGCAAACAACACCCAAAGAAACCAGTTTCACTACATGTGATCTGTCTGATCAGACATCTCAAAAATGTGACTCCCTGGTGAGGAAGTCACCCTCTGAAGTTGATCAAAATGAGACAAAAAATGTGGCTGGGGTGACAGATGGTAGAGCCAACTTTTCCCAGAGCAAGATTTCTAATGATGACCCAAAGTCAGCAAGAGATAGTGCCACACCAAAGGAAACATTTGATGGGACTGCAAACCAAGCTACACAGGAAGAAGGAGTGTTTTCTTTGTTGTGCGATCAGACAGTCAGTGAATCAATTCCAAATCAAAATCAAAAAGTCCTGTCAACCCACTGTGAAGTGGAGAGGCTTTCTTCTACAGCTGCTGAAAGTAACTCCAGGCCATGCAGTACGGCAACCCCAGCACCAGAGTCGTCTATCTTTGAGGCCTTGGACTCTGCTAAACCTGCCACAAAGGTACAAACAAAGGCCCCTGATACAAGCACAGAGGATGACTGTAATGCATCGCAAATTCCTGCTGACAATCGACCTGCACAGTGGTCCAACTCTACATCGATGCTGACAATTACTGGCAAAATCACATCAACTGCTCCAGAAACAATTGAACAAAGGCCTCAAGAATGGGATTCACGGGTGAAGAAGCCAGCTCCTGATCAGGATAAAAAAAGGATTGTCCCTCGTGATGCACAAAATCTCTCAGAGAAGCAGGATGATATAAAGAACAACACAGAAAAAGAAAACCATTCAGCCAAAAATTCTGCCGATTCTCATCCTGTAACAAAGAAAAAAGACCAGAGGATGGAGGTAGTCAACATTCATTCATTTACAGGGTGTACTAAACTGCAATGGCTTTGTTACATTTTAGTTACAGATACTAAAAGTATAGTCTCTATTTGTCACATTTATGGTAAGGTATAGTTTGTCAATCAAACTACTATAAAAATGTGATGCTTTGGGTTTATCATGTATACACTTGCTATAGTAACAATATTTTGAGCTTGTTAACTCTTCAGTCTTGTATATTTTCATAGGCTGTTGATGCCAAATCACATGAGGAAAACCCAAATCTTGTGGTAAAGGACCAACCATCTGGCCACAGGGAAACAGAAATGTATATGTCACCAATGCTTCCCAGTCGCAATACGGAGAAGTTTAACCCTAAAGTGGCAGCAAATAACTTTGGAACATCTGCTCATCTTCAGGCATCACAAGCGTAAGTTTTCTGTCAGTGACACATTTTACCTTAGTTGCCTTTTAATCCTGAAGGAAATATTGCACCTGTTGTGGGCAAAATTTCAAAGATCAAAAAAATTAGAATATCTTACATTGAAGTGACTGTGAGGAGAATCTGTCCTTCAGCCAGGGGACTTGTGCATACTGTAGTGGTGACATGACTTGTGCATTTGTTTCAAAAAAGAAATGGAGATTGGGTCATCCTTTTGACACTACAACCTTTTACTAGATATAATGCGAGTTTGTACCGTAGTAAGTAGCTGCTACATTTGGTCACATCCTGGTCCTCTGAGTCATTTACACCCTGCCCATTCTCATTTACCAAGTTGAGCAAATGTAACCTGGCTCTTTGTTTTATTGACAGACTCTGCTTAATCTGTGTTGTAGCCCTTAGCCTGTGCCCTATCACCCTCTTGTTTAACTTTCTTCTGTTCTTCTTTCCCTTTTCTGTCAGACAGTAAAGATCCTGTTTCAAATTCCTAAAATACTATCTTAATGATAATTTGATGTTGTCTGAAGCCGTTGTATTCAACATATATTTGCCCTTCTTTCCCAGTTTGCCAAGCAGTGAGTGCATATCAGTGTACTTCCACGCTGTCACCCCCAAAGACTGGGATCCAAGGGACAAGATTTTCTTGATGTCTGGAAAGTGGTTTGGAGGATGGGAAAGAGGCCAAGAAATGACCTATTCCAGGTACCCTTTTCAGAAAACATAAACTTTACACACACACAAAAAAAACCTTTCAAATTCTACACTCAATCAAGGAATTCAGTAGATAAGACTATTATTGTAAGCTTTCAACCCCAGGGCTAAATGGGTTTAGATTTAATCAGTTTGTTAGCTTGAATTTGCAAATTGTTCATTTCATGGCTTTTCTAATTAGTATTGCTGTGTTTCACAGGAAACTGAATGACAACAGGTATCTCATTGAAGGACTTGTGATAATCCCCAAAAACCCAAGTTATGAGAGCATTCCCTACAAATACTTAATTTGCAAGCAAAGCAAACATGGCCATGAGGTGACATGGGAAGTAATCTACCAGAAGGATGGAAATCCACGTATCAACAGGTGCCTCACAATCAGAAAGGAGCTTTTAACACATGAAGGTAATTTTGACTAACTTCACAATGCAAAGGCTCATGGTTGATTAGGTTGAAATAAGGCTGAACCCCTCCTGTAAATTGGTACTGGGTCTCATCCTCTCTAAATTTTGGGTCATTTTAAATGATAAATGAGTGTAGACAAGCACTTTGTTTTTTTGTGAGGAAAATTATTAATTTCCATCAGTCCTTACTTGCAAAACATTTGACAGATAACAAAAAAGAATTACAGTGTAAACTGAAAATATACAACTGTTTTCTTTTTGAAATTGTTTTTCAGTAAAATAGACACAATAAGATTACACTGTTTTAAGTAAAACAGAGGTATCAAGACAGCTAAGATCTTGGACAGCTTCTGGCTTCCTTGCAAATGTACGTGCTATTCCAGAAAGCAAAATTTCAGTGAGAAGATCTTTTTGTTTGAGCTTGGAGTGTAATTGTCAGGATTGGGTTTCCAGTCAGCTGCATAATGATTTGTGGACTTTGAAGTCAACTATCCATTTGGGCCAACTAATTCACAAGCAGAAGAAGGCGTCAAAGTACCTCTTCATTCCTGGTTAATAATTTTGTCCTTTTTTAATGTCAAGGGGAGTGGCACCAGTATGATGACCTGATCCACTCTGACCTGAAGGCTGGTCTCTGGTCCGGGCAGCCTTCAACCAAAGACATAATCAAAGGGAGAGATCTTGCTGGCAGGGTGATGCTGGACATCATCTTTGAACTTCTGACAACTTGGAGCAATCCAAATGTTGACAACTTCTTTTTACTGCTGAAACAGTTCTATCATACATACAGCTATCCTGTCCTTCATGATGGTGAGGAAGTACCATGGAAACTGTCATATGGTAGCCAACAGGTAAATGTAAAAGAGTTTTATTGAACTGATGATAATGATATAGTAAAAATTACCAAAATAACTATGCATAACTACATCCTGTGCTTTTTCAGGTAAATCATCTTCTTAAACAGGTTCTGGATGAAAGCCGCAACCCCAAGCTCGGAAAGAAGAAAGAATACTTCTTGTCACCTCTTCATGCTGGAGTTGTGCAGTTGCTTATTTACAACAAGTATCTAAGTAAGGACACAAAAGATCAGCTATCCAGTTTCTGTGATCTCCTTTGCCTTCCAAAGAGGCCTCAACATCACTTCAAAGACTTCTGGGAGGAGTTTGCAAGGCCTTTGCCAGATAAAAACAGGTAACTACTGAAAGGGAGCAAAGATGTAGTTTATTAAATGGCACCTAAAACCCTGAGTGAGTTTATGACTGTGTTTTTTTTTTTTCTATTTTCTGGTGTAGAATTGCAGATGCTGTTGAGGAGCTGTGCAACACTGCCAAAGAACATCATGTTGACAAGTGGTTCCTGGTTATTCCTCTGATTCACCTACTAAGAGGAGAAAGCAAGCCGTATGAGCCAGTTCCACCTGTCTTAAATCCACAGTTTGAGTCCTGGACAGGCTTAAAGAGGAGTAAAGGAAGAGATGTCCACAGGGACAGTCATGCAAGGTATTGATATTTTCTCCTAAAACACTTGAGCATAAAAACAAGCCTCTCAGAAATGTTTTCACAGTTCAAGTTGAATTTGATTTTAATGCTTGCTTTTTGCATATCCTGATCATGACTTTTTACTTCACTATCTGGTCACCAAAATCAACTTTGGGTGTCTAATAAGGAGTGTAAATCAGATCATGAAAGACCATGCATACCTGGCGGATATTGATCGTCTTCTTGTGCACTCTTGGATGTCTCTACTCCAACTGGATGATCTGAAAATCTTTGCTGAAAATGTGAAAGTGGAGCTCCTAGACATGCTTCAGTACCTGCAGTTCAGTGTGAAATCTGGGATTCCTCATTCCGACTACAAGGTGCTTCATCATAAAACGATTGTGATAAATATCAGATAACATTTTACTATGTGAAAGTGTTAGCACATACAGAGGTACTGTTTTACAGCAGTACTTCAGTTCCACTGCATGTTTTCATATTGTGTGATTTTCTTTTCCAGTTACAGGCTTTGAAAGACCTGGCACACCAGCTTATCAACAAAGTCAATTATTCCAACAAAAGGTAAGCAAAGGAAAAGGTGAAGAACACTAAGATATTATTGGTGCAGTAATGTCCATAGAATTCAAACTCAATATTCCTGCCAACATTTATTCTTTTGAAGTTATTGTCCAATATCTTTCCTTGTAGTTTTGATGACCAATATGAAGAGTGTTGCCTGAAAACTGCAGGAAGTCTTCTTGGTCTTGTCTGCCGTCACACAACAGAGCCACAACATTGTGATGTTCCTCTTAACTTCTTGGATCTGTTCTGTATGATTGCCAAGAAATACAACCACAGTGATCCTCAGGTGAAGCTCATCTCAGTCTGTTAGACAGGCAGTTATGTACCCTAATCTGAGCCATGGTCAAAGCGTCATACTCTTGAATTGACAGACTGTTTTTTAATTGGTTTATTTTTCGACTTTACCAAAAAGTTTTTTTTTTTAGAGAAATTCAAAATGCATCCAAATATCCATACTTAAAACCTATAACCAAATTTGCAGTCATCAAAGAGGATTCATGAAGAGTTCTTTTGGGACACACTGGAAAAAATGAGGAAATGGCGAAGTCGTACATTCAGAAACAAACTACTAAATGCATGGACTCATGTAGAGTTTTCTGTTCCTGAAGAACTCAAGGTAAGCCGAAAAAATGTATGTGGTGTATACTGTTCTTCATGGTGGATTATCACTTCAATAGTTAGTTACCCATTTGATGCTGTTTGCAGTGCTTTTTGTGACGTATTGATTTTAATACATTTATATTGTGTAGGTATGGAACAGGTTACTCTCATTATCCTTTCATCATGAAGAACACACTAAGTCATGGAGGATGGCCTTCACAGAGGATTTCGAGGGGAAACTAAAAAGAGTAAGACAGAACTTGTGCTTGTGTCTACATTCTTTGCGTTTGCAATAGAGAGTGACAACTGAAGACCTGTGTCTGTGTGGTAGGAAAAACATGTGGACCAAATTGGAATATACTGTAACAAGGTAGAAGAGCTGAGCAGAACAAGTCCACAGCTCTGCAGCATATTGGAGAAATGTGCACTGGAGGCTTTGGCAAGTGTTTGTCAGGTATGTAACTTTTTGTTAAAAAAATGTTATGGTTTCCTTCAGGATGACAATCTTTTCAACACACTTCTCTAACAAAAATTGGATGTGGAATTCACTTGTCTGTCCTGCTACTTGATGTTGGACCTATATTCATTTGTCATGATTTTTTTTGAAGGATAAGTCCTGCAGAGCTGTTTCAGATCTTCTGAAGAGACATGATTTCACAAAGTTTGGGAAGTTGATGTCTGTTGTTGTGCTGAAGACGTGGCCCAAAGATGTGAATGGACGTTGGATTGAAGGAGAAGATTTGGTATTTGAGTATCTTATCAAGTGTCCTATGGCAAAAACTGTCTTCAGCATGACAGGTAAATGCTTGTGACACATTATACTGTATATGCTAATCAAAAAAGACTTAAAACCCTCTATTTTACTTTTTCTGAAGCAGCTGCCCTATGTGTACGTGTGGAGTGTGAATGTGATTTTAAACAATTTACAGCCACGTAGAAAGAAAGTGAAGGCTGGCATGTTGTATAACCTTTTTAATTATCACATTAGACAACTCAGGCATAGCTTTCTGAGACAATATAAAAAAGCTTGCAGGTTTTAGTTTGCACACTCGATTTAGAGCTTGTTATTTGGAATTTTAGTTGATCAAGCCCTAAGTTAGTTGTTTCTGAGCGCTCTTTCTATTCGTGTACTACAGATAGAAACAAACCTTTTGGCCAACTCTGGCATACTAACAGAAATGTCAGTTCATATACTTTGTCAATTAGATGTGGAATAAGACGAAATGTTACAGGTATTTTTTGTCTTGCTTATTATTTTTATTTTTTCAGGTGGAAGAGAAAAGCTGATCAGCAGATTGTCAGATGAAGCTCAAGTCAGGGTGACTTTGGCGTGCTCAGCTTTTAGATCTATAACAGAGAAGTTCCTCAGTGGAGAGATTCAAATGAAAACTTTGGATCAAATCCTGGAGAGTCGTCAAGAATTTGTGGACTTTTTGAAAATAGGTGAATACATATATTTGTGTAGTTTTGCTCCTCTTACGAATCTTTCCCTTTTTTCCAAAAAGTTTTTTGCCAAAAAGTGTTGTTCTCCTTACTTGAGATACAGCTGCAAGAGAAATAATTTCTACATCAGAGTTTTTTAATGTTCCTTCAGATGGTCTCTGTGATGATGATCGTTGCAAAGATGACAGAAACATAAAGAAATTACTGAAACTAAGAAAAGATGAGGCAGAGGAAATCCAGAGTGAAAAGGAGCTGGTCAAGACTCTCCTACATATCTGCAGGGAACTTCCAGAACATGTCAAAGGTAAGCAGTGCTGGCACACTGAAGACAAATATTACATCTCCAAATCTTATGCTATACTATGTTGTGGGCTACTATTATTACAACAGGAGCATCTATTTTCAGTATCTTTTTTTTTTTTCCAAGCAAAATAATTTTTGGCTTCATGCTCTACTCTATGGTAGCATCCGACTTTGGGCCTGATCTACTGACAGTTTGCGTGAACAAAAACACAATAGCGCATGTAAACCTGATATGCTAATGGGGTGTAGTGTGGATTGCATGCCTTCATGGATATGCAGAAGACATGCATATCATCAGAACGTGCCAAATACTGGGGGGAGAAGATGCAAATGTGATAATTTAGCACCCACAAGTGATTTATCAAACCTGAAACTGTTTGCAGTTTAGCGTCTGTAATTTGCACATGTGAAAGGCAGGTGCAAACTGTCAAGGCATTAGGCACAAATGGCTGCGGGGAAATTAAACAAACTACAAACAAATATCTAAACAGCCTCAAAACTCAAGAAGTCAAAAAATGCTAAAAAAAAAAATGCTAAAAAAACAAAAACAAAACAGAAGCCTATAATGTGATTTACAGCCTCTTTCTTTCTCTCTCGCTGAGTGTGATAGGTTGGCACAGACACATTGTCTTACAGTGCATGATCATATCAGTGGTGTGAGTTAAACTAAATTGTCGAAAACAGCATTTATTTCTCTGTGCTTTCAAATGTAGATTATTAGATGTGGGTAGAGTCAGAGCTTTATTTCCAGTAGTTGTTTTGTAGAATCCAGAGATCCAGAGGATGAAAGCATTGCAGCAGACTGCTGTTAGTTAAGAACTTCCCTGAACTAGTTAAGTTCATCCCTTTGTAGAGCCAACAGAGTTTGCACATTATGATAATATCAGCAGCAGAATAAAAGGTAAACCACATTTCCCTTTTGAAGACTTCAGAATTAAAGCAAGATCACAGCGCTGTAGTTTCTAGGTGGGCAATCAAAGCAGTTATATCCTTGTGATTAAGTCCAAGATTGAAATAAATCTCAACTAAGTCCTGAAATTCCATAATTATCACAAGGGCACAGGAGACTGGCTGTGTCTTTCATGAAGCTGATATCTAGCGTGTACAAGAAGGTTTGTCTATATGGTACATTGATTTTATCTTTGTTTCGTATTTTCTCCAGATTAATCTTGAGCAGTATGGCTTCAAGTGTCATATTTTGTTTACAGCCACCATGCCCTCTTAAACTCTCCATGGAGACAGATGGTAGCACATGCTAAGTCCTCCTTTAAATAGGGCAGTTTGTACCTGTTATCAACCGTGCACGCTACCTCAGTAGATCACCTGCAACTCACCCACTATTGGCTTGCGCAATTTTTGAGTTTGCACACGCAATTTAGTGCTGGATATTTGGTATCTTAGTGGAACAGGCCCTTTGTGTAAACCTTACAAGAAGGTGCAGTAAGATGCAATTCAGGGCCAAAACCTTGATATCTAAGAACCCGATCTTGCCTTTAAGTTCTCCAAAGCTTAAGGGAATGTTTACCTTTGTTTTTTTTAATTGTAGGGGAAAAAACCAGCATAAGTGTTAAACTAATGGCACACAGTATATTGAGTCGTTTTAGTGAGTGCAACTTGTTACACCTGGAACAGGCTTTTCGTGTATTTTAAATAAAAAGGCAACTGAAATTAGTGAGAACTTTTTTTTTAAAAAAAAGGGTTTTCTTTCTTTCTATAGAGAAAGTTTTGCACGTCATATGTTGATTTTGGTATCTTATACTGATAAAACTCCTTTTTTTAGAATCATTACCATTGATAGTTGTTCAAATGTTTTGTTTTGTTTTTGCTTGTTTGTTAGATTTTATTGCGATAATATGTTAGATCTTACATAAATAGTTGACATGAGCAATGCCGTTGCGCTGTTGTTTGTTTCAGTTCTTGCTCTAGATTGCCTAGGTTTTCCTTAACAAATAAAAACATTTAATAGATGTATAAGTAGAGAGAATAGCCCTAGAAATTATCATTGACTGGAGTGATGAAAAGAAGATCAGGAAAGGAAGACTGTCTAAAATCTTCTTATAAAATTTGAAATAACTTTTGTTTTTTTCACACAGTTGACTACAAAGGTTTGGATGAAAAACTTAATCAGGACACTGAGATGATGAATCTGAATGAGTTCATGGAGGTTCACACTCTTGATGGACAAACTTCTGACACATTTAAGGTCACTTATTTCAACCTGTGTGACATCACCCGTCAAATGGCTTCAGAATTAGATGCCATCAAAGACAGTGTAATCTTCAAAACCTGCTGGAGAAAACAGGTAGAAGATCTGTCCAGAGAACAGTCTGACACAGAAGACAGCGAAAGTCTCAGTGGTAATGAAGAAATCTACACAATGGACCTGATCTACAGCAAAATCTTCAAGAGCTGCTATAGCCAGTATAAAGCTCTCTATGAAGGACTGCGGAGTGGGGAACTGTCCCTGGAAGAAATAGATGAGATCCTTGTGGACATGGAGGGAAAGTTTGAAGATCTGGAGAAAGAGTTACGCATTATGTGCAGGACAAATTCTTCTGATGACAGAAGATGGATCAGATCAAGGGTTCACCAGATAAAACAGTACCATGGTCTTCATCTTGCGATCAGTTCTGCTAAAATCATCATGGATGTCAGAAACACAGTTTGTCCTGAGGGAGATTTCCAGTCACTTGAGAAATTGCTGCAAATGGTATGTTTGAAAAATATATTGTTAGTAAGAGCAGATCTCTTCTTTGCTTTTATAATATACATCAGTAGCAATAGCCACATAGATGCACTCTACCCCTGATCAGCTATGAGGAATATATATATATATTTTAATCCTGGGTACAGCAGCATATTATTTTTTGTGTGAAAATTGTTTTATATATATATATTTTTTTAGAATCAAGAGGACTTCAAGAAAAACAGCCTGAGCTGCATCGATGACAGCTTTGTGAAAGCAAAAGAGATGCTGAGTGACATTACAGATGACCGCAAAGAATGTCTTGAAACACTTGGTCAGAGCCAACAATTTGTCCAGTGGGTCCAAAAAGAACTTGAAGGTACAGTAAATAACTTCTTTTTTACCACGTTGCCAAAAAATAAAGAACATTTTTTGTGACTTAAAAACATTTGTTTTCAGATATAAATGAGCTGAAAGTTTTTGTTGACCTTGCATCCATCTATGCTGGAGAAAATGACATGGAAGTGGACAGAGTGGCATGTTTTCATGATGCTGTTCTTAGCTACTCATCCATGTTATATGGGCTGAAGCAGGATTCTGACTTTGATACCTTCAGAGAGTCCCTCCTTAAGTTATGGAAGGCACTTGAAAATGACAAAGAAATACCAAGGAAGTTGGTAAGTCACTCCAACAGCGTTGAGTAAATACTTGACCATGTATGCTTTATTTATGTCACTTTTTTTTTTTCAGAGAATAAGGAAAAGCTCACTCATTCACTGACATCATTTATTTAACTCATTAAGTAGTATTTAGCACCAGATTTAAATATGTTGTTGTTTTTCTGTGTTTGATGATCTTTTCAGAGGGACACAGCACGTCAGCTGGCATGGTTGAAGACTGTTAGGGAAAGCCATGGATCTGTTGAATTTTCATCGCTCTCATTGGCAGCATCCATCAATGCGAAAGGAGTGTACATCATCAAGGCCCAAAATAAGAAAAGGGTACACTCATTGGAGGCCTGAAATGAATGCTTGAATTTGAAAGGTTTATTGTGATGGGCTTCTGAATCAAAATAATAGCCTTAACTTACTCTGTAAAATAAGAACATCTGCAATACATCTCAACTCCTGAAGCCATTCAATTTAGAAACATAGTCAGCATATAGTATCAACTCAAGGAACTTCTGAGGATAGTTGTATGTTACGAACATTCATTGCTCAGATAAATACTATTGAAGTGGAATTTTTAACATGACTCATTCAAAATAAACAATGATCAATGGGCTTTCCTGTGTCCTCCTTTGATATATTGTTGTGTTCTTACAGCTCACTTTGGAGAATTCCCTTATTCTGCAAATTGAAGGTGAACAAGAGAAAAATATGACATGCACCTATGAGGACCTGCAAGAGTTGCAAAATAAGCTGATGCTCATGTCTGGAAGAGGGGAACAAAATCAGAGTGAAGTGGATTATTTTGCTGAGGTGTTGTATACCAAGTGATCATTTCAAGTGTTTTTTGTTGTTGCTGTTCAAGTCTTTAAGTCAAATCAAGTCAACTAACTGAACACTTAAGTGAAAGCTTTCATTTTGTATGGTTACATTGGGTGTGAGCTCACCTTTATTTTTTTCTTATGCAGGTGTTTGACAATGTCCAAAGACTTGCCAGAGTGTTTGTTGACCTTTACAAGGCAGGAAATCCACTCTTCAAATGTTGGGAGGCAAAAACTTATTGCAAAGCTCAGAGTGACCCATGTATCATCATGGAAATCCAATTTTGCGAGACACTGCATCACATCCAAGTGTGTGGTGATCTAGTTGAACAACTTACAGCACTGTCCCAGAAGATGGAGTTGTTTCTTGATGACTGGCGGAACTTCATGGACAAACAGAGATCTGACTACTACTACTTAAACTTTTTCACAGCAGAACAGTTATTTTACCTGTGCAGTGCTTTGACTCAGACAAAAGTAAACAAAGAGTTAGAGGACAAAGCTTTGATGATGCTGTCTTTCATCAAACCAAACTGCACAACATCAGATGTCTGGAGAACATGGAAAAAGTTCCATGGCCAGTTTGAGCCTGGCAAAAGGGTGAATGAAGATATTCCCTTTAAAAGTCACTTTCATCACCCTGATCCTGATGACAGTCATGTTTCTTCAGCCATTGTAAGTCATACAGCAGGAGAAGGTCCAGAAGATGGTGCAATCCAAACTGCTGGTTTGAAAGAATTGGAAGAGTTGTGGAATGGCTACATGGAGAATGAAGAAATATTTTTCCACGACCTTTTGGACATCAGAAGTCTTGGCAGTCTACTGGAAATGATGACTGCCATAGAGGACCAGAATGAAATTGATTTGGAGAAACCGCAGGTTTCAGAGACAAAAGACAGCTCTCTCAGGAGGAGTTTCCCAATAGGGCTTTACCCAAACCAACCAAATCTCATCATTTGCCCTCATGATGATGTCCTGACTTCAAGTATCTGCTTGTACATGACCAGCGACTATGAGCCACTGCCAAGTTATGATGAGGTTCTCTTGTGTACCCCAGCAACATCCTCTGAGCAAGTTGAGCTATTCTTAAGGAGATGTCTCACACCAGGTGACATTGGGAAGAAGATTTACACAATGTTGTGGGCGGACCAACTAACGTATGATGTAAGCTGTGCAATGGAGAAATGCTTCCAGAAACTGCATTCTCTCTTTAAACGTGAACCCAGGCTAGTGATCTTTTGCAGCTCTGAAAGGGAGCACACTTACATTCCCACCGCGTTCAGCCAGTGTAAAAGGGACTTTGTGCCGCAAGAGTCCTTGGAAAGGATCCAAAAGTACTTGTCCAGGCATTACACTGTGTCCTCAGATCACAAGAGTGCTTTGTTTAAAGGGGACCATTCTCTTGGCATTGTTGCATCTCAACGTGCAGGAGTGGGTGAGTCTTGCATGTGCAGTAACTTTCCTTCTTCACTTACTTGGTAACTCAGGTGCAGGATCAGAACAACTTCATTTTTTGTCTTTTTCAAAAACATATTCTACTCAGTTATCATCAGTGGCATCATGTTGGACAAACTGTATGGTTATTTCTCCCTATTAGGCAAGTCACTGTATGTCCAAAGACTGTGTGAAAAGCTGGAGGAAAGTTCCGAGGAAGGAACTGCACTGAAGAAGTGTATCCGAGTGACTGAGCGTGAGGTCAATGAGCACAAAATCCTCAAGTCTTTGTATGACACATTGAAACAAAAAGATGTCAAAGTGTTTCACTTTGATATCACATCCTCAGTAAGTTATTTACTTCTACAGTTATTTATATAAATTACTGACAGTTTGATGGCTATCCTGACAATTAACATTTATCAAAATCATAAAATATTTTTAAAGAGGTTTTGCATATGAAATTCATAATTCCCAGGTACAGAAAGGCTTGGATGAATTCCTTTTCAAACTATTCTTCTTGCGATACTTGATGGATTCAGATGGACAAATGTGGCAATGCAGCCAAAAACATTTGTACATTGTAGAGTTACTGGAATCCACAAATCTACAACCCAGAAATGCACCAAAGCCTGTAAGTCAAAATTCATACATTATGCACATGTTAATTTAAGAGATCACACTGCACGGGTCTAACTACTTAAACTACTGATATATCATCTGATGAAACTTTCTTAAAACATATTCTGCAATCATTTAAACTATTAAGTACAATGATATAAACTGTGCATTATTACTGTAATTATTTTGTTTGTTTTTAGGTACGAAGGGAAAACTTTGCATTTTCTGACGTTTTCCCCAAGGTGAATTGTCGTTCACCAAAGGAGGTTATGGCTTTGGAGACAAGGAGAGAGAACAACCCTGATGAGATTAATGACGATCCCCTCATGGATGACAAATGTTTCAGGAGTGAAGTTTATCAGAGGCCATTCCAGTACCTCACACGTTTTCACAACAAAACCCAACTTGACAACTTCACTTACTGTGGCGTTGAAGGGACTCATGCAGAGTGTGTTCAGATACTGTTAATCTACTGTGGCATCATAGATCCATCTTGGGCAGAATTACGCAATTTTGTCTGGTTTCTCAATCTTCAGTTGCAAGATTGTGAGAATTCTGATTTTTGCAAGTCAGAGTTTGTTGGAGACACCCTTCAAGGGTTCAAAAACTTTGTGGTTGAGTTCATGATCTTGATGTCCAAAGACTTTGCAACCCCATCGCTTTGCATCGCAGACCAGAGCCCAGGCAAGTCACAGATTGACATTAGTGGTCTCAACGAGCAGGATTTAGCTCCATTCCTCATTAGAAAAAGATGGGAATCTGAGTCACATCCATACATCTTTTTTAATGATGATCACATGTCCATGACTTTCATTGGATTTCACTTGGAGCTCAACAGTCAGAACGGGGTGGATGCCATAAACCCATTGACAAGAGAAGTGATCAAGAAAAACATCATGACTCGGGAGCTTTACACTGGCTTAAAGCTTCAGAGAGTTCCTTTTAATGTGGACTTCGACCAGCTTTCCAGAGCTGACAAGATTGAGCTGCTGTGCAGTGTGCTTGGCGTCAAGTGGCCTACAGACCCTGATGAAACATATGAACTTACCACAGATAATATTCTAAAAATGATGGCAATCCACATGAGGTTTAGGTGTTGCATTCCGGTCATTGTAATGGGTGAGACAGGATGTGGCAAGACAAGGCTTGTGAAGTTCATGTGTGAACTGAGAAAGTGTGCGACAAGAGCAGAGAATATGAAACTGGTCAAGGTTCATGGAGGAACTACATCTGAGATGATACAGGAGAAAGTGAGAGAAGCAGAAACACTTGCAAAGGCTAATAAGGAGAATCATGCCTTTGACACAGTTCTTTTCTTTGACGAAGCAAATACCACAGAAGCCATCAGTACCATCAAAGAGATCATTTGTGATAACACTGTGGGAGGACAGCCACTCGGCTCTCAAACAGGGCTACAGATTGTTGCTGCATGCAACCCCTACAGAAAGCACACAGATAAAATGATTGACAGGCTGGAAGCATCTGGACTGGGCTACAGGGTCAGGGCTGAGGAGACGGAAGACAAACTTGGCTCGATCCCTCTCCGCCAGCTTGTGTATCGGGTTCATGCGTTACCCCCCAGTATGATTCCTCTTGTTTGGGACTTTGGGCAGCTCAATGATTCGACAGAGCAAATGTACATTGAACAAATAGTACAAAGACAGACAGGGGCTAACCTGGTTGAGAACAGCTATGTTTCAACCATAGCTAAGGTGTTGTCATCATCACAGAAATTTATGAGGGAGAGGAAAGATGAATGCAGCTTCGTCAGTCTGAGAGACGTTGAACGTTGCATGCAGGTCTTTGTGTGGTTTCACAAGCATCACCCAACATTTGCAGAAGAACTCAAAACATTTCTTGAAAAGCAAAATCAGGGGAAAAAAAACAAAAGAAATTTTTCCCCCGCTGAAGACAGAGTGATATGGTCACTATTGATGGCCACTGGGTTGTGTTATCAAGCCTGCTTGGAGGAAAAAGAGCCATATCTGAAGATCATCGGCCAGCTGCTTCCTTGTGTATACACCTCCAAGAGGGTACTCCAGGAAATTCAACTCATGCAGGACTTCCTTCTTGATGGTGTACCCATGGGCGAGACAATAGCCAGAAATGAGGCTTTAAAAGAAAATTTTTTCATGATGGTAATCTGCATTGAGCTAAGAATTCCCTTGTTTATTGTTGGGAAACCAGGGAGCTCAAAGTCACTCTCCAGAACCCTTGTTGCAGACGCAATGCAGGGCTCAGCCTCACATTCTGAGCTTTACAAGAGGCTGAAGCAGATCCATCTGGTGTCGTTCCAGTGCAGCCCTCATTCCACACCAGAAGGGATCATCAACACATTCAAACAATGTGCCCGCTTTCAGGAAAACAAAAACTTGGACGAATACATCTCAGTAGTTGTTCTTGATGAGATTGGATTAGCTGAAGATTCCTCTAAGATGCCCCTGAAAACACTCCACCCATTGCTCGAAGAGGGTTGTGTGGATGATGAGCCACAACCTCACAAAAGGGTTGGGTTCATAGGAATTTCCAACTGGGCACTGGACCCTGCAAAGATGAATCGTGGAATATTTGTGTCTCGTGGGGATCCAAACCAGAAAGAGCTCATCAAAAGTGCTAGAGGGATATGTGCGTCTGAAAAAACAATTCTGGACAAGATTGACCCTCTCTTTGAGCCCTTCGCAGAAGCATACACAACCATTTGCCAAAAGGGAGGGGGCTTTTTTGGTCTACGAGACTTCTACAGCCTCATTAAGATGATATTTTCCATTACTAAACGTAGTAATGAGAAACCAACCCCCGAAGAAATCACTGGAGCAGTCCAGAGAAACTTCAGTGGAAAAGACGATGTGGATGTGATGAAGATATTCCGCAAAGAATTGAAAGAAGACTTTGCAAGTGCTTTCATCTCCACTGATGATTTGGTGAATCAAATCATTTCCCCAGCATGCCAAGCTGATGACAGTCGTTACCTCTTGATCCTCACAAAAAACTATGCAGCTCTGCAGATTCTCGAGCAGATATTCTTCACACGAAAAATCGATCCGGAGATCATCTTTGGCTCCAGTTTTCCAAAGGACCAGGAGTACACTCAGATTTGCAGGAACATCAATCGTGTCAAAGTTTGCATGGAGACTGGACAGACAGTTGTGCTTCTAAACCTTCAGAATCTGTATGAAAGTCTGTATGATGCTCTGAACCAATACTATGTGACCCTGGGAGGTCAAAAGTACGTGGATCTAGGATTAGGAACACATCGAGTGAAATGCAGAGTTCACAAAGACTTCAGGCTCATTGTCATTGAAGAAAAAGAGGTGGTGTATGAGCAGTTCCCAATCCCGTTGATCAATAGGTTGGAGAAACATTACCTTGACATCAACACTGTTCTCAGAGATGAGCAGAAAGACATTGTCAAGCAGCTGCAGAGCTGGGTTGATGATTTTGTGTCAGCCAGTACTCAACACAGAGTGATGAAGCAATACGTTCCAAGCGAAGTCTTCATTGGGTATCACTCAGACACTTGTTCCTCCGTGGTCCTTCAAGTGACGAAGAATGACAGCGCAGAAACAGATGCTCAGACTATTCTGGACAAAGCCAAAGCTGTTCTGCTGAACTGTGCCACTCCAGACTCAGTTATTCGTCTTGAACAATCCAGGCTACCTGATGAGGAGAAAGAACATCTGATTAAAGAATATATCAAAGAAGAGATGCACAGTTCATTAGGAGACTACATTGCCTATCACAAAAAACAAGTGGAAGAGTCCCACTTCTTCTTCACAGAGGTAAGTCATTTTACAATGCTGTGATGTACATTTTAAGATAAACCTGCATTAACATCTTGAGATGCATTAATTCATGATGATAGATAGAGCAGGATGAGATTTTAATGTCAGAGAATAGCTTAGCTTGTTCTAGCTACAAGATTAACATAATAACACAAAATATAAACAGCGCTTATATCTTTGTCCACATGGGGGCAGTAGTTTTATGTTTCATAGTGTATGGTAAATCATTTTAAATTTTGTGTTTAAGCCCACAAATTTTAAGGGAGCATATGCCAATAAAAACAGACAAATATACAATAAAAATAAATAAATAAATAATAATAAAAAAAAACTGCAGTTGCTGTCAAATCTAAGGGCCACTAGGTGTTGATAATCATTGAAAAATCAAAAGTTATAGCACATAACATTGCAACAGTAAATTGAAAGATATCTTTATATCATAATAGAAAAAATGAATGGGAAATACTTTGCTTACATTTTATTACTTTGTTCTTTTGCTTTGTTTTGAAGGTCACAACGTTCTCCAGGCTTCTGACTGCAGCAGACACACAACTACTGCAAAAAAAGATAAAGCTTGACAACATCCATCTTCTATCACTGCGGCAGTTTGATACAGAGTTTTCTTTCCTCAAGAAAATAAGGTGTGTGAATATACTTTAAATAGCCCAACCAATCTTATGAGGTGCTTATTGCAGTCTAATGAAATACTGGCCCTTACTATATTTTTGTTCACTCTGTCCTTACTTTTGTGTTACAGATAACACTTCCTGTCAATATATCACTTTTTCCATTCAAATGTTAATCAAATCTTTTTGTGGTTCCAGGGAATGCCTTGGCTCGACGCCTGAAGACACAGTGCTGATAATCCAAAGAGATTATGAGGAAGATGCTTGCAAGAGAAATGTTTTTTCCTCAGCCAAGTGAGTTTGAGCACTGACATTTTATTGAACACCCTCTTCAACTTTATTGCTAGAACTGACACATTTGCACTGCTCTTTCCCTGAATTCGAAATTCAAAGGTATGCATGCATCAATGAGGTAAATAGGTGCGCCGCAACTGAAAATGCAATGCCACTTGTGTACTTTGTCACCAAACTCCCTCGGATTGAGGGTGGGACCACATACATTGGGTTCCAAGGAGGTAAGTCTTGCTCTTGCACACTAGTTTTCATGCCAAGTATTTTGCAAAATTTAAACATCTTCATTGAATTGTCCTTTTTCAGGCCCTTGGAGGTCTGTGCACATTGACAATCTGAGAAGATCAAATGAGTTTGTGGCTAATGTTTATTCTCTGAAAAAGCTTTGCATAAGTGAGATTTTTGAAGATCCACCTGAGGGTAATTGTTTTTTTCCCCACGACATGGCAATTTCTTTCAACAAACTTAGCTATGAGCTGAATACCGATATGAATTTTACTTTCCTTTCCCTTAAAGCAATGGAAACAGAGGACTACGCTGGTGTTCCCCAAAATGATGAACTTACTGTAAGTGCAGTTTACGAACTGTATTTAAAATCTAAAAGAAAAGTGGTGGTAAAGGTTTGGTGGTATTAAAAAGGCCTTTTTACGTCTCAACTCAACTCAACTCAACTCAGTTTTATTTATAAAGCACTGCAACAATGTTGTCCAAAGTGCTGTACACAATCCTCAACTATAGATAATAGTCAGGAACAATAAAAGTAATTGAAAAAATACTTTTCCTGAAGCATCAGTTGCTGCTGTAGGATTTCCAATAATTTAGTGTTTGTAATGAATAATAAGAAGGCTGGTCAAAGATTGGAGTTGTTGTCTGTGTTTGCTCAACTCAAAGGGTGTTCTCCAATTTTATGTCGTCTGTGACATTTTTTGTGACAGTTGTGCATTGCTATCTTCTAAAAGAACCTGCAGAGAACTGGTGCCTACAGCTGAGTGTCTGTATTAGGCGCATCACCTTTAGCTAGGGGCTCAGATTCAAAATGAAACATGCGTTAGAATTTAGATACCTCCTTTTATAGCCTTTATAGAGATAGTCACCAAAATATTTTGAACATTGTTGAAAGATTAACTCAAAGGAAAGTTTCAATTTTTTACATTCTTGCCTGCTTTCATTTATGTTTTATTTGTATTTTTACAGGTGTTTGAAGATTTGTTTGGTGTGACAGATCTGTTGAGGAGCTGTGTACAGAGTGCAGTGAGCATGCTAAGAGATGCAGCAGACACTGCAGAGCGCAGCACAAAACGAGTAGAGAATCTTCTCACACTTCTAGATGGAAGTCAGACTCAAGGTTAGAAAATTTAGACTTTTATGCCAAGCCACAATAACACTTGTCTGCTTTGTGAGCACTGAAATTGTGTCTGACACGAACGTTTTGTTGTTTTCAAGGTTTGTTCGTGAACATTATGAGGAAGCGTATTCACTCACTGTTGAAGGACTACGAGGCCCAAATTCCAAGTCCAGAGAGCTGGGTTCTGAGAGAAGCTTCTAATGTCAGTGCTCTTCAAGAGGGTGGAACTTTTCTGTAGGTCATTTTCTTACAGACTTTGAGTCAAAAGTCTGCATTAGCCTTTTTTTTCTTTGGCATGATGGCAAATAATTCTGATAGAATAAACAAAGAATAAAGCTTCACGTGACTTTTTCCACAGGCACACACTGTGGAGAAAAATACAAGCAGTTGTTACTCCACTGCTTTCTAACTTGGTCTCAGTCATTGACAGAGATTACAATTTGGAACTTCTTCTGAATGGATGTGATGACATCAAAAACCTGTGGCTTGAGATTTTTGGGAGCAAAGAGATGCTCCTTGTACCTTATGTGAAGACTGAAAGCAAGTGAGTAAATGTTTATCAGGTAAACATAACACCCAAGAACCAAATAATCCTTAATTTGACATGTGGTCATATCTTGGGTCTCCATGCTGAAAAACATGGTAATGATATACCACTGATGTGTTCCCTTTTTTTTCTTATTAGGCCAGACAATTGTCATTGTGATTCTTTAAAATTATGTTTATCTTTTACCATTTTGACTCTCATCCAGTTCCAGCGTCCTGATGGTTCAAAGCCATTTCACAAGCAGCAGCACCATGTGCTGCTGTTTGCCCTTCAGCTGGTGGATCAAAGACTTCCTGGACGAGCTCATGATGCAAACATCCAGACATGATAGTAAATATTATACCAAGTCTCTCATTCAAATGCCTCCTAAACTGGGTTGTTCTATACTTTGATATGCTATCTTTGAAAAGCATGTTACAGAGAGATTGAATCCTAATAAATAAGTGGAATTCTCTGCCTTACTTTGCAGAACTTTCACTGGGGCGGATGAAAGAGGTGTATCTGAGTACTCCACTGGGAAGGTACATTAATGAGAATGTAAATGAAAAAATGAAGACAGAATTCTTTCAACGGTACCTGCAGGACTTTGTTTCTATGACTTTCAAAGTGTCATCTGAAGAAGAGTTTCAGGTAAGGGACGATACAGAGCTTAATGACTGTATTTTTGCTTTGAAATTACACTTCTTGGTTTAAAAACATGTACTACATACATAAACTCAATTTATGTTCAGCAAGTGATGTGCTATTCATCTGCTTGCACTGTCTCCCCAGCTAATGTGTCAGGCTCTGATCAGCTGTGTTGATGAAGTCAGGAGACAAAACAGAGATGAAGATGAGCTTTCTCTTCCTGTGGTGCATGTTGCCCAC
Source organism: Thalassoma bifasciatum (assembly GCA_008086565.1). Taxonomy (NCBI): domain Eukaryota; kingdom Metazoa; phylum Chordata; class Actinopteri; order Labriformes; family Labridae; genus Thalassoma; species Thalassoma bifasciatum. Next base: position 20,680 of record RPOG01000407.1, on the reverse strand, counting down.
CGTGTCTTCCAAATCCGTCTTCTGAACCTGTCACGTATGTTAGCTCTTCAGCCTGATGTTGTGACTTTGTTAAGAAGAAACCAGCACATTAGAAACTGTCCTGAGATGGTAAATACATTTCTTTATTTAAGCAATTTTCCTTCAGAACTGCAAGAATTATGTCAACTCATTTTCAGCCTGATAAACCTTATTTCAGTGATACTTTCATATTAATTTGGTATCATGTAACTCTAGGGGCATTTACTTTGTGTATTAAAACTGATCCTACTCCTGAACAACAAAAAATCGTGGAAAATGTTTGTGGTTTTTTGTAGGATGTTGCAAAAAATACCAAATCACCACTAAACAGTTTTTCTGTTCTGTTAGGTTTTGGATGTGCATGCTGCCCAGGCATGTGTTGAATGTCTGGAGTCTCCTCAGCTTGACGCTGATGCTCTCTGCCGGGATTGGCTGAGGCGTGTAAAGAGACTGCAAGCCTCTTTGGAGATGATTTGTTCTCAACAGTATGCAAGACAGTATGGACAAAGATGCAAAGAAAGACTTCAGAATGTCAGGTAAGATGCCTATGGGTGGGAATGTGATTAAATGTTCAAGAAAATAACATCACATTAGTCTTTTGTCTGGAACTGGACACAGCTAGACTTTTGTCTGGACTTGAGCCACAAGCTTTGATACAGAGCTACTTGAAAAATATAAGCTATTTAGGTCACAAGTATTACAGCCGAATTCTGATCCTGATCCTGATTCTGAACTGGGACATGCCTGTAAATTGTTATTTATTTTCAGACATTTCTCGCTGACTTACAGGAAATTAACTTGATTATAAACATCAACTAAGACAAATGAACAAAACACAACAGGAGCACAAAGCCCTGTTTGAGAACAAGAATGCAGCAGTTCCAGTCCAAATGGCCAGTCCAATCTGGTGCTTAATCTCATTGGTTTTTGTTCACCAAGATTCTGTATTATTGATTTGATTTCATCTGGCAGAAAACTTGAGGGGAAAAGGGACACCAACCTGCAAACATACAGCCTCAACAGCAACTGTGTTTTTAAAGATAAAGTTTCGGAGTTTTACAGTTTTTATTTGTTGATAACAGTAAAGTGGATAGGGCAGAAAATTGGGGGTGAGAGTGAGGAGTGACACGGAGGCTACAGACAATAATCACTGGGCCCAACTAACACCCTGAAATAATGATCTAATAGCAGGGGTTTTTTTTCAACTAAGGAGACTGTATTTAAGATTACCTTTGCTGGTTGTTTGCTGCAAATGCATATCATGTTAAATAAAGTGGGGGTTATCACTCAAACTGTTGTTTTTTTTGCACACCATTTCTATAGAAGAAAAAGTTTCTTGACACCCACCCCCCCCCACCCCCCACCCCTTGAACTAAGACTATCCTGCGTGTACTTTGGTGATCCATAAATTCTTTATAATTCTCCATCAATTTTACAGTAATGGCTGGAAGCGTATTTACATACTGTCGCTGTTTGTGGAGCACATGCTACTGGGTTTCCTTGATGGCCGGAATCAGCTCAGGGCGCTGGTCCAGAACAACATTCAAACCTTAAGCAAAGTAAGTAGAAACGTAATGACTTCATTCTATGAAAATAAGGAGGACAACTAACTTCAAATATGGTGAAAACCCTGTTTTAAACTGTATTGTTTATCTCCAGTGTTCATTTTCCTGCTGTTGCTGCACTTTGTCACCTTGCGTTACACATGATATATATGTATGTATATATATATATATATATATATATATATATATATATATATATATATATATATATATATATATATATATACATACATATATATCATGTGTAACGCAAGGTGACAAAGTGCAGCAACAGCAGGAAAATGAACACTGGAGATAAACAATACAGTTTAAAACAGGGTTTTCACCATATTTGAAGTTAGTTGTCCTCCTTATTTTCATAGAATGAAGTCATTACGTTTCTACTTANACATGAAAGTGTCATAAACTGACTCAGTAATGAGGAGCTCCACCATTATTGTTGATCACTTCAAACATTTGTTTGTTCATGCTTGATACAAGTGTTTCCAAAAGGCTCGTGGGAATGTTGCTCCAGGTGGTGAAGATGGTTTCATGAAGGGCGTTATATATATATATATATATATATATATATATATATATATATATATATATATATATATATATATATATATATATATATGTATATATGTATGTATATATATGTGTGTGTGTGTGTGTGTGTGTGTGTGTGTGTGAAAAACTACAACCAACAAATGTGCAATTAAAAAACATTCATCTTGACCAATGTCTTAGGTTTTGGAGCGAAATGCAGATGTTAAATCACAGAGTGCTTTTGAAGCTGTAATTCAAGTGCTCAAGATCTGCAAGCAGACTGCTAGTAATCAGTTTTTCAAGTAAGTGCTACACAATTTGACACTTACGTCCACCTAATTTTAAGGAAGTTTTGGAGAATATCTCAGTCTTTTGTGAATCTTCGCTGAATCTTGACATTTCTTCCATTTTCAAGGTTTGGACTTGAGTGTGGGGTGTGTATGAGGGAGCCTCAGGACCCTGTGGAATTGCCATGCCATCACATCTTCTGTTTGACATGCACCAAGGAAAGTCTTGAAGCAGGACAGGCTTCCTGTCCCACCTGCAGACAGGGGCTACCAGATAACTTTCAGCCACATGTCTCTGAAGAAATCAGGTACGTTTCTTCACAACTCATTCCTCATAGGCTTTATTGGATTAAGGGCCTGTGTGGTCAGAACTGAACTTTTTTCCCATGACTGATGATTCAATGATTTGCATCACCCAGGGCAAAACATCCAGGCAAGACGTTTCCATTTTTCTACAGACATCATTCACCCTTCATTTCTTTCAAGAGTGGTTTTGCAATGAATATATTCTAGATATGTGTGCATTCAGTTTGAGTATGGGGTACACTGGTCTACTCTGCAGTGGATACAAACACATCTTTGTGAATCTCTGCAAATGGTTTAGCAATTAATTGCCAGACGGTTCATTTTAGGGAACCAGTTTGTAAAGCATAGTCAAACTAGAAAACTGAAATGCAGTCGCTTGACATTTGAAGTTTCTTCATTGCTTTTGATTTTTGTGCAGGATGTCTATCAAGAAAAACGAAGAATTCAGGCGGCGTTGCAACGGTTTCTTCATCGATTTGCTCTCAACTGTGTGCTTCAAAGATAATGTTCCACCAACAAGGGGTGTAATCAACCACTTGTTGTCCTACCTCATGGTTCAGACAGGTACCCTCAACTGTATAGGCTTATGTACAAGTACAAGTTCCTAATATTGGAGAATAAGGGCAGCTTTTTAAATAAGTTTGTTAATGGAGATGTTTCTTCGTCCTTATATGTAATACCAATTTGGTTTTTCTTTTCTATCCAGAAAACAGTCAGGTTCAAACTAAAGATTTGTCGCCTTTTGACGAGTCCCCTGACAAAAACCCAGTTGTGCGATCTGTGATCCTCAAGCTGCTGCTTAAGTTCAGGTAGGTCAAGTAATAATGACACTGGTCTCAAATCAAGCAAACTGATTTTAGTAAAGATCTGCTGCTAGCTACAGCTCTGACAGGAACAACATTAAGGTATTTGACAGCATAAATACGTGAAAGGATTTGTGTGAGACATTTATGTTCAAATTGATTCATGTAACTCTAATTAATACTGTAAATCTCCTCTTATCTGCACTTTGAGTATAATCAGTTATATGCGTTCCAGCTTTGAAGATGTCAAGGAGTATTTGCAGCAGCACTTGTCATCTGTAGAAGACAGCAGGTTTGTGGATGAGGAGGATAAAGCAGAGCTTTATGCCCTGTACATCAACTGCTTGGAGGTAAAGCATATTTTAAAGAAGTGTTGATACTGAACTGAGGAAAGAATTAATTGAGTCAAACATTTGAGTGAAATAGGATCAACAGTAATTCCAGGTGTTGGCATGTTTTCTGTCATTTCACCATTAGATTGAAAATGCATCAAACAAAAGGTATCAGCAAAGAAGAAACCATTGTTTGGGTTGATTAAGATAAATGTTAACCTGCATGAATGTGTGCCACTGCCTTTGCTCGAAAAACTGTAAACAAACTTTTCTGAATCAGAGCAGGTTGCAGCAGCTTCAAAACAACCATGTAAGTGTAGATAGAGTTGTTTTGCCTCATTTTCTTTAGTTCTTTAGCAGGTTATATTTCCCACTATTAGGTTTATGAATGTAATTTAAGGGATGACGGTTTATGGTTTACTTTAGCCTTACACGGCTACAGACAATATTAGAAACACTGCATGAATGTATTCCAAGCTGTACTAAAAACCCATTGTTGTCATGTAGCAGATTCTTTCATTAGAGGACCAGTGTTGGCTCATTGGTCAACATTTGATTACCACTTTCCTGCAATATCTGAATGGGACTGTAGGGGTGTAGGGGAGTGAGTATAGCAGCTGTACTAGAAAGTGCTTTGGTTTTCGCTCATTGTTGATAAACTTAGATCAACCACCTGTAAATTGATGCTCCATTGTCACTGTTTTTGCAGGACTCCATGTGGGAGAAAATGCCTCAAGAAGGCAACAACACTGGAGAGCAGATGGCTTTTAACCGAGATGAAACACAGTTTCTGCACTCCTTTTTATCTGATGTCATACCTGTGCCAGAAGAAGTTTCAGTTCAATATCTGCAGAATATTGCAAGATTGCGCCTGTGCCTCACCTTGGCTGCAAAGCTTATTGGCAACAATGGATTGGGTAAGATTTAGCACAACTACTTTTGGCAGTTAAAGCTGGAAGACAGAAAGAATAAAGCACATTTAACCACACTCTTCTGTTACAGACAACAAAGTCCCACAGGGAGCAGAAGATTTCCTGAACATGGTGATAAAGCTCTGTGAAGAGGGTGGGAATGATTGGTATCGTGTTTACCTGATCCGCAAGCTCAGTGAATGTCATGGTGTGGAGTTTGTTCAGACACTGGCGAAGCAACCCGAGTTTGGATGGATTTTCCCTGCAGAGATACATCAACAGGTGCAACGAATGCTTTACTAGTACAATCTACTAAATGGAAAAAATTAATTCTTTATCACCTAAGTACTGAAGCTCTTTAGTGTCTAGTTTGATACATGTTGGTTTTGTAACATCTCTCTTGGTGTGGACAGAATGAAGATGGGGGACAGATGGACCAGTATCTTGTGTACGGGGAGGAATACAGAGTGGTGAGGGATGCAGTTGCAAAGGCAGCAATGGATGGCGATGTAGAGAAAATAGAAGAAGTCTGTGAGGTATTTGAAACTTCAAACTTTTTGTTGCTCCAAATAATAGCCTTTGAATTTTCTGTAATATGATTGCCCTGGACTACATCCCATGTATTTCTTTGCTGTTGTTCACACTGGTACAAGCTGCCTCTGAAGATGGAACATTAGCTTTTCAGTTTTTCATTTTTCTTCATTTTCATTAATGTAGAGATGCACTGCGCCACTGAGGAATCGAACATTGTTCATCCTTTTGGCCCTTTTCCGAGAGGTTACAACTCTGTACAGGTCTGCAAACACAGGTGTTCACCCAACCCCTGAGGTATGACAAGAGATGTGCCTTGAACACATTACAACCAAAGACATTTTACCATTGTATCATTTGTTCATATCAAAGCTGTATCAGAAACTAAATCTCTTTGGTCAACATTTTAATGTTTTCGTCCAAACATGCTAAAAACTTGCACCACAAGAAATCTGGCAAAAGAATAAAATATGAAAAGTGATTTCAAAATTTGGACAAAAACAGTTTGACACCTTTTTAAAAGAAAAGAAACGAGCTTCAAGAAGTGTTGTGTTTAAAAACATTCAGCCAGTTTATAAACTCAATGTCTAAGGATGATACTTTGAAATTTGTTCTTATTGCTACTTTACATTATCCTTCATTCCTTCCTGCAGTGCTGTAAAAATTTTGAAGAGTTTATCCAGGGCTCAAGATACCTGCATCAGCGAGAGGTGAGACACTTTGCCTCAGCCTTGGTTCACAACAGACTGGGAGCCCTGGCTATGAGCCCTGATTACATGAATAACACTGTTGTTGAGGTGACTGTTCACATGGCGGTAGTTTTGCTCACCGGGACTCATCCGCTGGTGATGCCACTCAAGCAGCTTGGTTGGTCTCCTGAAAATATGCAGGTAAACCAAGTTCATAACCAAGTTTTATAAAATCCCTGAGTTAAATGCATCAAAACTGTGTTTTTCTCAGGTCTAAGGTGTTTTTCCATCACTGTCTTAAAGTTTTTATCAAAAAAGCAGTGCTTGATGCCACAAAGAGTATATTTCACTCTCATCCTAACTACAGCATTACTTATTTATTTAACCTAACAGACAGCATTCATACCCACAATGCCTGATGACATGTTGGCTGTTGCCCAGACAGCCATACAGCAAGACTACGGGAGGCTCACTTGGTATGGTGAGTATTATGAAATGGTTTCATCAGTCACCAAAATATGATGGTATTTTTGTGCCTGGTTCACCCAGGAAGCTGGGAAATGAACCAATTTATCTAACCACCAATATATCTAGTAATTCAGTGATTCAAGCCTGTTTTATGTTCCCTGTAGTGTGTCCTAATAATCATCCATGCTTTGTTGACGAGGTGAGCTATTTCTACATTTTATCCAGTCCATTTTATTCCTTTATTTACACAAATATGTCACAGTGTATCGACTACACAAAGAACAAATAAACAATCTGGGGTAAATTTAATAATCTCTCCTGTGTCATTGTAGTGTGGCCTGCCCATGCAGAAAAGCACATGTCCAGATTGTGGCCTTGAAGTTGGGGGAGAAAATCATGTAACCCTTCCTGGATTTAGACAAATTCATCTGCAGCAGTAAGAGCCATAATTTTTCAATCAGCAGCCATGGACTAAAATCCACTTTGATGAAGTAGTTAAAGCAAAGTGTTTATTTTCCATATAGAATTCAGTATTAAATGAAAATTCTAAATAAATTCTGCAAACTAGTAACTGATAAACTGTCCGATAATCAGGGATCAGACAATGCGTGGCCACATCCTGGGGGATCCTGGGCGCAGAAATGACCCTGGAGCCCTGGACACCAAGAACATATCTCTAGCTCCCTTCACTCTGGTCAGACTAGTTACTCATTTGGCCATGCTGCTGGGAGCCTCAGAGAAACCCCAGGTGAGTAGATGAGACCAGCATTTTAAGGGTATAAATCCACCACTCTTGTGTGGTGGTGGTTTCTGTCTCGGCCAGTCTAGAAAACACTTTTAAAGCTTATGAAAGCTGAGATGAATAAAATTCTGTGCATACTATGGTCTCTCTTTGCACTCTTTGGTCTATTAGCCTTTCCAGAAAATCATCCAGCCAACTGTGGAGGATTCCTGTCAGTTTCTCAGTCTTCACATATTAAAGGATATAGAGCAGCTGTCACAGACACTGGGAAAAGGTGCTGACATCACTGTAACAACTGTTCACCTTGTGCTCAGATCTCTACAAGAGCTGTTGCAGAGCACCCACAGTAAGCCAGTTACCACTCATTCATTATGAAATAACTCTTTTCTTCATTTAATTCTTAATTTTTCAACCGTTCTTCAAATCTTAGGCAAACTGCGTTTTTGATTTTTGATTCTTTTCTCGAAGGCTGCAATATACTGAGATCTATTTCTGTTTAACATTATATCTGTTACATTAAAACCAAATGAGCTTCTTGTTACTGTCACCAGCTACATTCTTAATTATTTCATATTTCAAGGATTATATTCATACAGACTTTGAGGTCATCATTTACAAAAAAATAGACTTCAAAACAATACTTTATTGCTTCTTGGGTGTGCTAAAATACACAGTAAAATGCTTTTATACCATTGTAGCTTTGCTGAATTATTTGTTCTATTTTTTTTTTTAAATGGTACCTGATGTAGTTACATAACTCTTTCTGCTTGACTTTGACTAGCTGATACAGATCCTTACCTGGCCACTAAAATATCCAGAAACAATTGGGAAACAACAATGGCTTCAGACATTATGGCACCTCAGTTGAGGGTAACACCTTTCACTTTTTTCTATTTATTTGTTTGTTCATTTGTTTATTTATATCATTTATATATTTTGTGCCCTTGGCTGTTTTCCACCCTTGGGGAAGCTTCTAAAAATTTAAAATTTGTACCCAGGCTGTCTTTGGCACTCTCATACTTTATTTTTTCACATATATGGTCTCATAATCATCTTGTAAAGTCATCTGGTAGTACAACAAATATTTTGTGTCCAGGATCTAGATCTGCTCCTGGAGGAAGCAAATGAGAGCATCAGAACCGACTCCCGTATTTCCTCCAACTTCGTCATGAGGACAGCTTTCAGTGATGACTGTCCCTTCCTGACGTCGTTGGCACAGGGCTCTCAGGTCCACAGCTCCGCTGTTTGGAGCTGCAGAGAAAAGCTGTCATTGCCCAGCCTTATACACATTTTGGAGCAGCATGACCAAAAGGAAGAGCTGCCTCTTCTGTGGAGGTTCCTGCAGAAGGTGAATTGTGTGAAAAGGAAAACTCATTTAAGGGGATTCAACAATGTGATATCAGCATTCAAAAAAAAAAAGCAGGTGGATTGCGCTGATTTCATGAAAATTTGCCCACATTTAGCATTGAAATGCAACATATTACTATTTAAGAAACAGAGAAGCAAATAAATTGTCAGTATCTTTGAGTCAGTATCTAAGGATAAACTGTTCCCTCGTTCAGGTTCCATTAAGAGCTTTTCTTCTAGATGTGAATGTTTATGGTGTCTTGTTTATTTCTTAAACATGGTTTATCATAACACCTGATGACTACACCCTTACAGATATTCTAAGTCCTGATGGTATATTCCCCTAACTTCTGTATGGTAACTTGTGTCTAAACTTTTCTTTGTTCAGGAGAGAGAATTCGGGCAGATCAAGCATCTTCCAGTCATCCTTAGCCTGCAGAGAGTCTTGTTGAGAAAGTTCCAGAACGCACCAGATCAAGTTGTCGGCTCCATCAAAGATTTCATTGAAAAGCAAAAAAGTAAAGCTTGGACATTTGCCAACAATTCCTAAGCCTACACCTTTTTATAATCAAAATGTTGATAAACCAACTCTGCAAACATTGAATCTGGGATCCCACTTTTTCACTTTGTGGCAGAATCTGTTCATATGAAATATTTACAAGTTGGTTTTTGGACAGTGCTTAATCAGGAGATCATAACCTTTCATTTCTAGAAGCCAATTTATTGACTTGAGATTCTGAATCAAAAGTTGTTTACATAACTGAAAACTTGGATTTTTAACTTAAACTGACAACAAATGTTGACCCAAATCTTTTACCGGTGCTCCAAAGAAGTATAGGACAGGGAATAGTGGGTCAACAAAGTGGGTCATTTTACAAACAGTCTTTTTTATCTCCTGTCACTAAAACTTCCAATTACTTTAAAATATCTTGTTCCAGATTCAAAGACATTCTATGAGAAACACATTGACACCTTCCTGAAAACATGGAATCTGCTCAGAGTGTCAGTAGCAAGCAGTAAGTACTTTGCTCCACATTTTTCCAATGCAAAACAACTTAATCTATTGCATATTTCATCTCTCTCCTAAACATAAGTTCATCCAAACCTCCATTGACTTTCGTTGCACTGGAACAAAGCTCTTGTGCTTTTTTTTTCGACTTGCTGCGTGTTGATATAGACTAATTTTAGAGGTTGCAGAGGTTAGTCAAGAAATTTACAACATGACTAAAATCCTTTTCCACTAACAGATGAGCTGAAGATTCCAGACGAATTCTGGAGTGCTGATTTGACCCTGGACAGCGGCCTGCAGTACCTTTTACCCCGACGACAAGGTCCAGGACTGTGTGCCACAGGCCTGGTCAGCTACCTAGTGGCTCTACAGAACGAGCTGGTGAATGCTGTGGATAATCAAACTGGAGAGGACAGCAGGTAAAATAAAATGAAGCCCCTCTTCTTTCTCATAAAAAGAGTAAGTTTGGTCATAAAAACATTGAAATATTTGTAATATTCTTCCCACAGCAATTACAGGGTGAGTTTGTTAGAGCTGACGGAGCAGCATGTGATCAGCTACGAGGTGGACAAAGATCTGCTTCCTTTGGTCCTATCCAACTGCCAGTACAGCTTGGAACGGGGCCATGAGACGATATCACGTTTTGATCTGCCCAGGATCCAGCAGCAGATTCTCACCCGCTTCCTGCGGGGGAAACCCCTCATCACCCGAATAGTATGTTCATGACGACAGCTTGTTTTGTTAAAGCTAACAGCAGAATCACCAATTTTTCACCAATTTTTCCAACATTTTGCACATTTTCCGGCTTCAGCATAACCATTTATGGTTTTCTTTTTAGGGGATTCCCACTCTGGTCAACACACAAGAGAAAGACTATGAAACCATTTTTAAAGCTGTGAAAGGAAAAGTTAAACAGGTAAATTATGTAACTCTGACACTCTGAGTCAAAATGTTGCATGTGAAGTTTTGTGAGATGAGATATTGTGAGGAATCAAATTAATAATCCCATAACTAGGGATATAAATGACTTAACAAGAAATAGATCCTCTAGCAGCTTCCCAAGTGGACTGCACAGGTTCAAAATGTAGTTTGTTTTTATAAATGTATGACTTGATACTCTTACAGTATTATAAAATAAAGATAATAGGTTTTCACAGCACTGCTTGATGTTAGTAAGTTTACAGAAGCAGAATATTATTTATAGACTTACAAATGTTTTAAATCAAGGTCATTTTGTTAAATGACATTTTCCAAAAGGTTTAATTATCTAAAAATAGAAACATTTCGAGAATTAACCAAAGCTTTTTCACTTGTTAAGTTCATCTTATTACAGATGAGACATACTTACAGCAGACTATGGCTTTTGTCTTAATGCATTCTCTCTTATTTTGTCAGGACACTCTGTCCTCTCTAACCCGCAATGCCATGTCCAGAAATCTGGAGTCCTACAGCGATGTGTGTGAGGCACTCAAAATCGTGGAACTGGTTCTGGGTTTCCTCTCAATGACAGGTGGTGATCCCATGATGCAGCTGGTCACCTACCTCCAGGATGTCCTGAAAATGTCTGACAACATTGATCCACACATACTGCAGGTCAGTGCACGGCAGCTGTGTCAGACGTAATCACGTTTTCCTACACGAGCCAGGATACTGAAGAACAGATGTTTCATTTTAATGTTTATCAATCCTCTAAAGCTGCTAATATCATCAGTCTGGGAATTATCATGACTACCAGGTCCTGACCTTGGAAATAGTCTGATTCCAGTAAGAAGTCAAATATAAAACAAAGTCTCTGATATGAATGATGTATTGTTTCTTTAGGCTCTTGGCAGATGCACCCTCAGACACTGTATTTGTCTGTGGCAGCTTCTCATTTCACTCAAATCTGAAAACATGCTGCGTCTTAAGAGGGTAAGTGACACTATGGTTGCCACTGAAAAACCTAGGGGGAAACTACCAGATGTCATGTTTCGTCCTCCTGTGGTTCAGTTGTGCTGTGTTACACCTGTTAGTCTGTGTTTCCTTGAGCTCCTTAACAAGGCACTAAATTTAATGTATTAATTCATCGCTAACTGATAATCTGCCATGCCATTTTACTCTCTTAAAAAGGAGCCCTTTTCAGAGTTTCCATCAGAGTATCAGGTGCTGCTGGAAGAAGAAGCCAAGATTGAGCTCAAAGGTTTCCTGTCCAGGGGAAACGTGGACCAGTGGCTGCTTGAGATGCATGAGTTTCTCTTGTTGAGCCTGGGACGCCCAAGAGCCACAGATAGTTTCAATCCCTTGTGGAGGTAAACCCTTTAAAAAAGGAGAACAATTTTTCACAGCTCTGGTGTGTTCTCTGTACTAAGAGGTGAGAGTGGATTAACATGTGCTTTCTCTCTCCTCAGTGTGAAGGAGACAGTTTCTGCCTACATGGACCTTAAAGAGGTGGAGGTGCCTCAGTATGTGGAGGAAAAGTTTCCTGAAAACCTGCCGCTGTCTCAGATTGTAGAGACCTGGAAATTCTCCATCATGGTCAGGCAGGAGTTGATGAATGAGTAATAAGCTGGACATATATGACCAAGTTAATCATTGGAAAACCAGCTAGTTACTTATGTATCTTTTTTATATTTTTCATTTTCTGATGATTTGTGAAAGATTGAAATAGGTATCCTGAGATTCTTTAAACTTCAAGAATAAACCATACTAACCCCATGATTTCACAATTGTTTTATCACTTGTTTCACCAATATTTGAAGTTTAAAGATCCATGGTCTGAGCCTTACTTTGAGGATCTGCTTGGGAAAATGTTGTTTGACTCTGTCAAGGGTGTAATGCTCTATATTACGTGTTTCAGATTATGTCTTTGATATTTTGGGCAAAATTTTATCATTTTCTAATGAGATCCTACAGGGTAATGAATCGAAACAGAGCTGTCAAGTTTCAGAAAACAATCAAGAAATATTCTATAAAATGTGTCTCTTAAGGAAAAATTTGCATTAATGAACAAATAGTTTTCATGCATCTTGCAACGATGATGCCTATAACATGATTCTGAGGTCACTGATTTGAAGTGCTTTTTTTGTGAATGTGCATTTACAAGTGACAGAGTAATTTCCTGAGGGAATAAAGAATAAATTACATTTAAAAACACACACTGTTAATGAGTATGGGCTGTTTCTTTTCTTAGTATTGTAGTTAATGTATTGTTACTGAATTGTTAGTTTCCAAAATATGACAGCTGATAAATGATCTTGTTTATTAAAAAACATGATAAACATAAAACATGTTTATTCTGCATGGAGGAAAACTATAAAGTAATGAGGTAATATCCCCCGCCCTCCCTCCCTATAGTCTGCAGATGGATTTTTAAAAGGTGGTGACAGTATCTGAGCAGAGAAAGTGACTGAAAACCTTGCAGCCATAACAAACTTTGAAAGCTACATTTGTGAGGCACCTGTAAAAATAATTCATTACAAAAGTGATGCTGGAAGTTGCCTGCCTGAAAGTGCACTGACCACTTCATTTTTGTCAAAGTCATCAAAATGTCTGTTTGGTAATGTACAAATGAAATAGATATTATCTTTTTACTTTTAGAAGTCCCACTGTAAAGTAAATGATGTTCTAAAAATAACACAACCACTCTAACAAAAAGCTGCTTTATTCTCATACTCTCGTGTAAATAATTTACATTGTCTTTACTTACAAAAATAAAACAAAACCCCTCCAACAAAACAAGTTCAGACTTCAGAATATGAGAATCTTTTTTTCCTTTACACTCTTTGTAATCATGACATCATTGTACGAATTCTTAAAGAAAAGTATTTTTTCCCACCCCCTCTCCCCAAGTGCCTCTACTCTGTCCCTCCTGCTGTGACCAGACCACAAATAACAAACTGCAAAACACCAAAAGTCAACCACAACACAAAATTAAATGACAAAATGATAGTGTAGCAGAAGCTGGGGCTGGGTGGCTAGTTCACCAGGAAATAAAAAAAAAAAAAAACTCTTACTGATGGGAAACTCTCCTTCCAAACAAACTTTAGAATTGAATTCTCAATGATAGAAAACTGTTTTGAAAATAACAAAACAGTGGGAGTCAGTCAACTCTAATGCACTGTGCTATTGTCAGAATAAAAAACTGTCTGATCCTAAAAATTCAAAATAAAATACAAGAGCACAGCTGCTCTTAACCTCTGCCAGTGTTGTTTCTCAGTGTTGATCTGGACAAGGATCACAGCAGGAGCAATCAACTTAATCTCCCTGAACTGGCTGAGATGGTTTTACAGAACAGGATGTGTTGTTGAAGGTGTGATGTAGTTCATCAGTGCTGGTTCTTCATTCCTGGTGGTTTACCCGATTTCTTATCCTGTTGCTGCTGCAGCTGCTGCTGTTGGCCTCGCCCAGGGCCACTCATTCCTCTGCCACGACCTCCGAACAGGCCTGCAGGGGGGGTAAGAGGGCGAGGCAAATAGAGAACATCCTTGTTAATTTCTTAAGCAGTAAAAAAAACATCGAATAAAACAACTTTTGCATTGCACAGTTGTTCCTAAATCTGATTCCTGCTGGGACTTTATGTACAATGTTATCAGCAAAGTTCAGGTGCTCCTGATAGCCTGCAGTCCTTATATGGCCAAAGTATTTAGATCCAACTAGCATCAACATTCATGTTATATGAACAGGGACAGACAACCTCCATCGCTGTGTCTGAGCAGCACAGGCCGTTTCCACTCACCTCGGCCAGCTCCTCCTCTTCCTTTGCCCTGCTGTTTGTTCTGCTGGGCGCCTCCACGTCCGCGGCCCTTTGAAACTACCTCCTCCTTTACCATGTCAATGATCTCGTCTGGGATTCGCAGATACTTGATGGTGCTTCCTCTGATGTAGCACTCAGGCATCCTCCAGAACTTATCTCCATCCTGTAAAAGGGAAGCAGTCAGCAAATCCTAATCAAGGAGAGAGTGGTTTTTCACTCTTACTTTGAGGTGATGAGGGGTTCTCCTTACATACTGTAAACATCATTTAACACAGGGGTAAAAGATTTGGTCGTATGGTGATCTAGCTGACAATAACCCAATCTGAAGCTACATGCACACACAGGATAGTTAAACAGACAGCACGAAAAGGGAGAGCAGAGCTGAGTGCTTTACCCTGGAGGTACAAATGACTTCTCTCAGGTTAATGTTCATCCAGTTGTCACAGCTGACGAGGTGACCGTTGTAGGTCTCTCCATTTTTCAGCTCCACCAGCTGAGGTAAGAAAAGAGAAAAACAGTCAGTGACATATCAGTGTTGACAGCACATGGGTATCTCAAACGTCTGGGTTTATAAACATTTACACAAAGCTCCAATTCAAATAACTATGTACTAACTCATTACAGTTACTGCACAGCCATAAGTTTCTAAAATTAGCTCCAACAAATCAGAGAAGGGTCAGTATTTTCTCACCATAGGATGGTTCTGGGCAGTCTTCAGTAGAGACAGGGGTAGCTGTAAAATGAAAGAAAACAGGTCACATGAAGTAACATTATGCACTTACTCCAATAGACTTAGAAAGGATTTTGAGTAATCATTCATACTTTCTGAGAAAAGACCAAAAAAATCAGAAATCTGCTGGGGGTTGTAAACTTTTGGGCACAGCTGTATTTATCCATTGATCTACCTGAATAATGTACAATCGGTTTGTAAATCTGTCAAAAACACTGCACTGTTCAACCTACTACAGTGACAATGAAGGTCGTGTAAATACTGCTTATCTTTGGTATTTCTTACTTGGTTTAGACTTATTTTTTATACTATGGCTTATTCTATGACCTCTATTCCACTTATCTTCTCACTGATATATCATATAAGGAGCTATTGAAACAACGAATCCTCTCTGGGATTAATAAAGTATTTCTGATTCTGAAAAAAAATTAAACCAGGTGTTTTATAGTAATCATGTTGATTTTATTCGCTTTAGTTAACAGTCCTCTCCACTCAGGAAGCCATATGTCTACTTTATTGAAACTACACACAGATATGGCAACAGTTAACCATTTATCACAGACAATATACCATTTTCGATCTTTTTAAAGCGATAAAGAGATTTTCATAAATTGTATCTTTGGTTTGAGCTACAACAGCTAACACTTAGCATGGCGCACATCAATAAAACTCACTCTGCTGATAAAAAAACACTGTTAATAAAACAGCAAAGGTGCGACTTCACACCTGTGAGACATCCATCAGTGACAGATTCGTCCATATCTATAACAAACTTACCATTTTGAGACTGTTTTGATGTAATAGCTCTGCACAGATATCACGACTTGACAACGAGCGGCTTCTTCCTCTTTGTTTTATTTCTGACGGGCTGTGATGCTTCGATGGAGACGCACAGCGCCACCTACTGTACCGGAGACTGAACTGGGTAATTACAAACTGATTAAATCATGTAATGAGCTACAGAAGCCCATTTCAGCCAACTGGAAAATAAATTAATAAAAAATGAATAACTGGATTGTTTGAGGTTTTTTTTTCATATAGAGTCGAAATTATAAAATAAAAATTCCAAGTTATGACATTTTACTCCAGCTGGCCTTATCGTCCCTGCATGATCCACCCACTCTCCAGCCTCTTCCTGAAAATCATTTCGAGGGTGCGTTTGCTCAGCACTATCCCATGAGAATCCACTGGCAAAGATAATTTTTCATTTGTGGAATAGTTAAGTTGAAAGTTTGTAAAGTAAGTCTCGATGTACTCATAATCCATTTCTCTATCGTATTAATGACTCAAACCTTCGCAATTAATTGCAAATTAGATTAAATCACAATATGGCCTGCTGCAATATTCAAATTGAGCAATATTTAACCTTTAACCTCACATATGTCAGAACACCAGATACAACTTTTGCAGTAGATGTTTTATGCTCCACCCCTGTTACTCAACCCCCCTCAACCAAAGAGCCAAATTGTTGAACGCAACATTTGCGCTAGCAACAATCTAAGAAGTGAACAGTGGCAAAAAATAACTAGAAGTAGCAACACAAGTAAATATGTGGCAAAAATGGTTTAAAAAAGCTGCAAACATGGGTGAAAAGGAGCAAATGATGGGCAAAAACTTGAGAAATAGAGAGTAAAACTTTTTATAAGCCTGACATTTCTGTTTAAATATTTCGAAACATTTCTGTTTTATTGATTTTTTGTAATGTTCTAATTTTCTGAGACACTGAATTTTGGGTTTTCATTATCGACGAGCCATAAATCATCATAATTTCAAAAAATAAAGGCTTGAAATAATTAATTTCTATAAAATGAGTCATATCTGGGTTTTCACTTTCTGTAATGAGTGACAAAACAATATTCTATCTTTTTAGAATAGAATAAAATAGAATAGAACAATACTTTATTCGCCCATGAAGGGAAATTAATTTATTCTTCTCAAAAATCTTACAAAAGCTTTACTATTCTTCCTCATGTATGTGCTTTTCTTATTGAAGATGTGATTAATTAAAAATAAATAAAAATAAATAAAAAAAATAAAAAACCCAACTCATTTTCCTCAATGTAGCAATTACTACCATCAACACCTAAGAACGAGAACCTAAAGATAATAGCACAATAAATCACAATTGTAATATAGGGAAAAATAATCGCAAAAATTATTTTTGCAAATTATTATGCCCTGGCAGAAGCCGGCTTCCATATTTTCAAAAATTATAAAACCTTGTTAAGTCCCAAGAAATTGCTCCAATATAAGACAATTTAGGGGGAAAAGAAATTCCCCAATTTAAAAGTGAAAAAATGAACAAAAAAATAAAAGTAAAAATAAATTTTGTATTCGCCCTTAACAGTGTCACCCCACTTCCTGTCATCGTTGAAACCTGAATTTTCGATGCGATTTCCTCTTTTTCATCCCGAGTCGTCTTCAGCAATAAACGACTAATGACTAAGAAAACATCGAAGCTGGGACGGATTTAACGAAGTTTGCGGAAATTAATACGATCCTTGCAGGCACAATCAATCGTGCATGTTTATTTTTGTATCTACACTGTTCGCATGCTCGTGGTTACGGAGCGTTTTCTTGTTTTCGTGTTTTTCTTTTGCGTTGGTAACGCCGGTGGCGCGTGGTTCTGCAAGTTTGAAGTGAGTCGTATGTGAAGACATTTGTCTGGGAAACACGACAAGGATATTTAAAAAAACAGGTAAGTTTGGCATTCAAGTACACCTTTGACAACTGTGAACAAGAAAAGTAGATTATTCAGGTAAAACTGCTGCAGCGTGAACTTTGTGTTGGAAACGTTCATGTCTCATTTTGAACGTTTTGCTGTTTTCCAGGCAGAAAGCTAACTGCTCTAGCGTCAAGTTTTGCTAATTTAACAGTTCAGCCATGTGCATTGAAGTTACAGGGCGTGCCCCTAATACTACTGGAGGGCCAAATACACCTGAAGTGATATAAACTAACTTTAGTGTTGTGAGGATAAAAATAACATAACTCATGATGGTGCTGGTGTAGTGAGTTAACTTGACTCAACTTAACCCTCTGTTGCATGAATTATAAAAGTCAGTGCCAGGAATTTTCCCTTGAGTGTTTTTATTTGTCTTAAGGCATGACAAAAAAGTTTTCCAATTTTT
Source organism: Thalassoma bifasciatum (assembly GCA_008086565.1). Classification (NCBI taxonomy): domain Eukaryota; kingdom Metazoa; phylum Chordata; class Actinopteri; order Labriformes; family Labridae; genus Thalassoma; species Thalassoma bifasciatum. Next base: position 2,551 of record RPOG01000407.1, on the reverse strand, counting down.
TCCCCAAATATTTGTAACTGAGCATTCAACATAAAAAAGTGTGAACTGAATGTAAATATGACTTTTTTGTTTGGCTTATTTTCTTTCTTTTTTTTTGTGGTAATTTCATGCATAATCTTTTTTTAATGCTTTGCAAAACATTTTAACTCTCTGTCATCCATTCTAACACTGGATAATTTATAGTTTCAGGGTTCCTACACATCCTTAAAAAGTCTTAAATGCATGTATTCAAAACTCAGGCCTTAAAAAGTCTTAAATTAATTGAAATGTTATATTCTGGTCTTAAATAAATTATTCAAATGTCCTAAATTTGTCAGGGCAGGATTTGTTAATGATTTTTTTTTATTGCGGGACTTTTCGAGAAGGAGACGCCGAGTGGATACTGTCTTAAAAGCTGCTGATATAAATTGTTATCTGCATCTTGGGTCACTGTTTACACTTTTACATACAGCCATTAATCAGAGAGAATCACTTTATGTTCAATAAACAGACTAAAAGTTAACTTGAATGACACTCATAAAGTGAAACATATGCTATGATTTGATCGTGATACAGCAGGATCCCCCCAACCATCAACAATATCTGTGTGTTTTTGGTCTTAAATTTTGTTCAAAGTAACATTAAAAAGGTCTTAAAAAGTCTAAAATTTGACTTGCTGAAACCTGCAGGTACCCTGAGTTTATAAGCTTTTTCACCCTCAAATGTTTGTCTTTTTTAAAATATATATATGTTTGGAAAAAAATGGAAAAAAAATTTCAGGCCCTAGGAAGAATAAAAATATCCTGACACAGACTTATATGAATTTCCACCACATGAACCATTGAATTTAGGAGTAAATAACTTTTAAATAGGTGTCCACTGCAGTGACCACTATGCACCACAGGGTTAAATAATGTGTTTGGGTTCAGAGTTTTTACCACGTCCTGTTTCTGCTGCTTTTTTTTTTAGATAAGATGAACCAGGAGGAACTTTTGGCAAAGCTGAAGAAGGATGTCCGCAACCTGCTTGTTTCATCAAAAATGGGTGTGGAGCCTGACCAGCTGAAGAGAGACTACATGAACATGTTGGGACACCCAATACCCCTGAAAGCCCTGGGCTTCAGAAATGTCATGGATCTGGTGAGGGAGATGCCTGACGCCGTGACCATTAACTTCAGCCCAGATGGCCGCTTATTCCTGAAGGGTAAAAAGTTTTTTTTTGTCCTGTTCAAGCCACTGCAATTAAATTTCTAGGGAAGAAAAGTTCATCATTCCAGTTTTGTTTGGTGCTGCACTGTGCTGCCTCAAAGCAAAAAAGTCACTGGTTCAAGTCCTGGTTTAGGCGAGGCGGGTCTTTCTGTGTAGGGTTTGCATTCGTCAGTTCTCTCTGAGTACTCTAGGTTCAATGATTTTGTCAACATTGAACAAAATAAATATATTGACAAAAGTAAACAGAAAAAAACAAGGAGTGAAATAAGTCAATGGCATGTTCAAAAAAGGAGTAACAGGATGTGAAAACTAATCTAGTCTACAGTATCAATAATAATACAAATAATCATAAAATTGCAACGTCAACAAAATTACTAATTTTACTAAGGTTAGTAATCAGAGATAATGAATAAAGAAACATAACAAGCAACACTTTCAAGAACTTTGGTGATCTACATACCGTTTCATCTTTGTTTCTGTTAAGAATTGTGTTTTTATACTTTTTCTCAGCTCTATGTTTGGGCATTTTTTTTCAATTCATCACTCAGACAGTTCAGATACACAAAAGCTTATTCTTGTGGTTTGTACTTTAACTTTTTCTAAAAAAATCCCTTAAGTTACACTCTCCCCCTCTCTGACTGAACATGACCTGAACTTCTCCTGGTAGTTGATTATTTTTGATATTTTTGTCTGATTTTGACTGAAGATACAGAGATAATGTCTGATCCCTATTGCCTGCTCTGTTAACGACTGTAATTGCTCTTTTTTTTTAAAGAATGATTTAAGATTATTGAGAGCTCTTGAAAGTGTTAAACCAAATCTCAGTACAGTAGATTAGAAATGGAGAAACTAGAAAACTGTACAGGATGGTGAGGGATTGATTACCTTGAACCTGTTTTGAGCTCTTCAGTACTACCATCATTTTTGAGACAAAGAACTGTAATTTTTTTATGTGAGGTTTCCAGTTCAGTTTTTCATCAATTGTTACTCAGAGATGTTTGGTCTCTGTTACCCTTTCAGTGTTCAGCTCATCAATTTCAACCTTTGCTTGTTTAATTTTTCTGCCTGAATAAAATTATCTTTGTTTTGTGCAGATTTAATGATAGTTTATTCATATTGAACCACGATTTTAATATACTAATTTCTGGGTTAATAAATGAAACTTCCTTATCCATGCTTTCTTACATAACCACCTTTGCAGCTGTTAGTGACGAGTCCACTCGAAATATTGAAGAGCTGGTTGCCAGGCAGCGAACACCTAAGACCAAAAAGAAGATCTTCAGAGGAGGTTCCAGCTACTCTCCACGCAACTGCTCCCCGATGCAGCCTGTGGTCCTCCCCAGAAGAGGGCGTGCTCCTCCTGC